>OZ005740.1:345238261-345595280 GCA_963930735.1 Dioctria linearis | reverse complement strand
ATTTCGCAATGAACAACGCACTAAAAGGAGATGTAAAATTTCTGTCAAATAAAATTCCCCGAATCCAGAATGAGATTCCCCCACTTAATCTCTTTCGAGCAAAAAAACGTAAACAGAAAAACGTGCTGTTCCAAAACCCTCGAGAATACTTCACAAGCCATGAAACAGACCACCTCCCTACCATATGCGAGGCCCAACGTAGTCCTTACATTCTAAAATATTTGCCGTGCTCTTATGTAAAACTGACAAAAGTTTGATTTGAATATCTCCCCCGCTCTAAACTACTAATCATTCAGAAAAATGGTGTTCCGATAATCTTATGATTGCTTTCTTTTCTTCCGAACCGTAATAAAATTTTCATACTTTTCCTAACAAAATTATTTAAAAAAATTTATCTTAAACAAATGACTACGATTCCTCAAACAAAAATTCTCAGCTGAGTAATCATTGCAATGCCGCTGTGCCGTCATGGGATGGCGTGGGCTGATGATATCGAATATAGCTGCCTACAGATTCGGACTACGGCTGCACACACACATGCATTTATTACTCAGCTGAGAGCGTAAAATGGTAAGGTTACTTTGTAATCAAAACTATTTTATTATTTTGTTAAGTAAGGTATATAGGAAGTGTAGCCTTTGGGAAGGTAAGTAACCAAGCAGCTTTAAATTACTAGAACACTATTTTCCTATATGGATAGTAGTTTAGGCTCTATGGCATATATAAAGTCAATGTTTGGCGCTTTTCCATAAGCATCAATATAGAACATTTTAGAGAACGGACTCCGAACGCACACATATAGATCTGTTTCATGGCTTGGGAAGTATTCTCGAGGGTTTTGGCTGTTCCAAAACCCTCAAGAATACTTCCCAAGCCATGAAACAGAGATCTATATGTGTGCGTTCGGAGTCCGTTCTCTAAAATGTTCTATATTGATGCTTATGGAAAAGCGCCAAACATTGACTTTATATATGCCATAGAGCCTAAACTACTATCCATATAGGAAAATAGTGTTCTAGTAATTTAAAGCTGCTTGGTTACTTACCTTCCCAAAGGCTACACTTCCTATATACCTTACTTAACAAAATAATAAAATAGTTTTGATTACAAAGTAACCTTACCATTTTACGCTCTCAGCTGAGTAATAAATGCATGTGTGTGTGCAGCCGTAGTCCGAATCTGTAGGCAGCTATATTCGATATCATCAGCCCACGCCATCCCATGACGGCACAGCGGCATTGCAATGATTACTCAGCTGAGAATTTTTGTTTGAGGAATCGTAGTCATTTGTTTAAGATAAATTTTTTTAAATAATTTTGTTAGGAAAAGTATGAAAATTTTATTACGGTTCGGAAGAAAAGAAAGCAATCATAAGATTATCGGAACACCATTTTTCTGAATGATTAGTAGTTTAGAGCGGAGGAGATTTTCAAATCAAACTTTTGTCAGTTTTACATAAGAGCACGGCAAATATTTTAGAATGTAAGGACTACGTTGGGCCTCGCATGGGGTAGGGAGGTGGTCTGTTTCATGGCTTGTGAAGTATTCTCGAGGGTTTTGGCTGTTCACATATCAAAGGATACACTAACAAACATTAGAATTCCTGCGAAAAACATTGGGACAATTTCTGAAAATCGTGTTTTCATAAAAACGCGGGAACATTTTATGAGCGTAAAATCAGAAAACTGCCCATTCTCTCTTATTTACGAAAATAAATCATTTGCCATTTCATTTAGTTGCATGTAATCTTCGCTTTCACATTTTTTGTCTTATTCGTAAATTGTTTGATTTTTTTTCTCTTCCTTCCTTCCTTTTCTCGCCGTGTACATTTAAATGGAAAACAATCGGAACACTCTTCTGTGTCCTTTCTTTTATTTAGTTATTCTTTGCTTTTAACATCAACATTCACGTACTCACGTGGGATTAATTTTACCTGTATTTTTTATTAGTGAGTATGTTATGTTTATTGCATATACATATGTATATTATAATTGCATCACAGAATGATAGTACTGTACCTGAAAATAAGTCTAGTCAGCCACCAAAATGAATAAAAATTCTATCGAAACATTTTGTGTAAATTTCTAAAAAAAAAATTGCTTATTGTTTGTCTTGCGTCTACGCTCATAAAAGTTGTTGTCACCCTCCAAAAGTGCGTATGAATTCTAAGGAAAAAATTTCTAAGAAAAAATTGCGGCCTTCCCTAAATCAGGCCGCGGCATCATTGTTAGATTTTATATTCGAGCGATGCACTGCTCTCGGCCCGACCAATGCATAAAACTTCGAAGGAAGAAATTTCCAGTAAATTTCTAAGAAAAACTTGTGTTGTCTTCATCGTTGTTTTATCTTGGAGCGAGGCAATGCTCTCGGCCTCGGTCAATGCATAAAAATTTGAAGGAAGTCCTGTAAATTTCTTAGAAAAAAAAGTGGCGTGTCCTTCATCGGGTCCAGGCAATAGTGATTTTGTATGGAGCGAGGCATTGGTGGCTTACCCTTTGGGCACATCATCAAATATCAAGTGCCAAGTCGAGGCATCATCAAGGCATCGTTAATTTTATATTCTAGAAAAGCGTTGCATATTTTTGTTTTATGTATCCAGCTCCAGTTTTGTATGCTATTAGTTTGTCTATGGTATTACTTTTCTTACATTTAGCTGCCAGATCATCATATATTTTCAAAAAAATTGATATTTTTTTACTATAACATTGTCTATTGTAATTTGCCAAAACTGTTACCAAATAATGTATTTAAATAATTTTTCTGAATACTTCATATGAATTGTGATGTCGTAACGTCACAACTCAAGTGTTAATAATTAGTAGGCATACTTTGTTACTCTGTCTGCCATGGCTTGAAGTAAGGGTTTCACTTCGATCGTGCGGTCTTAAGGACAAACTCACTTTTTTTTTATTTAATTGACTTAAGATTATTCTGAGTAATGAAACCCAATTAATTTACTTCTAAAGCTTCACATTACTTAATTGAACAAAATTATTAAATTCCTCTTAAATTTTAAATTGAATTAAGTAACGAAACACCTTGCGAAAACAAATGCGTGTACCAAGAATTAATTATTTGAAATTGGAACTCATGGACGCCAGAAAACATATATTCATAATCGATTGACAAATAATTGTTTGAAATTCAAATAATAACCATCACAAATAAATTTTTGGAAATGAATCACCAAATAACGAATTATTATGTATTTGATAATCAATAGTGAGTTGAAAAAAATTGTCAGCTGTATCGCGGAGGGGGATTACGTGTCAGCTGCTCGCATGTACTTGTAAAACAAACACGTAAAATAAAGTAGTAGTAATAGCCTGAGAATGCGCCGAGAGCTGAAATTTGGTACATATTGTTTTCTTAGCAATAGTAAATGAAATTTCGAAAATTGATTAAATCGGTGGTAAATCTTGGTGTTGCCATATAAAACTTTTTGTTACGTATACTGTTACAAAAATCAGTCCTAGACGTTTTTACTGCACTGAAAAGTTCGTCAGAAAATGAAATTCTATATAATTGCTCATAATCATTTTTACTCGACGACCCGTTCTAGAAATATATGCGAAAAACCGCTTCAACATTCAAACTTGCACAGAGAGGTGACCATACGAAATTACATATGGGTATTCATCTAGATTCTAGGGTATCGTAAGAATTGGTCTTAGTACAATTTCAGCTTTTTTACTTCTTCATCCTACTACCTAACATTGTAATATTGACGAATCTTAGGAATTCCCAGAACCAATGGGCATTGTAATTTTTAAATCGCTCTGAAGAGCACTCATATTGCCGAGCATTATGATACAAATATACGTGTCTGGCCATGATACCTTGAATGCCCGTATGAATGTTGAATGTTGAAGTGGTTTTTCGCATATATTTCTAGAACGGGTCGGCGGACAGCAAAAATGATTATAACAAATTTCATACGATTTCATATTTTCAAGAACTTTTCAGTACAATAAAAACGTCTAGGACTGATCGTTTTCACAAAATTTTTATATGGCAACATCAAAAAGGGGTTGCTCGATTTAGTCCATTTTAGAAATTTCATTTACAATTGCTATGAAAACACCATGCACCAAATTTAAGCTCTCTACGTCAACGCATTCACTATTACTTTATTTTACGTGTTTTTTTTTTACAAGTTCATGCAGCTGACGCCATAATCCACCGTCCGCGATGCATCTGTCGATGTAATGATGTCAACTGTTTTTAGAAAAAAGTTACAGCCGGCATACATTACATAAAAAAAAAAACTTTTTTACCACTTTCGCAGCCTCCCACACCTACACCCACCGCGAGTGCGTCAGCTGCCGCCTTATTAGTCATATCAGATCTATCTAAAAAGATAACAATCGATTGGGATAAAACCACTACCTAAAATGCAACGCTACCTCCCAGTGATGCCAGATTATGCCATGGACTAACCACCCAAATGAAGAAAAATGCTTAACAGTTCTAAGGAAAAAATTTCCAGAAAATTTCTAAGGAAAAATTGCTGCTTTACCTACATCAGGTGCAGCATCGCTGATTTTATATTAGAGTGAGGCATTGCTAGCTTACCCTTTGGTTACGTAGTAGTAGCGCCTCTACAACACAACAAGGTACTAAGTCAAATTGCGTTTTGCAACCACTATATAGTTCTATACACAAGGGTACTACTATAATTAAAATATTCGCTAAAACAATATATGCATTTATGCATTCGATAAAACTAATCAATAACCAAGTTTTTAAAATCTTCGGCAGCAATTTCACCAGTGCAGTCAGTTCAATCATTTTCTCCTTGATAGTTGGATAGAATTAAAATTCACATGATTACAAGTTAGGACCATAAGGCTGTTTTACTCTTGAAGTAGTTAAAAACTCTGGCAACACGATCAGTTTTACCGACAAATCTGACGACCATTTTTCTTGTCAAATTCTGATACTGCGCCGGGTTCTCCTTATTTGGAAGGACCCATTATGGTCTGTTTTTGCTAGCTTTCCAATAAATTTCCAAGAAACTGCATTTGATTTGCAATCATGAAATGTAGATTTTAAGGTGTTGATTTCAAATATGCTATTTTTTTCTACTTTTTTGTATTCATTTCTGTTCATTGATAAACTTTAAATGCTCAAAACCGAATTTGCTGCGATGACGAGGCTTTTCCAAGACGGGAGTTTCGGCTCATTCCTATCCCTAAAGTACGGAGGTTATGTCATTATGATTTGATGTACAGAATCAAAAGTTTCGGCGGTGATCCCTGCTGTTGGATGTGATTTTACCACACTGCGTCAAACTTACAAAACCACACCGCACTCGATTTATACCAACGTTTTACAATCACATTGAATAGGGTTCATTTTTTCATTTCCACACAATTTTTCCTATACCTCTTTACAACAAAGTTGATTAACATAACTCATAACTCCTTAATTTGACCTTTTACACGAATGTCTTGACTGTAGCCGTTTAAGAATTATTAGCTTTTACCCTGTTCTTTTTTTTTGTTTCTCTATGTGCACCTACTGAGCCCTGTGGACATCCATGACGAAAACATCCTGTATTTCTGTCGCTTAGGTTAAGAATAAGGGTGACTAGCACCCGACGGACACTGCAAACATAGTGGATCTATTTTGTTCTCCCCTAGAGTTGTTATATTAAAGCTAGCCTTTTTACGAACTCGATGCCTTTGCACTTAGCTTACAAACTTTATTTGCAGTGATAAATTCTTCTCCAGTGATTATCACTCACATAATATGATATTCTTCGAGGTTTCATCTTCCCCATCGCGCAGTCGGGACAGTTCGTTGTTGGATTTGTCTATCTTCAAAAAATAACGGAAGGTGCCATGTCCAGTGCGTGTATTAATTAACGTTACCAAGAGAATATCTGCTAAGACCAATTAGTTTGCGGGTCTAGAGAGGAGAGAGTGTGAACAGGCAGTAGCATAGCTCAGTACAGTCTTTCTTTACCACTTGGAGTTATGTGTTAGGTCAACGCAGTTAACAATGTTGGAGAGGCCTCCGTTGCGGGTAATAAGGATAGTTCTGGGTTATATTAAACCAAAATCCTAGACTTCATCTTTAAGACTGATAGCTTCACTAAATCCGCTCGTTACATAAAAAGTTTTCATTTTTCAATCTGTTGAATGGTGAAAACTTCACTTATTTCAAATTGACTTGATTATTAGGTGCTATAGGTATTTAAATTTTAAGTAATTATTTTGGAATCCTTTTCAGTGGTACTGTAACGACTTGGAACGAATAAGGACTTTTCTTTTTCTTTAGTAATGCAAGCAGCAGTGATGGAGGAATCAAACGGTATTTAAAGCTAAATTAATATTTTACCCAATCATCTAATTTATTTCATTTGTTTTTATTACAGTTAACGACAATATTCAATCAGCTTTCACTTATGATGATCTATTCCCAGCTTTACCAGAAAGCGCTCCACCAACAACAAAAAATATTCCGCCACCACCAACAAGTATGAGAGTCGGAAGCTCCGTTGTAACTCAAGTACGATTATTAAAAAAAAAAAAAATTATTGCTAAAACTAACAAATGTCTTCCATTACTTAGGTCTTCCATGTCCCATGCGAAGAACGTAAATCATCTGATTCGGAAAAATTTGGTGAAGGTGAATCCCTGAGGACATGTCAACAAATCATGAAGGAAACTGGCGCCCATATTGAGATTTCAAGCGGTAAAGACCAATCGCTGACATTTTTGGTGAAGGGAAAACCGAATGAAGTACTTGATGCCCGCCGTAAAATTCTTGTTCATTTCCAAACTCAGGCAAGTAAACAAATAAGCGTCCCAAAGGAACATCACAGGGTAATTTTGGGTAAGAAAGGTGAACGTTTAAGGGAGTTAGAAAAAATAACGGCAACAAAAATCAATGTCCCCAATATAAGCGAAGATAGTGACATAATTACCATATCTGGTACAAAGGAAGGTATTGAGAAAGCCGATCAAGAGATAAGAACAATGTCCGATGAGCAATTCAAGAAAGCTTTTGAACGTGTTTCAATCCCAAAAATTTATCATCCATTCATTTTGGGACCATTTAATGAGAATTTGAACAAACTCATCGAAGAAACCGGTGCTAAAATCAACGTCCCCCCTCAGAACGTTAATAAGGACGAGCTCGTCATAACGGGAGAAAAAGATGGTGTTCTCTCTGCCAAAAGTAAAATCGAAGCTATCTATAGAGAAATGGAAAAGAAGTGCGCTACTGTAAGTGTTGAAGTTTTGAAAAGCCAGCATCGGTATATTATAGGTCAGCGCGGATCAACAATTCAGGAAATTCTTCAAATAACAGGGGTATCTGTTGAAATGCCACCAGCTGATTCAAATACTGATACTATAACATTACGAGGACCTCAAAGTGAGCTCGGTCACGCTCTAACTGTTGTATACGAAAAGGCAAATTCTGTAAAATCAATTATAATTGATGCTCCGAGCTGGATTCACAAATACATCATTGGTAGAAAAGGTGCGAACATGAAAGAATTCGAGCAAGACTATCCCAATGTCAATGTGTCCTGTTTGGATGGCAAAATAAGACTCGAGGGAAATCCCGATACTGTTGAAAAGGCCCAGAATTATTTGGAGAGTGTAATCAATGACTATTTGACAAATTACACCTATGTCATAATGACGGTGAATCCCAATTTTTATAAACATATTATTGGGAAAGCAGGTTCCAACATCAATCGCTTGAAAGACGATCTGAGAGTTATGATAAACATTGAAGAACGGGAAGGCGAAAATAACATTCGCATTGAAGGACCAAAAGAGGGTGTTGCTCAAGCTCAAAAGGAACTACAAGAGAAAATCGATAAATTGGAAAACGAAAAGGCAAAGGATGTGATAATCGATCGCCGCCTGCACAAATCTATTATTGGTGCCAAAGGTGAGAAAATTCGGGAAATTAAGGATCGTTACAGACAAGTTGTAATCACTATCCCAGGCGCCAGCGATAACAATGATATTGTTAAACTCCGGGGACCAAAAGAAGAAGTTGACAAGTGTCACAAGGATTTAATGAAACTCGTCAAGGAAATTCAAGAATCATCGCAAGTCATCGAAGTACCAATATATAAGAAATTTCATAAATTCATTATCGGCAAAGGTGGTGTAAATATAAAAAAGATTCGCGATGAAACTCAAACTAAAATTGATTTGCCAGCTGAAGGTGATACAAATGAAGTTATTGTTATTACTGGCAAAAAAGAGAATGTTCTCGACGCTAAAGATCGCATTCTTAAGATTCAAAATGAATTAGAAGATATTGTAACGGAAGAGGTTCAGATTTCATCAAAATATTTCAATTCAATGATTGGAACTGGAGGAAAGTTAATATCATCTGTTTCGGAAGAATGCGGAGGTGTTACCATCAAGTTCCCGCCAAATGACTGCAAGAGTGATAAGGTAAATTATTGTTTTGCTATTGAACATCTTACTTTTGTCTATTATTTTATTTATTTATCATCATAATCGTTTTTTTTTTGTCTGAACCTTTCAAGCTTGGTATGCAAATGCTCACTCGTAAGAACTTACAACTTATTCAAACTTTCTCAATGCTCTGAAAGGAGTGAGTATTAATGTTTTGGCGATTGCTAACGCCCACAAGTCGTGATCAACACGTTCTCATTTTTGTCACAAGAGTCTGAGCACCGGTATTTCGATTCCGACTCATAAGAGCAAGTAAGACTGAAAATAAGCAAGATCAAACATGAAATTTCCTTGCACATTGTAAAATTAAAAGTATTTGGTAAGTACTACTGAAAGTCGATGGAAGTAAAATTTGTGACTATGTCGGAAAAACAAATAAAATAACTCAAAAATAGTCGGCAGAACTCGTCATTTGTTTGACTCACGACTCTGACAATGTGCAGCATTAATAACTTATCGAATCACAGATTCAAGAAGTGAAACGCTGACTCATGCGCATGACAAAAAAACACTTGTGACTGACGAGTGGCATGGCAATACATTTAAATTAGTAATTTAGAAAGCTCATAAATAAACATTTCTGTAGCCTCCCGTAAAAAAAACCACGACAAGAGTTGTAAGTGCACTAAGATTGATATTATTTTCAAAGCACCAGATGATATGCAATCTAAGAGCGAATTCTAATACCTATTCGTTAGCTTATGTTAGATTAGGTAAGGGGGTGCCCCTAGAAATACCTAGCCTGCTTCACTTAGACCTCATGTGATAACCTTTAAAACCGCCCTTGATCCATCCTGCTTCCCTTGGTAATCTCAGGATACATTTTGATTTCTTTACTTTAAAGCTCCCCTAGACTTGAAAAGAAGCAGACACCTAATAGTCTATCTTTTTTATTCAACAGAGGGGGCTTTCGCAAAGTACGTGTTGGACGGATTCGGTATCCTCCGAATCCTTACAGCTCCTACAGAAATCGTTCGTCGCTATTCCCATTATTCTTTCTAGCCAACCTATGACTATCCCTACTAGCTTCCTGGTATTTTTTTCTACTGCCATTAAGCAGTTGTCTTGTCCTCCTTCCTTCTGTCATATGCAGGCCACAATTGCCCCGCAATACGGCAGATTTCCCTGTTATCCACTTTTTTTTTTTTTTTTTTTTTTTTAGTTGCTCCTGATTATCTCTTAAAGCTTTGCTCGGGGTCTTCACATAAGCTACCGCTGCGTAGCTATCCAGTTCAGAGTCCCTTTTGGCCAACTAACTCATAAGCCATCTCGTTGGCTTCTGGGATATCCCTGTGGCCAGGTACCCAGCATAGGGTCACCTAGTTTTGCATTTTGATTTTACAAGCACAGCATCCAGCGCCTTGATGGCTGCCTGGCTGTCAGTGCATAAGCAGATGTGACGTGCGGACTCTCTGCACATAGATATTAATATTGTCGCCTGGTAAATCGCCTGCCTGAAAGACACTAACTTTGTCCGGTAGTTTATAATACTCAGGCCACTGGCAGTTTCTGGAGTACACTCCAGCACCTGTGCTCTCACTCGCCTTGGATAGCTTATGGTGATGTTTTAAGTTTAGAATCTTCGTGGTCATATAATATATATTTTATGAGAGGAGTACTTTTTTTTCTCTGTAAATTGGTGGAAAGTGCGTGTCCACACGACAGAAACTCATTCCCAGAAAAAGGCTGGCTAAATTAGAAACAGAAATGCGTAGGAATTAGGAGAAAAGTAAAAAAATTTTCTCTCTTCTAAGATGGCACATATAAATGTTGATTTTATTTTCTTCAAGTCTGCTCGTGTTGGTTGATTATTACTTCCAATAGTCAATTAAATAGATGAATTTCTTCAAACTTCATTTTACAGTGATCGAAAGTATTCTGATAATTTTTTATCAATATCATCGCATGAAGAGAGATTTATTTCTGTCAAAAGATAATCGGAGTCAGGGATGCGATCGAGTAACTGATTTTTATTAAACCCTTAATAAAAACAGAATCAACATTTTGCACCTCAAAACTAGCAAAATAAAAGTCTGTCCTTGATGTTGAAGCAAACTCTTAAATAGGATCACTTCAGGCGCTACATCTTTTAGTTACTACTATATTTTTAAATATGTCTACCCTGCCGTTTGGAAATCAAATTTTCTAGCTGTCTGTCGGTTTATCCTGTTTTAAAAATTCTTTTATTCTCCTTTATATTTCAATTGATACTATGTTGTCTGTATTTCTCTGCTATGAGCCCCCTATTCCTTCGTATTTCTTTTGTTCCGCTGTCAAAGACTTACAAACTTTAACCACAAAAAAATGCTATTAAACCTTCGCAGTTTTAAGTTACTAGCTAGGTTGAAATGATCTGAATGAATACCCTTAAGCCGGAACTACTACCTCTCACTTTCGAATTCATTTTTATACCACGCTAAACGTACAGTTATACGTTAGTACCTACGAGATAGTCAATATTAATGTGTTACAAAGGAAACTTGAATTATGAAAGGTTTACCATTTTTAAGGTACCGTACAACAAAAGGAAAAAAACGGAACCCTTATAAGATCGCTCGTGCGTCCGTCTGTCTGTCACAAACTGTTAACTCGAAAACGACATGACGTAGGAATTTAAAATTTGACCGACAGAATGTTAGGTATTTGTTACGCGCACATAAATTTCGACAGTCAAAGTTCATAATTGGAGTCATGATATGATTTAATGACGGGCTCAATCCAATTGTTCTGATAACATTATTGTTTGCAACTAGTGTTCTAGAACTATTACAAATTTTTTCAATACAGTTTCAATTTCTGTTTTTATACCCTAGATGAAATCTATAGGGTATACTAAGTTTGTTATTCCGTTTGTAACACCTCGAAATAATGATGATAGAGCAAAATGGATTGGACACGCATAATATTAAAAGTTATTTTGATTTTTGCATGTCCGTCCGTCCGTCCGTCTGTCTGTCTGTGCGCACGATAACTCGAGAACGCGTACACTTAGGGAGCTGAAATTTTGTACACGGACTTTAAAAAAAAAGTAAAATTAAGTTCGAAAATGAGACAAGTCGGGCAACTCCTTCGTGGGGTTGCCATACAAAAATTTCGTTTTCCGCTATATATTTGAAAACTGCCTGAGAACGCATCGACGTACAGAGCTGAAATTTAGTACATGGTGTTTTCATTGTACTAGCAAATTACATTTTAAAAATGGACTAAATCGGGCAGCTCCTTCTTAGTGTTGCCATATAAAAATTTAGGTTTTTTACGTATACTGTGAAAACGATCAGTCCAAGACATTTTTATTGTACTAAAATCTTCTTCAGAATATGAAATCCTATAAAATTGGTTATAATCATTTTTTCTGTCCGACGAACCGTTCTAGAAATATATGTGAAAAACCACTGCAAAAATCAAAATTGCTCAAATGGGTGCCCATACGAAATTTCATACGGACATTCATCTAGGGTATCATAAGAATTGGTCTTAGACCAATATTAGCTTTTTTACTTGTTATGAATATTCGTTAATGCTCATAACCGCACTAAATCTACACAAATTAAAAATCGGAAAATATGTGAGCTTTCATAAATTTTCTTCGTATTTCAGGTTACAATCCGTGGACCTAAAGATGATGTAGAAAAGGCCAAAGCTCAACTGCTGGAACTGGCTAATGAAAGACAGCAAGCTTCATTTACCGCTGATATACGTGCCAAACAACAGCATCACAGATTCCTAATTGGGAAAAATGGCTCTTCAATTAGGAAAATACGTGAGTCAACCGGTGCGCGCGTTATCTTCCCCGGCCCCGATGATACAGACAAGGAAATTATCACTATAATTGGTAAAGAAGAACAAGTTAAACAGGCTAAGGATTTGTTGGAAGATTCCATCAGGGAAATTGAAAAAGTAACTGAAGAAGAGATGTCTGTCGATCCCAAACATCACAAACATTTTGTCGCTAAACGTGGTGAAAAACTTCGAGAAATCGGAGAAGAATGTGGTGGTGTCTTAATTTCATTCCCTCGCCAAGGTGTCGACAGTGACAAAGTTATATTGAAGGGAGCAAAAGACTATATTGAAGCTGCTAAGCTGAAAATTCAAGACATTGTTTCCGAATTGGAAGCACAAGTTACTATCGAATGTAACATTCCACAAAGATATCACAGAACCATAATGGGATCTCGTGGTGTTAAAATTCAAGCTGTCACCGCAGAACATGATGTTCAAATTAAATTCCCTGATCGCGGTGCATATGAAGAATCTGATGGCATTATGAATGGCGGAGAAGATGTACCGAAACAATGTGACATTATACGAATCACTGGACGAAATGAGAAATGTGAAGCGGCTAAACAGGCACTTATTGATCTTATTCCTATTACAGAAGAGATAAATGTTCCATTCGATTTACATCGTTCAATTATCGGTCAGAAAGGAAACAATGTTCGGGAATTTATGAGTCGTTATGATGTTCACATTGAACTTTCACCACCAGAATTAAAACTTGACGTTATAAAAATTACAGGAGCTTCAACAAATGTAGCAGAAGCTACAGAAGCACTATTTAAACGTGTAGAAGAACTTGAAGCTGAACGAAAAGAGCGTGAGCTAAGATCTTTCGAATTGAAAATCGATGTCAATCCAGAATATCATCCAAAAATTATAGGCCGACGTGGAGCGGTTGTCAATAAATTACGTTCTGATTTCAGAGTTAATATATCATTTCCGAAACGTGGCGATCCCGAAGAAAGTACCATAATTATAACCGGCTATGAATCTGATACTCAAGCTGCTAAAGAAGAAATTATGAAAATGGTTACAGATCTAAATGATCAGGTTAAAGAAGTAATTGATATAGATCAGCGCGTCCATCCTCGGATCATCGGTCAACGAGGTCGAAATGTTCGAAAGATAATGGAAGATTTCAGGGTTGATATAAAGTTCGCTAAAACTGGTGATGAAAATCCAAATGCAGTGACCATAATAGGAATCGAAGAGAATGTCCTAGAAGCTAAAGATCATATCTTGAATTTAGAGGAGGAATACCTTCAAGATGTTGTCGATTCAGTGCCAACAAATACCAATGATTTCAGTTCTGTTTTACAGCAAGCATTTACTAAAAGCGGCTTTGTCGTTCAAGGTGCACCTTGGCAGCGCAGGGGTCATGAGTCTGCAAATTCCGGAGGTAATGCTCCGAATACTCAGTCGCAAGAAGATTTTCCAGATTTTGGACTTTCGAATAATATAAACAGCAATGACAATACTCCCATGTCCTCTGCTTGGGGTAACAAACGTTGAGTGGATGATTCGCTCATCTTCTTTGAAATTATAGCATCGTGTAGCGAAACTACTTTCTTTTTATTTACCTTTATTTTTCTCAATTCAACACAATTTATTTGTGCGCTTATTAGATTTTTCTGTGTCTGCTGTTCCTCACTTCTCTCTGTGTATCAATTTTTGTTTCAATTCCTTTGAAATTTTTTGTTAAATATTTTTGTCGAGATGTCAATTTATTGTAAATTGTATTGCTTTTCCTAAGTTTCAGATAAATAGAAATTTAGTTTTAGTTGCTTATTTCTGAAATTGATAGCTTTCGGGAAATGACGACATTTCACAATTCATTCAGTTTTGTTGTTGTGAAAAACCTGTGTTATACACGACGTATGTAATGGAAAACCTTGCATAGACTGCAATTACTGAAAAAAACAATTGTAAATAGATTTTTGATAAGGGAATATATTTTCAGACTTATTTTTAATTATTTACCAATATTGTTTTGTGGCAAATATCCATGTCCTGTTTCGTTTTGATTTCGTCATTTGTCTTTGGGCGCTTTTTCAGTTTTCTATATTATAATATTATGAATTGGGGAATAGTTTTTGCAATACATTTTTTTTATATTCTCATAAACATTATAATTTTCTTTTTCTATTTTTTAACAAAATAAATCATACAAACGAAAAAAATATATATTGGAACATTAATGGCAATGTTTAAAAGGACAATGAGCTTGTAATAATGATTTTTAGATTTAATTGCTAGCGGAAAAAATTGAGAATTTCATAGAGAAAATGATGATGTAACCTGTATTAGAGCTTCCTAGACTTTGTTTTTCTTTTCTCTTTTACATAAATAAATAAAAGCTCATCGCAATATGGAAATCATTGTTTCTATAAAATTTTCAATTGATTCCTTCCTCACTGCTGCTGTAATCATTTAGGTAAAAAATAAAAAAATTATATCGAAAAATAACATGACCCCAAGCTGCTCATATAAGGACTATTCTCTTGGAATTGAACTTGGATTGATTGATTGATTGATACTACATACATTGTAATGTACTAAGGAGAAACATATACATAAAAAAATATATTATATATACATGAAAAACATTTTATTAGTTTTGTAGCCCGAAATGCGCTAAAGTTTTATTGATAAATAAAAATATTTCAAAAGTTGTTCTTTGTACAAAAATAAATTGGTCAGTTTTTACTACTAATACAAAATAATATTCTTCTTCTTCTTTAGCACATTTTTACAGGTCGATTTTAATTTATTCATGTTTTAGAAATTTGTTTTGCAATTATGCAATTATATTGAATTATTATTATTAGATTGTGGCTTTATGTGTTTTTTTTTATGATTCACTAAAGTTTAACTACAACTAAACAGCTATTGATGAGTAAAAGTGTTACATATCTTGTATCGAAATTGAGTTATTTATCTACAAATCAGAAATCACAGTTATTTATTTTTAAGTGCAGTGGTATCAGAGCTTCATTGTGGGCATCGCTTCTCTGTGAGTTTTCCTGCAGGGAAATCGAGCCTCCATCGGTCCGCTCCAAAAACATTCACCGACGGCACTCTTAGTAATGAGTCGCCATAGCAATGGCAGCGAAAATATCCCTTGATATGGAGATCAAAGGAAAAGACCTTGCTATCAAACAATGCAGAACTCTGGTTGGTATCATCACCGGGCACAGCTTACTTCAGGCTTATCTGACAAAGATGGGAGTTTTTGACGCACCTGAGTGTGTCCGGCCTGGAAAAAGACTGCCCGGAACCGGCTGAAAACACTTATCTGTGGATGAGCTGAAAAACTTACCGCACCAAGACCTGCTACGCTTCATTAAGAAAAGATTCATATTTTCTCGCATCTGCCGTGTGAGGTCGAAAAAAATGAATACAAGATTTGTTAAAGCAATATTTACTCTCGGCACGCTCTAAAACATTGTTGTGGTGCATTCCGGAATGCACAATCTTTATACATACTCTACTCTGGTATGGCATGCGATATCCGGTTGTTTTGCCATCTATGGTATTAAGTACACTGTCAAGACCTATTACAAAAATAAAAATAATATATTTTTTGATGTACATACGTGCAACTAGACGAAAAAGATAAGATGTGGAAGAAATTTTCAAAGTAGATCAGTGGAACATCTGGGTCCCTACAAAAGTGCAAAGATTAAAGGCACTTTTGCCTAGCTGTTGAATTATAAATAGTTTTTCGCCTTTTTTACTCATGAAGCATTGGGATATTTACAAATAGTTTTTCGTCTTTTTTTCTCAAGAAGCATTGGGATAATTCACAAATTTTCATGAAACTTGCCTTTTTTTACTCAACAATTGTTTGTTATACAGCTAGATAACACAGAATTGGGGGTAGCGAATCCAATTATCCCGTATAATCGTAAATTGACGAATCGCTTAAAATCTGAACAGATTCCTAAAATGGTTTGTCTTCTCATGTTTACTTTGCTATTATTATTTGGAAGTAAATTAGAAGAAGTTACATAAATCAGAATAGAATAGTTTTCAAAAACTAAATAATTTATTTTTGTACCTAGAATGTTATCGCATAGGTTGGAAGAGTCTCCAATCTCTTGAAGCAATAATCATAATCAACCGTCTATAAAGATCAATCTTTGTCTGGGAACATAGATTAACCATTCAACGCAAACGTTGAAATTCGTCTAAAATACGTATAAAATTACCACTAAGCTTGATACTTGTATCAGGATTTCTATGAGGCACAAGTAAATTCGTCAAATCAGGATACAAATACTCATACATTTTGCATATTTGATTTTGATCTTGCTTTGACTTGTCGGAATACTTTCGCAAAGTGCAGTTTATCATGCGTTTAGTTCTGTAGTGCAGTTAATTGTTTAAATTAAAAATCATATTTGGGATGTCGGATCAAAAGAATATAAAGAAAGTAAATTGTAATTTAAAGCAGTCGCTGAGGAGTTAAAATATCCTCGATTACATTTCTGATTATGTCACATATTGCACTTTTAGAAATTCGATGCATATATGTATATGTATGTACATCAAAGGCGAAAGAATTTTAATGTAACCGGTAGTTGATTGGCTGGTGATAAAGAATTTCTAAGCCATGTGTCTTTCTTCGCTATAGGTAAGTGGCACCACTAACTTCAACAAATCTTCAAAATCAACCCTATTCATTCTCACATAGTTTTTAAAATAACTGCCATCTTCCAAAGTTATTCATTTATAATCATACTATATGCCCCATCACTTTTATTATTTTTAGTTGTATCTAAAACGACTAACGATGCAATTAATAAAAGGAAATTTTCCGTAACTGATAAAATCTTATTTCTACGCAAAAAACAAAGTTGTTGTCGACAAGTGACCCTCTGTGAACAGAATTCAAAACTTTTTTTTTTCAATATGTACAAGACGAAAAAAGTGGCGTTACAAATCTAGGTACAAATCCCAATACTAGTATCTAAATTTAAAACATACCTTTACATATACATGTGTAAATAGAGTACCTTTACATATACATGTGTAAAGAGAACCTGTAGAATCCCATAAATTGCAAAATTTAGTCCATCCATGATATAGAAAACATCACGGAATATACTTTTTTGAGTTATTTATTATTGGTCGTGGCCATGTCATACACTAGTTATTAAATAATACGACTTCATTACTGATTCAGGATCCACTTAAAAGCCTTATCAATACGATTGTTTGAGTTTGTAAATTATTAAGTTTTCACAAGCTTTATTTCAAGGAACTGTATATGAATAAAAGCTACAAATGAAATTGACGTTAATATACATAAATATGTAATTATGCGTGCGACTAGTTATTGTTTCTCAAAATATACTTTGGTACTGGTAGCTTGTTAACTTATAAGAACAAATAAAAAATCCTTGGGCGATTTTAAGATTCCCAAACAATAAAAGAAACTCAATTATTTAGGCAATGTGAGGTCAAGTGGCCAAGAAGATGTGATAAGAAGACCAAAAATATTTAAGGACACGATTAATTATGATCATATAGAGATATTGTATGAATATAATTAAACATTTCGATTTAGTGCACATAAATTTGCGAATTTATGAATAATGACTGACAAGAGTAGAGCTTTAATCATCTACAGAATTGATCAACGTTGGTGCTCAATATCATGCATGACATAAATAAAGCCAATGTGTTGGAATACCTCTTCTCAATCATAGGAATGCCAATGGTGTACAGATGGCTGTGGTAAGGAGTTTTGATTCTGAAAGACAACAGTGAAATACGCATATTGATAGTAAGATGGGCCCAATAGGAATATCTCTTAACTTTCTCGGAAGGAAACAATGTAGAACTGTAGTTGGCATCATCACTCGTTTTCCTGCCTGAGAACGCGTCAACGTAGTTAGAGAACTAAAATTTGGTAGCTGGTACTTTCAAAGCAATAGTAAATAAAGTTTTAACAATTTACTAAATCGAATGGTATTGCTATATAAAAAAAATTTGGTTTTTTTACGTATACTGGGAAAATGATCAGTCTAACACATTTTCATTGTACTGAAAAGTATAATATATAAACATATATATATAACTGTTCTAGAAATATATGCGAAAAACCACTTCAAAACCCAAACTTCCACAGATGAATGACCATACGAAATTACATATCGGCATTCATCTAGGATATCATAAGAATTGGTCTTAGATCAATTCTAGTTTTTTTACTTGTTTTTAAGGAGTATATTGTAGATCATACAAGCAATCCCAATGCCCGTACAAGATTTATTGATCCTACACCAGTAGCAGAAGCGTTTGTAAACTTTTAAAAAAAAATAGAATTTAGCACCATTTGGTTGGTGACAATTACCCAGTTTAGACGGGTGAGTATGTTGCCTCCGCCGCTCGAAAACTTATAGCTAGCATGATGGCTCATTTCTGCCCACAACCATCATCGTACATACAAGTTTTCGTACGACGACGGAGTCTAATCTAGATATAGAATATTTGAA
Organism: Dioctria linearis; assembly: GCA_963930735.1. Taxonomy (NCBI): domain Eukaryota; kingdom Metazoa; phylum Arthropoda; class Insecta; order Diptera; family Asilidae; genus Dioctria; species Dioctria linearis. The sequence continues at coordinate 345,576,544 of OZ005740.1, read as the reverse complement.
AATATCACGAGCTTTAGTCAAGTCAACAATAAAAGAAAATAACATTAAATGTAAAACCAAAGCTATTGGTCGTTAATTATTTGAATATTGTCTGCCACGTTTTCTTTTTTAAGAGGTTTAATAATTCTTGTTTTTAACCTCTCCAGGAATACAGCAGATTTATAAAATAGCAGAATACGTCACAAGTAGAAGGTGTTATTCTCTTCATCTGTATATTACTAGACTATCAAATACCCGCTGTGGATTTATTCTACTTGGTTTCGTGTAAAATATATATTGCCACCCGAACCTGATGCACATAGAACTACAAACATTTAGGGATTTTCAATGAATTACCAAAAGTAAAAACTGCATCCAGATGGCCAGAACTATAATACATCATATTTGGACTTTTTCTGCTATACTGGCAATTGAGCTAGTATTATAGTCTAAGGTAGATGCATTAAGTCGATCATGGATGTAGTTACTTAATTGTACCATTATCACAATTCATTTCGACTTTATCTCAAATTTGCAGCCATTTGTTTTAAAGTTATTTTCTTGTTGCCAGTTCATAGTCGCTGATTTGTTAGGAAAGCAAATGACATAAAATGGCAACGAATTTTAATTGTTCGTCACTCCATTCTTCATTCTTACTTCGCTTCTACTGATGTTATACGAATATTTTCTTTTATTTCAAATCCTATAAAAGTATTTTTTCCGAAGAACATAAACTACACACGAATAATTAGTTTTAGTTATGCAAAGGAGGCAAGATATGCTGTTTCCAGAGCTCTCGCTCTCTTCATTTCGAGTTGCTGACCATAAAGCATATATTTTTAAATTCTTGAGATAAAAATAACTTATTACTTTTGTTGCAACAATTATGTGATGGAGGAATGGAAAATTTCTCAAAATTAGATTTTCATTAGTTTGATTATGTGATGTTTGTTTTACCGTCATTAATAACATTTATTGCCTGTACATTAGATATACAACCAAAGTTTTCTTTGAAAAAAAAGCAATTACATGTTCATAAGCAAACACGATGATCACTTGATGATCTATACATGAAGATGTATACATGAAAGAAGCCAGTCCTGTTATTTGTTGGATTTCCCATACCCGAATGTTGAGGAATGTTTTTCGTTTTTTTTTTTCCCCCAGATATGGAGTAGGTGCACCTATACATATTTCTTCATGTGTTGTAGCCTTTAATACCAAATCAGCTTATTTTATTAACCTCTAAAAATTGCACTGACCGGATTCAGTTGATGGCGACTTACCACGCGAAGATGCTTCAAAAAAATACTCATTATTTATTATATATAGTATATATAGTATGCATTCATTATTTTACGGTAATTTGCAAAATACTGATTATCAGGTTTAAATATGCTCTCACTTATATCTGGGCGGTACAGGAATAATTCCTAAACAACAAAGAAAAATAAAATTATTTGAAGTGAATACATTCTATAGGGTTCTTCATTGTTCTAATCTAGGTAATATAATTTATTAAACGTTAAAATACAATTTTAAAAATTATATCTGATTCCCTATCTCTGATTAAAACTTTATAAATATTCAATATTACTTAATATTTTTAATTATTTTAGAACAGATTTTATAAACACTCAATGAAATGAACTGCTATAATGTGGCGTCTCTTTTAAGAAAAAAACAAACTTTTGAAAAAGGTTCGCTTGATATAAGTTGGCGATTATGTCTCAATATATAGCCTGGTCTGTGATTTCTTAAAAGAAAAAGAAAATAGAACCCATCTCATTAATTTTTTTAATTTTCTTAATTCATGCTTTCCGGTGCACATGCATTAAAAATTAAGGAGAAACCATATCGAATTCCTTGAGTTGTATAGTTCTCAAAAAGGAACTGACTGAATAAGCTGAGAAAACAGATGGAAACCTCGAACAGAATATTTTCGCAATTAATCGTAGAAACTTTTTAACAAAATAATCAGACCTTGGATCTACTTCCTGATTGAATTTTTGTTGGTGAACTTTTTAGCCACATGCAAAGTCATTATCAAAATAATTTCAGCCTACACTTATAGAGCTTGCACCAATATTCCAAATGTTATTTATTTTTTTTACAACAGTTTTTGACATCATTTGTATTATACAAGTGAGTTGAAGAGGGAGCTTAACTGTCCCAATTCTCGATATTTAATATTAATTAATTTTTGCTTTGAATATAAAAATTTAACATACTGTGCTAAAAAAAAGGTGAATTTGTTTATAAAATCAAAAACTTTTATTTATGCTTCCAAATCAATTTCATCGCCTTCAAAGAATTCCCCATCCGACGCAATGCACTTATGCCAATGTTTTTTCCAAGCCTCGAAACAGTCAAAGAAGTCTTTTCCGGGATGGCCTTGAACAGTTTCTTCGATTTGGCTTTTATCTCCTTAATCGACTCGAAACGATATCCCCGAAGCGGTCCTTCGAGTTTGTTGAACAACCAGATGTCGCACAATGCTAAATTAGGTGAATACGGTGATTGTGGAACGATATGGGTTGAGTTTTTGGTGAAATGTGCCCGAAAAACCAATGCAGTGTGGGACAGTGAGACTTTTTTTTTCCATAAAATTGAGTGTTTATTTTTTTGTGACAAAACATCATTACCAAAAGTCTTTTGTAACATCCTCAACATTTCCGCGGCAGAATATTCATCCCATAGACAAAATTGAATGCAGATTCTTTGCTCAACAAAATCAGACATAGTAAAAATCAAAAACTTACTTGTATGTTTACAAAAACACGTGTAGCTCTGAAGCAATTGAATATATTGACATGAATATATAACGAAAAGATGATAAAGAATAAGACTTCCACTATGATAAGCCCTTATCGAATACATAAATTTACATAATTTTTCTTATTATTATTTAAAGTAAAAAAAAAACATAATTCAGTGCATTTTTGGCTACAAAAAATAGATTTACAAAATTTTTGCTCAAAAATAAACAAAAACAAATTTATGAAAATTGGTTACCTTATGTATGTACATATGTATGTATACTTAAAAAAAACTAAAACAAAAATAAATTATACATGTTGGCATTGCCATAAGTAAGAATTTTCAATGGCACTAAGCAAAAAAAAAAACAATATTTTTAATGTAAAACACTGGCAATAATTTTGCTCGGAAAAATCTTAAACAGAATCATAACTATATGCGCCTCTTAAAAAAAAACTAAGGAAAAAACCAGAAAAAAACAAAAAGAAACCTTTAAAAAAGAAAAGAAACATTGCCTTGAAATTAACATAAAAAATTTAGTAGGTATAATTACGAAATTATTTTTTATATAATTATTATTATTATAATTACTGCAATTTATTTGTTCCTGGTGGTGGTGATGGATAATGATATATACTTAAGTACTCGTTGGAAAGTATATTCTAGAGTCAATATCTGATAATAATCATAAATTTTACGAGGAATGTTAGATATCACAATAAATGCCATTTTATACATGAAGATTAATCATAATTTAAAAAGAAAACATATACAATAATTATGTATGATTATTATACATACATAAATGACTTTTGAACTCTCCAATGTTTTAAACATAAGAAATTTAGTTAACACAACACATGAGACGTTTATAAATAAATTTTCTTTCGACTGAAGTTTTTTTTTCAATCAAACATTGCGCATATACCTAGACACTATAGGTAATAGTAATTTTTGTGCGCCATGAGTAAAGCATTACTATTACTAAAAAATAACAACATAGAAACAGCAATTAAATTATATTAATAATAACCGTGAAGGAAATATATATTTATATATATATACAATTATACATAAATCGGTTTTTTTGCAGAATTTAACTTTAAATCTATTCAGAGGTAAAATATAATTGTTAAATTTCTAATTTTCCTCTTTTTATATATCTTATATAAAATTAAAATTGATGAGATTGTGCGTAACACTAATAAATGTTATGGATCCTAAATTACATTGTAAATATATAATATATTATATATAAAAGAAGATAAAAGAACGTAAAAATGAAATGGCCAATTGAAATAGAATATTATATTAAAATGAACCCACACGTTTTTATCACAATAAAAATATTAGAAAAAGTACGAGTGGATTTTACATAAAAACGACAAAACAATGCTACAATTCATTGATAAACTAATGTCAGTCGAATTATCGATTAATAGGATAAAACACCCAGTTACGAGCCCCTTGCTTATTGTTTTAATAAGCCTGAAGTGGAAACAACGGTAAGTGATTTTGTTAAGACATTTTCTTGAGTTTGATAGTAATTAGAGAACCGGTTTCATTTTGTTTCTGATCGTGAAAGTAAACAGTTCACTCAGTAGTAGCTCGTGCTACTGCTAGCTTTTTTTTTTTTTTGTAACGATCTGAGTTTTTAATTGTGATACAAAGCGACAAAAAATCCTGACACTATTTTATGAATCTAGAAACATATTAAGGAGGTTTATTTAATGAAATATTCTTGTTAAAAATAATCAATTTCCTAACTTTCTGAAGGATCGCAACTGGAAGTCTATTATCTACATTTTCAGGTGCTCAAAACGGCTTTTTGAAGCAATTTTTGTCTTCCAGTTTCGAGCCCCCCAATATTTTTACCACATAGTCAAGGGCCTACATATGTATATTCTTTAATTTTAATCAAATAAAATTGAATTGTTCCTAGTTTTAAAAGAAATACAAACACTTATGCACGTTGATTTTGTACAGGTTCCATAGAAATTTCAAAAAGAAAGACATATTCCAACGATGAGCTACATATAGCTCTTGAACGCATTCGAATAAGACAAACAATTTTGATAAGTTTATACCCAAATTCGACGAGAATACTACAGCCCGCCGATGATTCTGTTTTTAATGTAATACATCCATAGCTACGCACCTTTAGAGCATGTCATTGCACATGAATCATTTACACATTTCTCATATTTCAGCATAAAAATCAGTTTGCAACCAACTCAATATAAACAAAAGATTCAATTCAAATGATGTACGAGTTTGTGCGTCAATCATGTAAATTTCTCAAATATCAAAGATTCAACTAACTCGACATGTAGTGTAACGTAATTGTAATTGTGAAATGTAACTATTGGTGAGATTGTGTAGTGGTATATCAAATGCGAGATATCTGGGCTTCTGTTCACTATTATGGATCACACTAGAATTGAGCATAAGTTCGCCAAACACCTTTTTTATACCCTGGATGAAATCATAGGGTATACTAAGTTTGTCATTCCGTTTGTAATGCACAGAAAAAATGCTAGTAGAGCAAAATGGGTTGAACACCCGCATAAATTAGAAAGTTATTTTGATTTTTGCATGTCCGTTCGTCCGTTCACACGATAACTCGAGAACGCGTCGACAGCTGAAATTTTGCACCCGGGCTTTTTACTAAAAAAGTAAATTTAAGTTCAAAAATGGGACTAATCGGGTATCACCTTCGTAGGGTTCCCATACAAAAATTTCGTTTTTTACTATATATTTGAACACTGCCTGATAACGCGTCTACGTAGAGAGCTGAAATTTGGTACATGGTATTTTCATAGCAATAGTAAATGAAATTTTAAAAATGTAGTAAATTAGGCAACCGCTTCTTTGTGTTGCCATATAAAAATTTTGGTTTTTTTACGTATACTGTGAAAACGATCAGTCCTAGACGTTTTTATTGTACTGAAAAGTTCTTTAAAATATGAAATCATATGAAATTTGTTTTAATCATTTTTCTAGAAATATAAGCGAAAAACTACTTCACCAAAATCAAACTACCACAGATAGGTCACCATACGAATTACACGCGGGCATCATTCAGCTAGGGTATCATAAGAATTTATCTTAGACCAATTCTAGCTCTTTTACTTGTTAGTATGTATGGCTCGTATTATTCTTTTTTACTTTGTTCCTTAATTTTTTTTAATTCACTACTTATTTTTATTCTAGCTTAATTAGGTTGTCTAATCGAATGTATAATAAAAATACCGTATCTTGGCATATGCTTAATTGGATACGAACGAAAATTTCACTAAATAAATCCACTTTTATATAATTAATATTCACCATTCATATTACCTTAACTAATTTTTCCTTTCGCATATTTAATTAAAATGCTATGGCTTAGCGTATTGACAACTTTCTGCACGCAGAACCTCCTAATTCTAATTTTTAATCTTCTACTTCAAAATGTCCTAACTATCATAATTACCAATTATTATGTAAAAATAACTTAATGAAATTATTGTCTATCTATTGAGCTACATTATTTAAAAAAAAAATTACTGTGCACTTTTTATCCTAGTTAGTTTTTTGTTTTTTTTTCCCCAAAAGTAAGCAAAATTGTCGTTGATATGCTTAATTTTATACGAAAAAACACGCGACTTTCGCTCACACGCCCATGCAAATTGTACGATTTGGCTTGTGCATGCCAAATCATACGATTTACATGAGCGTGTGTAGTGGCCTTTAAGTAGTGAGTCTAATCCATATTGGCGTCATTAATAGTAATCGACTTGAACCATTTTTGGTATACTTTCAAGTTTGTACAAACAAGTAAATAAAATATCCCCACTTCCTCTATGTTTACTTGTGACATACCACGGAAAAAGATAAAAACATGTACCTATTTAATTAAAAGTTAAAAATTAGTCTTTATTTATATTATATTAGTATCTAATAATAATAATATTTATGCTTATTTTTATTACAATTATAACTTTTGACCCATAGTTAACACATTAAGAGTTAAACGATAGTTAATATTCATCCACTTCAATGCTTCCAACATTATTCGTTTTGATATTCTTCGATGACATTGTAATATACACCTCATCTGCAATTTTTGTAGTCTGTAAATAGATTGATTCAGTCCCATATAAAAAATGATAGAACAGTACTTAAAAATATGGCTTTATTATTGTGTTATACACTTTTATGGCAGTTAGAATGGGACACAATTTATTGACGTCAAATTCTTTTAACAAAATTGATCTTTTATGAAATTTTCTGATAAATATAATTAATATGTTCTTTGAATACTACATAGTTTATTACCAATTATAACTGCTTTTAAGTATCTTATTTCACACACAATGAGATTGAATTTAATTAAATTCACTGTCTAAAATAATACTAGGTAAACTTAAATCATTAAATATCAGACACTTTCTTTGTGATGTGTTCAATTTTAACTCTTGTAAGAACACTATTCATTATCATTTATACCTTTTCCAGATATATATATATGTATATACATGTGTGTAAGTGCATCGTCAGCAAAAAGTCTTAATTAACTGTGCTCAATTACTTTGCCCATATCGTTTATATAAATTAAGAACAATAAGGCAGCTAATATTGATCCTTGTGGAACTCCAAAATCAATTTGAAGATCTTCGGATATCACATCGTTAACTTTAGTTCATTGTGTCCGTTTATTTAGGTGTGATTTAAACCAATTTTCTTTTTTTTTTCTTGATTTCGGTTTTTTATTAATTTTTCCGAAAAATGTTCCTATCTACAGTCTTGAAAGCTCGTTTTTGGTCTATATATACAGCAATGATAATGTTACCGTCATTTATTAAACATTTCCAATTAGAGATAACCCAAGTACTAGCAATGTCACATGAGTGACTTTTCTTTCTGAAGCCCGATTGATGTACAACGATTAGGTAGGTGATTTAATTTCAGATACATTTCCAGTTGTAACTATATGCCTTCTTTAGTACCTTTTCATAAATGTTTACAGGGCTCAGGTCTGCACACTTTTTTGAATTTGTAACCTTCTGTACTGGCACTACCATTGACTCTTTCCATGTGCTTGGAAATTCACCACTCAAGAATGATGAGTGCACTATTTCTAATAAAGCTGGTCCAATTATGTTAAATGCATTTTTAAACATTACAGTACCAGTTCTACTACACGATTTTTACGTTCCTGTAGTAGCGGAAGTGTGTAACCAAATTATTGAAATAAAGAAAATAATTGATATTATGTATTCGAGTTTTGAACTATAACGTCTACGTAGCTTAGCACAAAGCTTTCTCCAAGTCTCGTGTGTACATATATAGGCATTTTGTGTTCTAGTTAGTATCTTTGCTAACTTACATCTGTAGCAATCGTAAGTAATACTAACGGTAAATTAACGGTAATAGCGATATTCTCATCACTGAAGTCTTCATCAGTATGGCAATCATTAGCCACACTTCCAGGAATTACACTGATATCAGAACTGTGCGAATAACGTCATCGTCATCATTTTCAAACAATATGTACATCGTTTTTTTTTTGTGTTGAAATTATGCTGAAAAATTCTCACAGTTAAAATGCCAATATTATAGTTAGAGCATTGTTCGGGCGTGGGTAGCTGATTTTCCATTTCAGGAAAATGCAATTTTTCGTTACCATATTCAGATTTGTATACAAAAATAAAAACTTTTAATACCTACTCTTGACTTACCGTTTAATTTACAATACAATACAATACAAAAACGCTTTATTAAAAGACGCTGGCTTGGCCGCGTCCATAGGTAGGCCGTTGGTAGAAACAACACATCTGACAGCCAGATTTCGCAACTTAAAGATATATTATATAAAAAAAAATTAAGACAATTAAACAACCGTAGGTTTCAAGCCCATCAACCCCAACTAAATAATACACTTCAAAGAAGAAACTGAAACGGTTTACCAGATTCACAACTTCGTTAGATCAAAATTCAGGCTGAATTATCACAGCGGTAATAGACTATTCCTACTAAGAATACTACATATGTAAAGTTACCCACAGAAATAACTTTAAATTACCCATATAAAAAATTAAAAATTTACAGCAATAAAACTGATAATTACTCATATAAAAAATTAAAAATTTACAGCAATAAAACTGATAGTTATTGTTCAAAATTTTCTGTTACTTTGGTGATTGTTGCTTCTCCAACATCGTATTGTTCCGTCCATTTTTTACCACTGTAACTAACTTTTCAGAAATCTCGGTTTTTTCTTTAATAGACAACTTACGATATTAAAATATTCACTAAATTAATCCTGATTCGAAACAACAAACAAATAAAAATGAAGTAAATTTTCCACGAATCACTTTCAAAACAAAAATTTAACAGAAAATCAGATTAACAAGTCCACGAAAATTCAGATTACTGAGTTCGTAACATTCTAACATTCTAACATTCTTTGGTTGGATTATCGCAACCACACAGTATTTGACATAATCTCCGCATAAAAATTGTTCGACAAAGCTAAAATAGAAGTTAATTGCTTTTTAATCAAACTAATGCGAATATGAAGGAAGCAAATAGTCCCATAACTGTCGTAATTCCAAAGTTTCTGGGATTATATATAAATATTGCACTTCTCATTGCTTTCTGCCTGTCTTTTCTGGTCAATGTCCTGGCATCTGCTACCATTAACTATTATTCACTTCCTTCAATTTCCGCTGTCAACCTGCTAAATTGTGGAGGACTTATAGAAATTTGTCAGCTATACAGACAAACAGCTCAGTATTTCTCGCATTCATTATGCTCAATTGCGAGAGGTTCCGATCAAAACCATTAAAATTCGTACGGTCAAGAACATTATTTTCAAGTCTCCAGATATCCTCTTGAAATGCTAGTATCGTGACATTGCCTACAGGCGTTGGAAAAGAGACAAGATTAATGCAAATCTGCGTAAATTCCGTCGACCGAGAAGACAGGCGGACTACTTGATCAGAGCAAACCCAAGAGAGGGCACAATGAGTGGCATCAAGGAAGGCAATGTCATAAATTGGCCAAAGTTTAATGATCTTGGCATAGGTTCCAAAGCTAAGGCCCGGTCTGATTTTGACTCCCAGCCCCAACACCGCTGCCTGATCATTCAAGTGGCAGCTCTGGCCACTTGCAGCATATTCCGTATGACTCAAACTCCACTGGTACTCTCTCATCTACCATTAATAATATATTTAGCTTCAGCAATATCTCTGAGGTTGATGTTGCGGATGCTTTACGCAAGATTAAATCAAATGCTGTTGGATATAAGGACGTACCGCTAAAGTTCTACAAGCTAATTCTGCCCTGCATCCTGCCGATAGTCACGCATTTGATCAATAGATACTGTCTTCTTCGAACTTTTCCAACCACTCGAAGGTGGGTCTAATTACACCTCTACCCAAAACAAATTCTCCTTCCGATATGTTTGAATGAAGCATATCGCCATACTACCGGCCATAATATAAGTGCTCGAGATTCTCAGACAAAATCTCATCGCATATAAACTCAAACGACTTACGGTCAAACTTGCAATCAAGGTTCAGGAGATTTTATTCGACCAGACCAACCTTCCTTGAGGTAGCCGCGAGCATTCGTGATCTATGTGATAATGGTAGCTGTGTAATTCATGTTCCTCTGGATTTCAGTAATGCCTTCGTTTCTGTCCCCCATTCACTGTTAATCACGTTTTCCGCTTTGGGTTCTCCGCCTAGGCTTATAGACTGATCGAGGGCTATTTAAGTCCCAGACAGTTCATAGTGAAATGCAATAACTCCTACTCCTCAATGAGACCGGTAATAGATGGTGTACCGCATGTGCCCCTCCCCTCTTCTCGAAATGCTTCTCCCGTGCCCACTGGCCAAGATGTATGAACTGAGTACACTGAATCTGATTTACAAGGCTAGACATGGCTTAATGCCCAGGTACATTATCAATTGTTTCAATTGGAGCAGCTTGAATAGATTCAAGACTGTCCTTAGGGTTCACTCACAATATGGTGGGAAAAATATTTCCCTCTGTAGGGCAAGCATTGGAATCGGATGTCAGAGGAAGCCAGACGCTGCGTATCGGTGAAGTCGTTTATCTCAAGAGGCTCGGGATTTCTTGAATAGAGCTACTTGATGTGTTTTCCACTATTTAATCGCTACTAACAAAAAATAACTGTGTTCTTTTGTGTCAGCAGAACAGGGCAGAACAAATGATGCACAAAAGAACACCTCATGCATTTTCATAGAAGATTTATAAATGAAGCGAACAGTACAAATAGTTCGCGTCAATGGACAGAACAATTTGATCTCTCCAGTATATGGGAGTTCTAGAACAAGGCACACAAAGAACACAGCTAACGTCTCACATGCAACCGTAATTTTGCCTTACAATCAACTTTTACTCCTACACTTTTATTCGTTGGTATCTATTAATAAACAGGGGCTTTTTCAATTAAATAAACCACTTTGGGTAGCATCCGAAAACGACCGTCTCACTGCCTCACAATTAGTAACACTCAACTTCAGCTGTTTCAAACTGTGCCTGCTGGGGTGCAGTCCATATAGTTTGATGGACAGATTGTCTGTTTGAACCATCCATATATATAAAAAAAATTAATATATAGTTGTGCAAATGCTATGTATTTTCTATAATAAGCTCCTACTGCTTCTATTTCACTAATCGTAGAACTATACTGTTGTATATCATACGACACTTTTTCATTATGTATGCATTAAGTTCACCCTATTTCATCACTTGCCGTCTTGCTATACGTTTCCATGGGTATATAGACTAGGTGCTAGGTAAAAAAAAGTGGAAAATCTCGGAATCGAAGCGAACAAGCTGTAAATTGGCATAAACCTTTGTTTGGGCATTCTAAAGACTGGAAAAAAAGTCGCATAAAATCTCGTGTCTGCGTCAAGGTCAAAAGTCGCGAAAATCGGGTTTAGTTTTCAATTATTTAGTTTTATGTGGAAAATACGTCATTCAAGGTCATTATGAAAATTGTAGAGGTGATGCAGACACGAGATTATATGAGACATTTTTTCCAGTCTTTAGAATACCGAAGCAGGTTTATAACAATTTACAGCTTGTTCGTTTCCATTCCGAGGTTGGATGCCTATTTTACTGGGGTAATGACTACTTTATAAATCAATTTTTGATATTCTATACTATGTATTCATTAATCTTCCCATACTGCTGTTAATCTACATGTAACTTTATTTGCTATATTTCACTATACTAAGTGCCTATACTTTTATTGTTATTTTGCTACAATGTAAATCCACCTTGTAACTTTCAAAGTGTGCCCAGCGCTGCGTGCCTTTGGCACAGATACTCAAATAAATAAATTTTTATCTTTATATTATCTTCATTGCTAGGTTTTTCTGATTTTAAAGAATCTTTTCTGTAATGTGCACATATATGTTTGTATGAAACTTGTTCTAGTCAGAGCTTCACTACGTCCTTTACAATTCTCCAATAATTTCAAGCTAAATCTGTACGACTTGATTGGGAAATTTTACTCAATAAAAATAAAAAACAGTTTTGTACATATGTATGTATATATTATGCAGACTCCTATCTTACAACTAAATTCACTCTAAATTGAAAATCGTTTCCTTCGAATGATAATATCAGTTAACGGTGGGATATCATCTAATAAATGTTTATATTTGGCATCCGTTGGTGCATATTTTTGAACACATCTCCTTCGAAACATCCGATGTAATTTCTTTGCCAAACACAGCTTTCTGCATTGCTTTGTCAGTAAATCGAATGCCGTGAAACTAGCATTATAAAGATCAACTTTTGTATTAACGTTATTTTTCACACTGTCTTTTAAATCTAAAGATGATCTTAATTGCTGTTTAAAATTCTCATTGTTGATGGTGATTTCGTCATCAATTTTTGCAGAGATTGTTCGGATTTCAACAACAGCATTCCCCGCGTAACCAACTGTAGCATTATTTAAATATTTTCTTTCCTTTAAGCTTCTCCTTATTTTAATGTTTTCCTCCTTTTTTGGTTGCCTTGAATATGTTCTGACTGGCGTTATGCATTTTCTCCACTTTGTTACTGTTCCAGGAGTGGCTGGTTTATGTATCCTTTTAGATCGATTAGGAATTTTCGGCGTTGAGCACATAACGCTTTCGTGAAAACTTGAATTTATTGGCACTAATTTGGCAGCTTTTTTCGGAGTATTTTCTGTCGCTTTTCTATATAGTCTTATTACCTTAACATTTGGACCCAATTTCGGGGTAGAATGTTTTTTTTTCTTGCTCTTCTGTCCATTACAACCAAATTGCGACCCAGTTAATTTATGCGGAGTCTTGAAAAAGTGATCTGCAGAGTTTTCTAATGATGCTGCGCTATTATTAGTTGGTGCCTGGGAAGATACACATGCTTTATTATTATTACTTTGATTATATTTGCTTATTTTATTGGAGGCGCTTCTCTGAGAAGATACATTCACCAACTGGATAAATTGTGACTTTGAGGTGGTTTTAGCATTGCAAAAAGATTTTGAATTCATGTAGTGGCCCGACACAACATTCACATTAGACTTGCGATTAAATTCGGGCGTACCAACCTTTTGAATATTTTTTAAATATATTTGATTGTTGTGCTTATTTTGCGCTAAATTAATCATAACTTTATTTGCAGAAGTGCTGACAGTATTTGCTCCGCAGCATCTTCGCTGTTTTACAATATTGGCAAGTTGAATCTTTCCATTTATTATTTCTGGCTTAAATATCTCGACACCGAATTCTTTGGATTCTACGGATATTAAAGTATTACCGGAAATTATTTTAACTGTGTACTTTATTGCATTCATTTCAACAATTTTGAAATGCACGGTCGTGTATTGTCAATTTTAAAATAAACGCCAGTTAAGTATCAGCTGTTCAAGAATTTCCCTTTTTACTTTTAGCGCCATCTCAATGTCATTCATACTTCTATATCTATCTAAGTCATTACAAATGTCGGGGATTACACGAGTCAGTAGAACACTAATTTTGCCGTAGCCCACACAGAGGAGGATATTGGCACTTTTACGCCGTGCGTTCAGGTGTCAAACACCGCTGTGCTTTGAAGCGTTGTGATGTGTATGTCACGTAACTTGAAAAAGTAGGGATACACACCGCACACCGAGTTGTCAACTGAACGTTTGGTGTACACATCGATCCGAAACGTCACTTTTGAAAATTGTCAGTGTAATTTAAAGTGAACATTTTGTAAATAAAAAAGGGAAATGAAATACAAAGTTGCATTACTCAAATGAGTTTTTGAAACGGATTGCATGTTTTCAGGTATGGTAAAAATTACGAACTCATTCATGTAAATAATAAGTTTGTAAAATTACAAAGGCATCTTCTATTCAACTGGACGACGATGATAATTATATAAGAGCAGGAATTGAATCTTTACAAAGAACTCAACCTAATAGGATAGATATTGATTTGGATGAAAACGATTTTGTTATCTGAAATTAATTTTTTGCTAAATTAAGGAATTTTACCATCATTCAAAACAGCAACCGTATTTTCCTTTTGTAAAAAGGAATTATCTTCGTTTAAAACAAAATTATAAATTTGTTCCATTTTTAATTTTAATTTGCAATCAATTGAATTCAGTTTGTAAATTCGCGCTAAATGTCACTTTTGAGAGCATAAAAACACGCTAAACGTCAAAACTACTAAACGCACCGAGACACCGGTGTGCATATTTTGTGCGGCTGAAATGCGATGTGCTTTGAGGTGCTGGGGAAATGACAACGCTTAGGTCGTCGTTGTGGCTGAATGCACGGAGTGCATTTTTATTAAAACATTAATGGAAATCGACATTAATCTGGCAATGATTGAGAAAATAATCACGTTTTTCGACCTGTCAATGTCAAACGAATTGCAATGTCAGCTAGTTGGAAGGTTTAAAATAGAGTAGAATTATTTCAAATTAAATCAATAAGCGAGAATATACAAAAAGTCACAATGGAAAAGGGAAACACTATGGAAATTGAAGATTTTCTTGATGATAATGAAGACATGGAAAATAGCGAGTCTGACAGCGAGGATGAAGGGGTTTCGACGCAAGAAAATCACCCCAAGGAGGTATATTTGCCTGGAAGACCGCTTGAGGAAGGCGAAGAGTTGGTTTGTGATGAATCTGCCTACATTATGTTGCATCAAGCACATACCGGGGCTCCTTGTTTGAGCTTTGATGTAATTCCAGATGAACTAGGAGAGTCCCGGGAGAACTTCCCTCTTACAGCCTATATTGTCGCTGGAACACAAGCAGCCCGAACACATGTGAATAATGTTATTGTCATGAAAATGCACAATCTGCATAGAACAAGTAAAGAGAAAGACGATGATGAGGAATCAGATTCTTCCGAGGACGATGAAGATGATGAAAGGGAAGAAGAAGCTAAGAAAGCCAAAATGAGTTGTGCTCTTATTCGGCACCAAGGATGTGTGAATCGCATTAGAGCTAAGAGAATAGGAATCAATGTTTTTGCGGCCTCATGGAGTGAATTGGGTCGGGTAAATATTTGGAAAATCAATGATCAGCTGCAAGCAATTGAAAATGAAAATATATTGAAGAAGTATGAAAAGGATGTGAATAATGAGCCGGTTAAGCCTGTTTTTACATTCAGTGGACATCAACAGGAAGGCTATGGTCTGGATTGGAACCCAATTAAACCTGGAGTTCTTGCCACAGGAGACTGCAAGTATGATAATTAGTTTTTCATTTAAAGTTTATTATTTACATTTTACTATTAACTATAGGCGGGATATACACATTTGGGAGCCATTAGAGGATAGCACCTGGAAAGTAGATCAACGTCCCTTAGTTGGCCATACAGATTCTGTAGAAGATTTACAGTGGAGTCCGAATGAGCATAGTGTGCTAGCATCATGTTCTGTAGATAAAAGTATAAGAATTTGGGATTGTCGGGCAGCTCCGCAAAAGGCCTGCATGTTATCGTGTGAAACAGCTCATGAGAGTGATGTTAATGTAATTTCTTGGAATCGAACTGAGCCTTTCATTGCAAGTGGTGGCGATGATGGCTTTTTACATATTTGGGATTTACGGCAATTTCAGACTAAAAAACCAATAGCTTCATTCAAACACCACACTAATCACATTACAACTGTTGAATGGTATCCAAAAGATGCAACTATTTTAGCTACTGGTGGATCTGATGATCAAATCGCTATTTGGGATTTGGCGGTTGAAAAAGATTCTGACGAAATGAATGAGAAATCTAATAATCAAGACGAATTAAATAACTTACCACCGCAATTACTATTTATACACCAGGGACAGCAAGACGTCAAAGAACTGCACTGGCATCCACAATTGCCTGGAGTAATACTTTCTACAGCTAATAGTGGTTTCAATGTGTTTAGAACTATAAGCGTGTAGCTCTCAAAATAAACTCCATAAAATGTAAGAAAAGTTTGTGTTAGGCGATTTTTGATGTGGTACCCCAGAGCTTCTCAAACTAGAACCCATGAACAGGCCTCTTGAAATGCGCTCCATGATATACTTATTTAAAATCTTTACATTGCGAAAAATTCCTCCCAATTCATGAAGTAGAAATGATGTGTTCGTGATAACTTTTGTAAATTCGCTTTTTATACTTCTGCAAAAGTAGGAACAGTAGGAAAATTGGAACTTTTCCACCTAGGGATTAGACGTCGCATCAGTATGGTTATCTCTGATCGCCTACCATAGAGGTTCAATAGTCCGCACGTCGTATGTATTACAAAACATAAATCCAACCAATTACATTGTATTTCCCGTGTTATTCAAGGTGAAACAACTCCAAAAGCAATTAATTGTAATTTTGTAGAATTAACAATTTGAGGTTTTAACTGTTTGAAAGGATTTCGCATTTGTGAAAGTAATAATTTCATTAGTATCCAGATATCTTCGGCATGCTTTGATTAATATAAAACGAATTACAAGATTTGGCTATATTTTTTGAGAAATTTACAAACGTTTTTATGAATTTTTATACTATTTATCTTGTCATTTTTACGTTGGTATCTATAATCTACCTTAGGCTGAGATCGGTCTGTTATTGATCACCAAATTACATCCATACAAGGCACACTTGTAGTTGCTTGTGGCTCGCGGCGGATCTCTGAAGTCAACCAACATTCGCGGTTACAAGACAAGAAGCATATTCTTATTATTATATTGCCAATACATTTCCATTGCTTCATACCCATGCATATCCAACCAGTTCCTGCGGCCGGTGCATAGATAATGTTATGGCAAAGCAAAACCTTGCAGGAATGCTTCCCATGCCATGAAAGATGCAAAAAATGCATGTGTGCATTAATTTATATATACTGCAGAGCCTAAGCTACTCTAATCGTCATCCAGTAATTTCAAACTTGTACTTAACAAAATAATAAAAGTAGTTCAATAACTGTCAGCTGAGTAAGTGAAGTTATATGGCGAGAGCACTTACATGTATATAAATAAATTGACTGATCTCCTGTTTCATGTGGGACCAGTTTTGATTTCAGAAAGTATGATCTCACTGTCAATGGTGGTGCAGCCCCCTTGATCTTGTAGCGATAGGCAAGAGCCTGTCCTACAGGATGAAGAAGGGGATAGCCCTGAGAGAGCATGACTGGGTGTCGAATGAAGCCATGGAATTCCTGAGCAGAAAGGAGAGGGAAAATACACTAAGGCAGTGTATAGCAGACAGATGGCAGGATAGGTGGAGCGAAAGTGAAAAGGGAAGGGCAACGTTTGAGTTCATAGGACAGGTGGCCTTCGTAGAAGAGCACCCGGGCCTTGAATTCGATCTTTGCCTAGGTTTTCTGCTGACTGGGCATGGCTCCCTGAATGCTTTCCTGCACAAGAGGGGGCTGAGTGAAAGCCAAGAATGTATGTGTGGTGCTGCTTGTGAGGACTGGGTGCATGTGTTATGTGAATGTCCTTTGTATGAAAGTTTTAGGGATATAAGCAGTATGGGTATAGCAAGAGTAGAGGGAAGGTATGACTTCAGCAGAGAGAAAGGCATCAGTGCATTGCTGCATACGCCTGATCGGACTACAAAGTAGGAGGAATGGATGCTGTGTAGAAAAGAAAGGAAAGGAAGGAGAGGGCCATCAGTCCCGGGCTTGCATGAAGCCCAACTGAAGTAGCCTTGGCTAACGAATAGCCTTGGCTATGAAAACCTGACCAGAGGTTATCTGGTACCACGGGGTCGGTTGTCCATGGAACTCTCTTCCATGCCGACATTGGTGAGGCCCTTCGGGGCGTAACGTGGTGGTTGTGGTCGCCCATATCGCGGACAAAGTGAGTGCCCTGGTGAGTGTGGGAGGACTCAGTGATCATTCATGTAAGTGAATGATTGCTGACATCTCGCTGAACTAGGGCATGATCTTGGCGTGGAGTTGCGCTTAATCAACCGGGTGCCGTAACCCATAGATCGGAAGAGATGTTAGATACGTCTCGCTCCCATCAGTGAGGGCGCCAGGCATGCACTTGGCGTCGACTGATACTCCAGCAGCAGAAATACAACTGGAGGGCGATGATTGACGTCACAAAATCAATCCGAGTGTGAAGAACACCGTGGGATTAAGCCATGATGGCAGGTGCCCACGTTAAACCCCCAAGGACTTTCTGTCAATGGTGGTGAAAAGGCAAGTGAAGCGCAGAGCTGCTCGTTGTGCTGAGGACATAGCTTTCTGATTTCTGATGATTGTGCGTGTACCTAGTGAAGCCTAGCGCGTATATGACCTAGTATGCATCTTGGTGTTTGTACCTTGGTATGCTATAAGACGGGGTTGAGGAGACCCGAATAGAGCTCTTTGAGTAATATTCGCCTCAACATGGGAAGGGCCCTTGTGGGAGCACCGTAGTGGTTGTGGTAGCCCATATCGCGAGCAGGGTGAGATTACCTGAGTCTGCATGAGTTAGGCGAATATTCGTCTCTAAACAGAGTAGTTTGTTTTTTTGACAAAATTGCATACTGCGTACGTGAATTTGAGGAATGGTCGCTTATTAATGTATGCTTAGAGGATTGGATCCCGGCGTGGAGTTGCGCTAAATCAACCGGGTGCCTTGACCCACAGATCGGAAGAGATTTTAGGTAGGTCTCGCTTCGACCAATTATATTCTGCCTCTCAAGGGCGTTGATTGTCGCTGGTTTTCATATCCGTGCATTAAGAGTGCCGTGAGATTAAGCCAAAATGGCAGGTGCTCACGTAAAACTATGACAGCTTTCTGTCAATGCTACCAACTATCGTACACTGGCGTTATAATTAAATTATTTGGGAATTTACTAATATGCAAGTCAGTGGGATTTACCGAATTTACCACAAAAATATTTGGAACTATTTGTATTGTTAAATTTTAATTATCAATCCAAAGGAACTGTTTTTTACAAGGCTGTTTTGATTAGAAACTCCGCTGAACGTTAAGCAATATCTCGTTCCCAATCGTTACAGTTCAGTATGCTCTCACGGAAAGAGACAGGAATATGAAAGTGGTGCCATTTGCTTTCATGCATTTTTGGTTCAACCATTGAATAAGTAACTAATATGGAAGCGGGGTACCGTGAGAATACAGTGTACGTGTTTAAGCAATTCAATGACAGTATGATCTTAGATCGGGGGGGGGGGAATGACAAGCGGGCCTACCACTTACATATATACCATGGGCTGCCTGATTTTCTATTTCATATGGGTCAACTTTTTTTGGCAGGGTGCGACAATTATCTTAATTTCAAGTTCTACTTTCGCCTTAATATTGATATTAAAAGTTCAACAAATTTCAGGAAGCATTCGAGATTATTTCTATTCTTGGAAGCTTATCTCCTCCAACATCAAATATTTTTTAAACTTGAGTTTTAAAGAAATAAAATAAAGCAATTTTTGTCTACCTGCCCCTAAAAGTAGGTATGGGGGACAGAGAAGGGATTACAAATATTGTATTGCCATCTATTTCTTTTCTATATATTCATTTGGACAACCACTGAACTGAAACTGGATCGACAGAGCTGATGACTTACAAAAAACTCGCTTCCCTGTTGTTTTTAGAGAAGTTAGTGGATCAATCAGCAATTTCTTCTTAATGTCAACGAGAAGCCCATAGTGACCCAAAAAGTCTGCGCCCAATATGGGTCTCGGGATATCGGCTATTATAAACTTCCACGAAAAAATACGACGGAGGCCTAGATTTAAGGTTAAAAGTCTCTGGTCATACGTGCTAATTGATGAACAATTTGCTGCTTGAAGACAAAGAAATGATTTCGTGCATCTATCCTTTGAAAATGCCCCAGTATCTAATAGAAAGCTTTTCTTTCAATTTTCATCGAAGATATAAAGACGACTATTTGAATTGCCACATCCCCGCATCGTCAAGGGGCAAATTATTTAAAGCATGGTTGGAATTTATTTGTTTAGTACATAGATTTGCATTTTCAAACTTACATAGAGGAATACATTTTTTCGCATTGGACTGGAATTTACGATGATACCAACATAATTCCCCGGCGTGGCCGTAATTAGAACCACGTGAAAAAGATCCATATTTGCTTCTGCTTCGTGGAGGGCTTTTTCGTGAGCCGGAACCACGGCGATTCAATCTTTGTTCGACTAGCCTTTCCAGGTTAGTGACTTTGATGGTTAATTGATTGAGTGACTGGGCCAGACCCTCTGGAGATATGTTGGACGAGACCGAGAAGACTTCGGACCGTGGGTTGACCTCTGCAATTCTATCTGGACAGGCGGCTAGCGCTTCTAAAGGTCCTGGGTTTCATGCCAATATATGGCTTGCATGTTGGCTGGTAAACGTTGTAGCCAAAGCAACTTCAAAATCTCTTCACCTATTTTTCCTCTGTTGAGGTTACGCATCTCCCTGAGTAGCTGAGATGGCTGGGAGTCACCCAAGGACATCTCGGTAAGAACCTGCTTCATCTTCTGATTTTCGCTACCAGACAACATAGAAGTTAATGTTTCCTTCAACGTTTGATATTTGTTGAGTGAAGGTGGATCTTGTATGACGTCACTAACCACAAGTATTACACCTTCGTCGAGCGCACTGACCACATGATGAAATTTGGTCTTATCTTGAGTGATTCCCGCTAAATTAACTTGAGACTCCAACTGGGGGAGCCACAATTCCAGGCAGGTCTTCCAGAAAGGAGCAAGCTTAACAGAAACTGCGCCTATACTTATTGGAGGACGAGTTTCGAACGACGCCGACCGCACCGAGAAATCGGCGGGGGTACCCACACTAGAGTCCGTAGACTCACTCAAAATATCGTATCCGTCTCACAAAGGGACATCACGAAACGCAGTCCAACTATCAAAAGCGTGACAAAAGTTAATGTCGACCAGCTACTCTGAGTGTTGCGAGGGGTTTACACAACTCAATTAATGTTAAGGACATGTACAAGGAAACTCATGTGTATACCTACATATAAAAAAAGGTTCAAACATATTTAATATATATAACATATAAACGAGAAAGAAACAGTATAGATTTAAGAGAAAAAAAAACAATGTGAACAATCAAACAACAAACAAATTTAAATCAATGTATTCAACTCTAAATTGCTGATTACAACCTTTATCCGGACAGCAACTAAACTTTGGGTGCACCTGACTGCCTACGCCTAGCAGACTGCAAATTCTAGCTCCTTGATGAGAGAACACCAAATGCGTGCTTCAATTGTCGGGGTCACCAATTGTAGGTATGGGCCTACTTCTATTGAAGTTCTGATGTTGTCTGTATGATGCTTCAGTGTAGCAACCAGAGGTATAATGCTTGCAAGTTGCTTGAATAGGTGCTGCGGAACTTAAGTGTTGTCTTTTCATTCAATTTATTGAACATTAGCGTTTGATGTATTACAGTTAGCTTGTAACAGCCGCTACACAGCTTTGTTAGTGTGTCTCCTGTTGTTCGGCTTATCGTTGCCTCGGAGACACGATAACGCTCCTCTCGTACTCTGTTTCTAATTCGGAAGAAAAGGAAATTATGATTAGGTTCCTGGATATGAAAGAAACATATTTATGTGGATGCTTTCTTTAATATTTTTTTAAACACGTTATAATATTATTATGAGGCAGACTTAAATATTAATTTCACAGAGTACTTAAATCTATTTTTTAGAAAACAAATCGACTGTTCGATCGTAAGACACTTAAAAACAAAACAAAACTTTGGACTGCTAAGTTTCCTAACTTACCTCTCCCACAACACGCAAGGTGGCCTGGTGAACTGGTTCCACAAACTTACAAATATCGAAATCGATTCTCATGCTGCCAACGCTAGAATTTTAGGAAAAGCGTCGGAGTCGCACTAAAGGTAAGCGTCGAGGTTTAGCCGATGCCGCCACATGCTAACGTGCCGCCCTATGTCAACGCTGTTCACAGAATCAACTGTCAGCTCATGCTGATAGAATGTACTTCACGTTCAAAGTCACTCACTCCTATGCTTCCATAACAATCTTAACTAATATGCATTGTAAAACCGGAAGGATTCGGTTCCTGGCTTTTGACAAGGGAACACGTTTTACAAAGTGGAAATTCTTTATTCAGAAAAATTAAAAAAAAAAAAAATTAAAAAATTAAATAATTTCATTGTTAGCACATTGCTAAGTTTTTCCTTTAATGTCTTGCAGTATTCTGTAAGGCATTTAGTGGTAAAATATTAAAAATAAACACTAGAAAAGTGCAAACCAATTCGGCGTGGCTTTACCTGGCCGACCCCATTAGTGGCGGCTATGTTAAAAAAAAGCCTTTAAACGAAGTGAATAACCTTAATACAAAACTTACCAGGAATCCTCTAAAGGATCCCATCGACATGCTAAGCGTAGGAAAGGTGTTAACGTCAGCCGATGTAGAGAGGCTGCGCCAATTCGAGCCAGGTGGGGGAGCACCTGAAACTGAAGCCCGAGGCGGCCATCTTGTTGCAACAAATAGTCGCGTACATAGCAACGCTTCGGGCAGTAATACGTCACAAATAACAAATGAAGACACGCCACAGAAGACGATGCCTACTTTCTGGAGGAAAATCGTAGAGGATGTAAATTCTGACGCACGGGATTTCACAGTGGTAAAATCAAAAAAAAGGAAAATAAGAACTGAGGCCGAACAGGAACAAGGTAACAATGCGCAATATAATTATAATTTTCGAAATCAATTCGACATCCTGGCATATGATGACGAGATGGATGGTGTAGAGCAACATGTCATACATAATAATTTGAATAACACTAACCATACTAAATTAAGTTCGAATAAGGTAGTTAGTCAACCTTCATTAATTACTAATATTACAAATAAAAATTCCTCTATAGTTAAAACCGCGCCTTTCTGCCCACCTATTTTTGTTTTCGGTGTTAATATTAAAGTGTTAACTGATTGCATTAATGCAACAGCGGCCGACTGTAACGTAACAAACGTGATGTTTAAATTCACAAACGTGGGTTATAGAAGGACAAAGGTTTTTTTAAATAATTCCAGTGTACATAAACTGCTTTTGGAACGCTTGCGTTCAACCCAGGCTGATGCCTTCTCCTTCTCTCCCAAAGAACTAAGAAAGAGCTCCATCCTGCTCAGAGGGCTGGACGGCGAAACCCCGATCGACGAAATCACCCTTGCCTTAAAAGAGTATGCACCTAACACAAAAATAGTCAAAATTTCCGCATTTAGCACAGCTAGGACTAGAGAACTTGGGATCCATACGAATATTTTTTCTGTACAAATAGAAGCAGGTGAAAACACTGCAGAGCTTAGAGCTATTAGATATATACTTCACCAGTCTATATCGTGGGAAAAAAAAAGCAGCGTCATGTAGCCAGATGCTTCCGTTGTCAGAGATTTGGACACAATGGTGATTACTGTGGATACAGTAGCAGATGTGTCGTATGCGGTGGGGAACACGACTCGGAAGTTTGTATTAAGGCTAACGAAAGCAATGAAAATAAACCAACCCCGAAATGCGCAAACTGTGGGACCTCTGGACACCCTGCTAGTTTTGGAGGATGCCCAGAGTACAAAAAATATAAGGAGAGAAGGGATAACCTGAAACAGACTGCTAGACAGACTACTAACACAAGAAAGTTGGCAGTAAGCAATGCCATAAATAATTACATTAACCCTAAGGTATCTTTCGCAGAAACCCTAAAAGCTGGCCGCACGGTGCAAATCTCCTCAAATGGAGCTCTCAATAGTTTCTTAAGTGAATCAGATAATCTCTTCGGTATCCCGTTCAGGGAGCTCATAGCCCGTATAACACAATTCTGGCCTTCTTACGGGAAGTTACAAAACAGAGAAGATAGAATGTTTGCCTATCTGGAATTTGCAGCTTCGATTGTAACTAAATGAATGCTCTCGCATTAAATATTAATTCTCTAATTGCTCATGTTAAAAGAATCGAGCTTACTCACCTTTTAAAACGCTATAACATTCAAATCGGTCTCCTGTCTGAAACAAGGCTTAACAAAAAACATAAACCCAGAATCAATGGGTATAACATTGTGCGCAACGACAATGGTAGAGGTACAGCGATTGTTCTAGATAACAAATTAAAATTTTCCCATATCCCCTTTCAATGTGACCTATTCTCAACTTGTCTGGTGTGCATATCCCTTAATAATGAATCGAATTCTCTGATGAAACTCCTTATTTGCAGTATATATATTCCATCCAACGCTGACACAAACATCGCCAGAGAATTGGATCGACTTCTGGCTTTATCTAATAACTACGACGCAGTCATCATTGGGGGGGATTTTAATGCTAGACACACGAGCTGGGGAGACGTTTCAATCAACAGAAACGGTAACATCATAGACAGGTGGTTCAACAGTGGACCCTTCTTAGGCTTGGATCTAATCTCTCCCAACAGTCCAACTTTTCCGAGATCTTCTTCAGTATTGGACTTTTTCTTAATGTCGTCATCCCTAGCCTCATCTGCAGGTCCAGCCAATTCATCCAACTGCTTCACAGTTTCAGCTCCGTCGGACTATTTTGGAGTTATCACTAATCTGAACCTGAACAATCATTCACCCCTTCAGCTCACTCCAGAGACCTTTACCAGCTTCGAAAACACTGACTGGAACTCATTTAGAGCCGACCTAAATATAAAGCTTAACCTACTAAATATCCCTCTTGAAGAGAACATCACCAACCAAGAGATTGACAGACACATCCAAAAGATCAATACGGTAATATCCGACTGTACCCTCAGACACTCTGTCACTCGCACCATCTGTAATAACAAGTACAACAACATCTCTACCACTACCAAAAAACTGCTCAAATTAAGAAACATCTGGCTGAGAAGGCTAAAGAGAACCTTTCACAGTCATTTGAATAGAGTTAACAACGAATATCAAGAATTAAATTCGAGAATCCAGTGCCTTCATAAAATAATTAAAGACAGAATAAGAATTGAACTCAATAACGCTTTCAAACAAAGACTCAACAGAATTAATCCTTCCCCTCAGGCTTTCAAGGAGATAGACAAAATTTCTGGCAGGAAATACTTTGGAACGGACATATCCAAAGACACCCTTACCTATAATAGTCTTGAATTAATCAACATCGATGACAAGTTGGAAGCTTTCCGAGAATATTTCTCCCACATATATTCCGAAAAAAACCCAATGGCTGGCACTAACTTGAACAGGCTTGTTCATGAAAGTGCGAGTTGCTTTGACCTTCCGGGCACAAGCTCCCCCTTAACTACATTTTCTTCATCTAACATTGCATCTAGCCCTAATGACCTCTTCAAATTCACTTCGCCTTTCAAAATTCTACTGTTAAGGGATAATCTCAACAACAAAAAATCTTCTGGACCAGATCACATAACAAACTTCATTATCCGCAAATGCCCTGATTCCCTTGATACAGTCTTTGCAACCCTGTTTAACCACTGCATCAATAATGGGTACTTTCCCTCGGCCTGGAAAGTATCAAGTATTATCCCAATAGCCAAAAAAGGAAGTTCCAAAGAAATTAGGGACTTTAGACCAATATCTCTGCTGTCCAACATAGGTAAATTGTTCGAGAGAGTTCTGGCGGGAAAACTGGATGAGTTATGCGCTGAAAAGAATATTATTCCTGATAACCAGTTCGGTTTCAAAAAAAGCCACTCCTTCTTCTGTCGAACAAAATCACCCAGAACCTCCGAAAGAAAACGTGTACTATCTGCCTGGACATTGATCTGGAAAAAGCCTTTGACTCGGTATGGCATAAGGGTCTTATTTTCAAAATGATACGTCTCAACCTTCCCAACTGGCTTATAAGAGCCCTCAATGGTTTCCTTTCAAATAGATTCACAACCATTCTTATCGGCAAAGATTCTTCTGCGCCTATCCCAATACACTCAGGGGTCCCCCAGGGCTCAATTCTAGGACCACAATTGTTCAATCTCTTTCTCCATGACTTTCCGTTTAAGGATCCTATGAGCGAAGAGCCTGGTGCAATACTTTATGCGGATGATACAATCTTACTTGCAAGCGATGTAAAACCCCAGGACGCTCTAGATAAACTTAAATTTAAACTACCCACATTACTAAACTACTACAACAAAGGGGGTCTCAAAATCAACAGTGACAAATGTGGTCTTATCTGCTTCAGAAATGCCAGTGGAAAAGGTCATCATCTAGCAGTCAGGGAAAGTAAAACTCTCAACTTGAAAATCGATAACAGAAACATACCTCTTAAAACTGAAATCTCCTATTTAGGCATAAAACTACAAAATAAATTTCTCTTCAACCCACATGCTAGAAAAGTCCTCAACAAAGCCAAGGCCGCATCAGCCATACTCAAACCGCTTCTTAGCTCTAAAAGCTTAAATAAAAGCACCAAAATTCTCATTTACAAAGCCCTTATCAGACCAATTATCACCTACGGATATCTTACGTGGTTTTCAATCTCCCCCACTGTCGAAAAACAACTGAACCTATTCGAAAGAAAACTCCTTAGATTCTGTACAGGTAAATACAGAAGGCCGAATAGGAAATGGTTCTCCAACACAATCCTCTATCACGACACCGGTATTACCCCCCTTACACAATACATGATAAAACTAGGAAACAGAGCCCTAGAACGTTTAGGAAATCATCAGAATCCTATAATAAGAGCAATATACAATGCTAACCGCAATGAATCTTTACTCGATAACTACTATCTTTCTCCCATTAACATACTACACGATAGCTCCATGCCACTTGTACAGCCTAGTCCCGTAAACCAATACACGGTACCTTTCTACGAGAAGGCTGCTCCCTACAACTACAGGGGTTAACCAAGATCCCCCAAATCCTGATTCGGTTACCCCACACTGTGTCGTCCTTATATAACCCTTCGCCAGAAACTCTTATGAAAATGTGTCGAAATTGCAGTGCCTTCAGTTTTCACGGCCCAAATTAAGACAAACGAACAACTAAATTATAGTTAATTCTAACTAAAACGCTCAGCATTCGTGTTTACCTCACTAATTTAGGTAAGGTTTGTCACTTAGATTTCACTAAGATACGTTAGCTAGATTTAAAAACTCTAAAAACTAAGTAACTAAATTAAACAAATAACTTAACAGCGTAGTTATCAAATAATAATCTTAAGTCACAAATCCTGAGTCTTAAATAAAATATAGTTTTATTTTTATTAATTCAATCAAAGCTTTAAGTGCTAAGTCAAACACTCAGGCCCTTAAATATAAGCCTACCAAAGAAGCTGTGAGTTCAAAAAATTTAAATATACACCTTAGGTGGCTAGATAACACAGCCATGTAACAAAGGGATACAATTTAAATAAATGTATTCGTTCCCTTGGGGAGCTTTTTAACTAGTTTGTAAGTGTTGTTATTAGGTTAAGTGCCCTATAGAGGCAATGATGTGAATGTAAGTCGGGAGCAAACTTACTCTAGACACTAACTCTGTATATAGACCATTATATAAGTCTACTTTCACTGAACTATTTGTACAAGGAACTCAGCCTTACGACAACATGATATATACACGTAGCCAGACATACTCCTAGTCGGCCATTTTTATTCTTAAGATGTCAAAAGTCATGTATAATGTTAAGCTATGAAGCTTCAATAAAGTTCTTTGAATCTTTGTAAAACCGGAACAAGGGAGCGAAAGGAGATTACCAACGTCGCGTTCAATCGTTACCAAAATAGACATCATACGTATACTCAGGCTACGTGAATAAAGGCCTACTATTGCGTCAGAAATCTCCACGGAGTGATAATGAATTACATTATAAAAAATGTAAGCTTATATTAAAATATGTACATATTTCTATCTGGCAAGGGCTATATGAGCCTCAACAGTTCTCTAAAATAAAAATTCCTTTCACAGCTTCTTCTAGATGTACAATCTATGACTGTGTATAGACGATGTGTGTAGATATATGTATATACAGGGTGTCTTGCAGGTGGTGTGAAACGGGAAGTGTGGGTCTACAGGAATTTTTCGATGAGAGCTACGGTATACAGCTCGAGCACATAAACAGATGTCCTCAGAGCACATACCTGAAAGCAATCTTTCAGGTCATCTCTCGTGAGGAGCTATTCTCCATGGAAATAATAGATGGGGGAATGGTTGAGGTGTATTTATACTACAACTCCCAAGAGTACTACCAAGCTTATGCTTGAAAGCATCGATGTGGATGGTGGATATATTGTGCCGTTCCCACTTAGGGAGAAGTCTACGAAGGTAGTGTTTTCGCGGGTACCTATGCCTGCCAGTCATGAAGACCTCCTAAATTTTTGATGCAGGCTTCCAAGAGCTTTTTATTTGAGTATATCCAGCTCAAGACACTGGATTGATGTGAGCACCGAAGCGAAATGCCATGCTTGCCATTTAGTAGGGCATTTTATTACTGAGTGCTTCCAGAGAAGCAGAAATAGGATTGAACAGAAGGCTCTCTCGAAAGAAACCACCATAATGGTTGTGGCTTTGGAAAAGGAACCTTCTGCCAGCGCTCAACTTGCTATTTTTGAGCAGCCAGTGGCTAAAGTGCGTGAGGTTTCCCCAGGACAAAAGTTATTACGGCTGTAAACGGTGCCACGTCAGTACGTGACACCACGGCTACTTCCGACGAGGAGTCGACGAAGCTAACTCCTCCAGTAGTCTCTATTCTGTATCGACGCTAACAACATCCTCGACCACTCATTAATTTCTTCAGAATACTCCTACTTTCTCTGAATATAGTATAGAGCTTCTGGATACAGTAATCACATTGGAGGATATAGCTTAAGATTACATTTCTGGGGCGAATAAGAAAGTTGTTGCGCACGGAAAATGCTATAATGTCTTTTAAAGCTTTGATTTTGCCACATCATTTAAATGATAAATTTTGTGCATTTGACATTTGGATTTGTTGGCGTGTGTCTTCGATCCTTTGTTCTGTTTTCATCTTAAGTCCTTTTTATGCCACTTCCACCCTCACGAGAATTCTGTATCCGGCCCCTCAACGTTACACTAAAGGAAATAAATCGACAGATAAATATGGAATGGAAATCAGTTAAAGAATTTAGTTTTTGGAATTCAATTTAATCACAGATTCATACAAATTGTTATAAACATTATTTAAATATAGAGACAAATGTGAACAATGTACACAAAAAAAAACACAATTCGCAGAGCTTAGTGCATCTAAAGAACGATGCACAAACTTAAAGTATAGTGAGTAGGTTAAAATATCTTCAAACGTAAGGAGAGCCGGTAAGCTCTACCCGAGTTTTTCTGGAAAAGAAAGGTGCCAAAATCTTAAAAAGACGCTCCGGAATAGCTCCAGAATTCTTCTGACTATGTGTTATGATCTTACTGATGACCTCATTTTTGTAAGCAGTAAATATTTCCGGAAGTCCTAGCTCCTCGTATAGCTGCTTAACCCTTGCTATTTTATTGGGATCTTTAAAAATGTAAGTCAATACTACTACTTTTAGAATTGCCACATATATTTTACCAGATTTTCCGTAACACTCTCGCATTATATCTTTTTGTGTTTCTGATGCTTTTTCCATGCAGACTACAGCCAACCACGAGCACTTATTTTCCTGAATGTCAGATCCAATTTTTCCTGTCTTATCGGGGTCTCCAAAGCAATCATTAAAATCGTTCATTATTTGGGCGAGGGAGCCTAGTTCAAGAAGAGTCGCTTTTGTTTGTCTAAAAACATCAGGATCTGTAAAGCTTTTCAAAGAATTTGTGTTAGTACGGTAAAATGCGGAAGTACCTTTTAATATTTGCAGCAACTTACCCACATAAATGCAAAGCCGATGCTATTGGTAAATAAAGAGGAAGATAAGTAGACTTATTTGCACATATAGATTTATATCTGTCCATTGTATAATCAGTCACATCACCTTTAGAAGCCTGTACATCTAGTGATTGTCCGAATGTGGTAATGAAAATGACTTCATTAACTAATTCCAACAGTTTTACATAGTAGTCCTTCTGTGCAAAATTTTCTTTCAAAATATGATAGGCTCCGCTTAATATCATTTGACTATCGTTAACTGCTGTCAATCCAACTTCCTCCAACATATGCCAGCAAGGCTTTCCTGTTCGTGTAACACTTCCATCGATTATATCATCGGCAATATTAAAGGAGGTTGACACCTAGAAATAAATGCGATTTTAGTAGTAAAAATTTAAAAAGCTAGAAATGGCATAGAAATTTTTCTATGACAACCAACCCTCAGAGGAAGTTCCTCGATTTGTAGCATTTTCGAATCTCATTTTACATTTTTTTTTAAGAAAAATGGCCGTGTACAAAATTTCAGCTCTCTAAGTGAACTCGTTTTCGACTCATCATGAGGATAGACAGACGGACGGACGGACGGACACGCAAAAATCAAAACAACTTATAATTGTATGCATAGGTATGCAATCCATTTTATCTACCAGCATTATTTCTGTACGTTACAAACGGAATGAGAAACTTAATATACCGTAGTATATTTTTGTAATATTACTGTCATTAATATAATAAACCTAATTTTCTATTTCACATTTCTACCGCCGCTATAGCTACTAAAGAAGTTACATTACAGATTGAGTTAAAATTGAGCACACTTTTTAATTTTTTCACGGACATGTACATATATAACCCTGAAAGAATGTCAATCTTAGTTTTTAGTCTCAGCGTCTTAAGACTATTTTAAGTGTAATTCATAGTAACTAGAACAACTTTTCTTAGTTGAATATAAACAGTTTCATCTATTTGAAATTTGTAGGAAGACATTATATTTGATTTTGCGTCCTCCATAATTTCCTTTGAAAATGAATATGTCCGTCGTTCACCTTGGTATGTGTCTTATATCACAAATTTTAATATTTCAGTATTTCACATCAAATATTGAAATCTTTTGTTTTTTTATTACTTATATTCGATTTTAAAATCACCTTCACTTCTTACTTTTAAGCGACCTACTATATATTTTATATTAACTGTTATATAGGTACCTTTAAGAGCTAATAATTGTGGACTAATTCCATACGTAATAACGAAAATTTTAGTCAGAAATATATGTCACGTTCAAGATAACTCTATTAAAGATTAAAAATAACTCTTTTCAAAAATGTATACATTTAATATGTTTACCATATCACTACACCAACCCAGGTACTGTGCTAATTTCAGATTTTCTGAGTTCAATTGGGCCTTATCGGCAAGCTCCTTGTACGCCAGCACCGTAACAATTCCAGTTTGTTGCCTCCCTTGTATTACATTATATTGTAAGGCCTGTTCCAAATATAAGTAACTGATTATGATAGATGCAGTTTAGAATGACTGAGAATTACCTTTTCATATAATTTAACAGCATCTTTCGATTGATGTCTACTTGCATATTCTGCTAGATTTCTCACCAAATCTGAGAGAAACATGTTTTAATTTTAACAAAATATTCCGTGAATGGAAATAAGATTTAAATGAATTCACCTGGGGCAACAGCGAAGAATTCGAGTCGTTCATTTTTGTAATCAGTTGCTCCAGGTAGAGGTGTCGTAGAATTTAAAGATGATAAAGCTCTGTAAAAAAGTAAGTAGTAATAATTAATAAGCATTTATATAATATAAAACAAAGTACATATACGAATCTTTCTTCAGGTATAACATATAAAATTTTATCGAAGAACTTTTGTATTGAAATTTCCTAGAACCTCCATTCAGAGAGACAGAAGTGGATGTGGATTAAACCATGGTAAGGAAGATAAAATATATTCCTTCTTCGACAGACTGCCTTGGAGCATTGTTGTAGTTTTTTTAAGTCAATTAGTTTTTTTTTCATCTTAGTATTAATTTCAGTTTAATTTATATTATTACTATTTTTCCTTTTTCTTTTCTTGTTTTTATACCCTAGATGAAACCACAGGGTAGGTATACTAAGTTTGTAACACATAGATAAAATGATGATAGAGCAAAATGAATTGGACACCCACGCATAATATTAACAGTTATTTTGATTTTGGAATGTCCGTCCGTCTGTCCATCTATCCGTCCCCCACGATAACTTCACTTGGAGGGCTGAAATTTTGCACACGGGCTTTTTAAAAAAAAAGTAAAAAAGTATACTTAAGTTCGAAAATGGAACGAATCGGGCAACTCCTTCGTAGAGCTGCCATACAAAAATCTAGTTTTTCACTATATGTATATGTATTTGAACAATGCTTGAAAACGCGTCGACGTAAAGAGAAGTTGCTATATACAAATTTTGGTTTTTTACGTATATTGTAACAAATGATCAGCGCTAGCCGTTCCTCTTGTACTGAAAAGTTCTTCAGAATATGAAATCATATAAAATTCGTTATAATCATTTTTACTGTCCGACGAACCGTTCTAGAAATATATTCGAAAAACCACTTCAAAACCCAAACTTGTACAGATGGGTGACCATACGAAATTACGAACGGGCATTCATCCATGGTGTCATAAGAATTGGTCTTACACGGATTCTAGCTATTTTACTTGTATTGATTTTATTTATTTTTTACTAATTTGGACGCTAAGCCAATGAAGTGGAAAATAAAAAAAATTATTATTATTATTTGAAGTGAGCGGACGTGTCACTTTTGAGATGTTTCTTCCTCAAAAAAAAAAAAAAAGTACAAAAGGGCCGTACTGAAGAGGCTAAAGGCAAAAACGTACAAACGTCTTCCTTGGAGAAGGTTATTACGAGGACAGCCGTAGCTGTCCAATAAGAGGCTGGAGCAACAAAATCTGCCGCTATTACTGCAGCATCTGTAGCTTTATAAATGCACTTATAGCGGTTTCAATCCTGAAACAAGTTCCAACGCTAAAGGAAGCAGTCAAAATAGCTTCGGCTTCAGCGCCTAATCCTAGTGGTACATTTATGAGGCCACCGCTCTTTTCAGTGAAGGCACATGCCTCCAAAATGCAGCCATCAGAACCGATAGGAGCAGTAACAAGACCAGCAGTATTAGCAGCACGTTCCATGGTATTAGCTACAGAGACATCTTATGCCTAACAGGTAAGTAGCAGTTCCACGGGAGAGTCAGTTATAGAAACTTTAGGTAAGTATATCCTTTCTCATCCAGCCGCAGTGAATGCTATTTCGCCTAGGTCCAAGACCAGTGCGGGTCTACAGGGATTTTTCGACGGCAGGTGGCAGTCCGAGCATATCAGCAGATGTTCTCAGAGCCAATATCTGAAAGCAATCTTCCAGGTCATCTCGCTTGACAGCTATTTTCCATGGGGATAATAGCTGGAGGAATAGTTGAGTTGTATATCACAACCCCCAGAGTGCTACCAGCTTATGCTTGAGGATATCGAGGTGGATGGTAGACACCTTGTCCCATTTCCACTCAAGGAAAGGCCCACAAAGGTAATGTTTTCCCAGGTATCGATGCGAACGAGAAGAAGAAGACCTCCTAAGTTTCCTAGAGAGATTTGGGAAGGTTCATGGCAACGTTCGTGACATTGGCTTAAAAATTACGGAGTATTTTCGGTATCAACCGGGAGGCGTCCATCACCTTGAACAAAGCATATACACTCCAAAAGGCTTTTACTGGAGCATATCCGGCTCAAGACATAAACCTTCTGCTAGTGCTCAACCTTCTAGTTTGGAGCAGCCAGTGGCTAAATTGCCTGAGGTTGTCCCAGAGCAACAACCATCACGGCTGTAAACGGGGTCACGTGCAGGTGAAAATACTGCTAATTCCGACGAGGTGTCGATTAGTCAAGTGGTTTAGAAAAGGAGGACTAGGAGAAAGAATAAAAACGCAAAATTTAACTAAATTGCTTTATCCCATAGAAGATTTGAACCCCAGCCCTGCCGCTTGATAAGAGTTGATAAATACTCATTGAACCATCTCGATCATTCTGTTCGTTGGAGATGTCAAATTAATATTTAGCCTTAATTTTTTTTAGCACTTAAAACATCTATGAAAGGTTGGACAAAAGTAAAATCGCTTTGATATTAGACACGAAATATTTTAAATTTAGATCATATCCAAAATTATTCAATTTCGATGCAGTAAACGACTTTGAATATCATCTGAAATCAAAATCAATAACGCATAGGAAAAGTTGTGTAGAGATGAAACGTGGGGCAAAATGAAACAAGCCAGAAAGTTCACGACAAATAAAGCAAGCGAAATTATTGACACTGATCGAAACCCATTTTCATAAGGTTCTTTTAATTCATACGTTGACACATTGCGCAAAGTGAAACACATGTTAGTGGAGAGTTTATTAATGTTTACATCAAAAGTTTTTTTAAGACTTTGAAAATTCTGTTGTCATTCGGCTGGAAAGTTAAAAATTGAAGATCTGTTCTACTAAATAAACTAAGGAATAAAGTGTCTATTTTCAGTTGAATACACGATTCTGAATATCTTGATTAATTTATTTAAAAAAAGTTAAATAAAATGGAAAAAAAATTATGATTTTCCCCCTTTCTCTTAGTTATAATGCCTAGAGTTAATAAAAGAAAAACCAATATTGAATTGTTTCCCCGGAAGTAATAAAAAAAAGCACTGGAAACAGTTCGAGCTATATTTTTGCACTCTATCGCGATATGTAAAAAAAAGACCGGTACCTTAGCGAAGCATGCACCCAATTACAGGCAAAACAAACGAATTTTTACCGACGATCAGGAACAGGCCTTAGAGCAGTATATAGTCAGATCATCGAAAATATTATGTGGCCTGTTTATAGTTGGGTGCCATAAATTAGCTTAAGAAATGGCAATAAGAATCAAAATTCCGATCGACAATAAGTGGCACGAAAAGAAATTGGCTGGTAAAAAATGAGTGCTAAACTTCCAAAAGCAGCATGAGAGTTTATCTCTCCGTTCCCTCGAAGCCTGTAATCTGGCTAGGGCGAGTTCTTTCAACAGACACAATGTGCACACCTTTTTCTGAATATTTGGGGAACGTGCTTTCAAGACTGGACTGTTTTGCGGTGCCATCCGCATTTTGAACCTGGATGAAACTGCAACTACAACAGTTTAAAAACCACAAAATGTAAGTTATTTGTAGGAAGACTTCGGGAATTAAGTCAACTAGATTTGTAAATCGCCTTCATTTATCTCAGGTTCTCACAGAAAAATGACTAAAATCAGTGTGTTAGGTTACAAGTGGATAACAAGTGGTCTTAGTTACCACATGAATATTGTCAGTCTTTTCGACCAGTATATTCCCCCAGTTATGATTCTCCCCAGTGCCTACTTTAAAGCACAAATGGTAAAAGGAGCTCGAGCTGAAACACTGTTTCACGTGATTCATGTCTACCCAAATACTGTTTCATTTCTCCCCCGTTGATGTGGAGAGTTGAAACAGAGTCACTTGTCTCGTATTTCAACAGCCCGGAGTGAAAATTACTTAACTTTTATGCATTTATGTAGCTAATGTATGAAAATTTCAACTGATTACATTTCAATGTTGGTACGATGCTACCTTTTCTAAAAGTTTAATTCGAAAAAAAAGTGTTTCATATCTACCCACCTTCTCTACGTATTCTGTGATTCATGTCCGAAGAAACATTCAAATAGGCATTTCCTATCGGAGCCTACATAAAACTTATGCAGAAGTTCTATATATATGCATCGTACATACACTGAACAAAAACATACGTAGATCTACTGAAAAAGTTCGTTGGATTAATTGTTTTTTATCAATTTTCAACCGAAGAATGTTGTGTGGTAATGAATGGAAATAACCGTTTGGAAGTTTATATT
The DNA here is from genome assembly GCA_963930735.1 of Dioctria linearis. Classification (NCBI taxonomy): domain Eukaryota; kingdom Metazoa; phylum Arthropoda; class Insecta; order Diptera; family Asilidae; genus Dioctria; species Dioctria linearis. The sequence goes on along the minus strand of OZ005740.1, from coordinate 345,540,590 downwards.
ATGGACAGCTTCCACCATTGATATTGAATGGCATGGTAATTCTACCTTCGATGACTGGCTTGTACAGTTCTAAATAAATTAAAGATAAAGATTTAAAAATGGCATTTACCTTAAATTATGGCTTCAAAAACACGCGCACCATTCTATGACTCCTTTATAAAACGCTCTCACCGGTTGATTATTCCACACGAAATAAGTACTTTTACGAACAAAAGCGGAAACTTTCCCGCGATCAATGTAAAAATTCATGAAATCAATGAACGATTTCATTGACAGAAGCACATGTTCAAGACCTGAAAAACAAACAAAAAAACAAAAAAAAAACAAGCAAAAAGCTAGAATTGGGCTAAAACCAATTCTTATGATACCCTAGATGACTTCCCGTATGACATTTCGTATGGTCACCCATCTGTGCAAGTTTGATTTTTTAAGTGGTTTTCCGCATATATTTCTAGAACGGTTCGTCGAACAGTAAAAATCATAATAACCAATTAAATAGAATTTCATATTCTGAAGTAATTTTTAGAACAATAGAAACGTCTAGGACGGATCGTTTTCACAGTATGCGTAAAAATCCTAAATTTATATATGGCATCACCAAGACGAGGTTGCCCGATTTAGTCCATTTTTCAAATTATATTTACTATTTCTATAAAAACGCCGTGTACAAAATTTCAGCACAATACGTAAACGCGTTCTCAGGCAGTGTCCAAGGAGGTAGTTGAAGACTAAAGTTTTGTATGGAAACCCCCTAAAGGAGTTGCCCGATTTATCTCATTTTCGAACTTAATTATACTTTTTTTTTTTTTTAAAGCCCGTGTCCAAAATTTCAACTCTCCAGGCTCACGCGTTCTCGAGTTATCATGCCTACACACAGACGGACAGACGGTAATGCAAAAATCCAAATAACTTTTAATATTATGCGTGCGAGTCCAATCCATTTTTTGCTATGTGTTAGAAACTGAATGACAAACTTAGCATATCCTATGATTTCATCTAGGGTATAAAAACTACATAAGTCGAATCAATGAAAAATTGTATTGTTTGATGCAAATGCGCATGAATACGAAAAGTTCATACAATTAATAAATGATATTCATGCAATGAACGAAAATATTATTAGGTATACCTAATGAAATCAATAATCGCAGTTTCACAGTATTAATTAAGTTATCTGTAACAAGTGAAAAAATGTTAACTAAACTCTTATTGAGTCAATTAATGGTTCATTCAATCAATGAAAAATATTTTAATGAACTGCATCCATTGATATTACGGACGATTTTATTTTCAGTGCAGATATGGATCATATGCCTGATGTAGGACTTGTAGAGGAGCGCTAGATTCGATGCGCTAAAATATTTCTTACACCTTTTTAGAAATCCAAGACATTTCGATGCGTTTTGGGCAACAGAGAACATGTAATCTGTCGAGCTTAACTTACTGAAAATATTATTGCCAACAATGCACAAAGGCGGTGCATCGGATATTAATACTCCTTCAGGGAGAGGAAAACTTATGATCTTGCTTTAATGAGATGAGAGAGCTTTGGGTCGTAGATGCATTAAATTCGACGCAATTCATCTTGCCCAAAGCGAGTATATTATGAACTGCGTCAATCAATTATCAAATCAAGCAATCTCGTTTGACAGATGTGGCATTCCTTCTGGAGTCCCTAAGAGTGTCAAAGGACTAAGCGAAATCAAGGGACTTCTTAAGAACCTTGAATACATCTCTCATACGGATGTATATTGGCTCTTGTACACATCCACACGGGAGTTGCAAAACAGATATCTGTAAGATGGATGGAAGACGACAATTTGATGCGAATCTAGCAGCCAGAATATGAGCTTTATCAAGGGAGTCAAAAACTACTTTACCATTATTATGTATTTAAGGTATAGAGGAACTGTTGAAGTTGTTCCTGATGGTTTTTATCAAGGACCAGAAACCTTTGCTGCTTTTTCGATTCGCCAAGATTCTTTGTCTAACATTCTGATAAAAAAAATTTCTTTCTGGATAGTGGACTTGCAGGTGTTTCGTGCAGCCTTGTAGATTTGTTTCAGTTCTGGATATTGATCCAATTGGTAGATACGAAAAGCAGGCTCTTTAGCTTTTATTACTGGTTAAACTTATCGTTAAGCTAAGAGCAATTTTCCTGTTGTTGAGATATGCTACAGGAATAAAAAACGTATTCACGCATGCCAAGACTTAGAATGTCACTGAGCTCTAACGCGAATTCATCAACATCCCTCGAAGCAAAACAGACCGACCAATCAATTTCTCTAAGATACTGATTGAGAATTTCCCAATCTAGTAAAACTATTGAGAAAAAATTAAACATTTTTATTCCAAAATAAATCTCTTCCTTTAAGTTTAATAACTCACTACAACAATACACAATGATTTGATTGCCGTTGTGGAGTTTCTCTGAATTTCTCCAATTACGAGTTTTAATTGTTTCTTTAAATATTTGTTTTGAATCGCCGATAATATTCTAACAAGCCAGCTTTACATAGAAGTTTCATCAAAAACCATTTGGCAGCTGTTTTCAATTAAAACACACCTTCCATTGCCTTTACTAATAAGCTCTTTCCTGCCACGCTCATGTACATGAATCTTACAAGTATGAGGACTTCCTGTTTTCTCTATATTATGCTGTACCAAATTGAGTTCTTTCAGAAATTTTTATATTTTTAAAATAAAATGCTGTAGAATAGATTTCCTGCGCTGCGAATCATTTTATTAGAAAAAATCCAGAAGATCTACTGCTAACAAGTGTGACCTTCCTAAACTGTCAATTGGTAGCTACTATAAATTGTACGGACTTCATTCGTTTCAATTTAAATCGTTCGCACCAAAGTGAAAAAGGATATTCGAACTGGAAATTTTTGTGCTTTTCAGAAGAACTTTTCCACTTTTCCCGAGGTAATTTACACTAAAATATCGGAACAAATCAATATGTTCATCAAAGGTTTAAACGGATCTTGGTTTCGTAACTTAACACTACACAATTCATCATATCTCTCCGTCAATAGAACACAAAGAAACTTCAAACCAAACTTCAAATTTAGATAAATAATAAATTAACGTAATATTCTACTTGCCTTATTGCTATCTTTAATCGGTGTTGACAATTATGATCTACAGCAACAAATTTATTGAAAATTTTTTTATATAGTAATGAAAACATGATTAGTTCGCGCCTTCGCAATATTTTCCTATTAATGCAGTGCCACTCTATTTAAATATTTGTACAAGATTCACACAAAAAGTTATCGACTTTATACACAAGCGAATTCAAATTTTCTGGACAAATATCGTCATGAACGTTGTTCCACTTATTCCCAAAAATCCACCAAAAACTCACTTATATGGGAAGTTTTAAAGTAGATTTTGAATGACTAAAAACCTGTCTCCCATTATCTGACATCCTTTTTTTATGTTAATTTGAGCAACAAAAAAAGGAATATATTGCAAGGTCAAGCATGATACGTTACTTTTACAAAATTGAGAAGCGATTAAAATACATTTTTACTTTAAACGTAATAAATTTTTTTTTTGTGGAAAAAAAGAATTTGTTTTATTCCCTTTTAAATTTTGCATAACATGTTCCACATGTTCCCGGTTATTTCGATTAATAAAATATTTTCCTTGATTTTAGAATTGGATTGTGAGGCATCAGAATGCAAAGCTTCTCTTGCCGTCATTAATTTATTTTATATAAAAATCGAAAAACTCCTTCGTGATTTAAGCCTGAGTTACAAAGTGACGCTGTCGCGCAGATATTTCTGATACTGACTCGCCTGTTGTTTTTGCTGTTCCAATAAATACGCTTTAAAGTTGGCTGTCATACGGAAATTAAATGTGCTAAATAGTGTATAAATTTTGTAAATTTGAAATAAAATGAATAAAATGAATGATATAGAGGAATTTCAATTTATTCTTTATTTACTTAACATCTCATACTTTTGTTTGCGGCAGAGAACAGTGAACCGCAGGTTGTGGATACGTCCACTATATTCAAAAAGAAATAACTTAAGCTTTTATGAGAAAAGTTTTAAGTACATAAAGAACAACGATAATGAATTGTTTTAAAATGCTACACGGATGAATGACATTATAATTTCCTGCTAAATTTAGTTAAGGATGACTTGAAGAAAAGGTCAATCAGGAAACCTGTTAGCGCAGAGAGCGGACTTGTACTTACTTTCATGTAAGGATGCTTTCAATAGATTGCTTCTTGAATATATACAATTTTTTTATGGTATCTTTCGCAAGGGGTTTCTAAGAACTACCTCGCGTGGAGTTTTAAAATGGAGCTATCCGCTGTTCGTGAAATTATCAACGAAGTATGTGAAGTTTTATGGAATGTTTTTCACCTGTTTATATGCCAGAAGTGATCCATCGACTGGAAAAAAACAGCAAAAGTGGCAAATGCGCAATTGCGTGGGTTTTATTGACGGGAAACATGTGTAGATCCAGTGTCCTCCAAATTCTGGAAGTAAATAGTATAATTACAAAGAACATTACATTACGGTACTGCTTGGAGTTTGCGATGCCGATTATACATTCAAAGCCGTCGGTATTGGCGCATTTGAAAGTCGAAGTGACGGGGGCGTGTTGCGAGAATCTCCTTTTGGAAGGAAATTGTTTGCGAACGATTTAAATATTCCCCGCATTCAACTTTACCTAACGCACATCGTGAGTGTCGACATTATATTCTTGGGTACAGTGCATTTCCCCAAAGGTGCAACCTAATGCAGCCATACCCAGGGCAGTTGCTCCCCGTTGAGAAGGAAGTATTCAATTATCGCTTGTATAGGGCCAGAAGAATCATTGAGAATACTTTTGATATCTTTGTTGCTCGGTGGCGTGTTCTTTGAAATTGCTTAGATTTCCATCCCGTAAATGCGGACAAAGTAATTTTGGCTTGTATGACACTCAACAAAATGTACTCCATAGAATTGGCAGTAATAATGCGACGAAGGAAGCATTCGGAAAATATTAACCGAATACTTCATGAATGAAGACGAAGATTCTTTTTAACTCCAACCGAAGTAATAAGCTAAATCTGCCACTATGTTCAGCTCCGCATTTGTGTCGGACATTTTTCGTTTGTAACACTTGTGCATTTCATTTCTTATATTCTAACAGTTAATTTAGCTCATTTCTTACATATAGTTCATAGCTACTTATACTAAGATTATGAGTAAGATTGTTAATGTGTAATAAAATTCCGAATACTTGCTTAACGCGAGTCTATTTTCGTACATTTGGTAGTTTGTGTTTATATTGATGGTACGATCGCATCTCCACTTTCCATTGGCATTTCCTCAGCGAGAAGGTCGGGGTTCTCATTTCCGAAAGTTATATCTAACCCCTTGTACCTACTACTCAACGAATTTGGGGTGCTGGTAAATTCCGTGTGGGTGTAATGCTGTTGAAATGGGGAGTGCTATGATTGCCCCCCCCCCCCCGCACAATGCTTTCAGTTTCTGATCGGCGACAAATTGACTGTCAGCATTAAAAGATGTTTCCAAATGTATGCTAGGGGTGCTACTTCAAATGGAACAAGTCAAACACTTGTAAGATATTGTTCTATGTATTTCGTTCCTTTTCTATGTCTATAGAACCAAATTATGACATCGTTCTGTCGATTCATACAGATTTATTTAGGACGAGCAAATCAACGCAACAAAATAAAAAATAGAAACGAAACGAATTCAAATTCAAAGATCTCTCTTTTATTACAAACCCCAGCAAAGTTATAAAGTGAGGTACAACGTATGACGTATTACAAGCTACCTTACAACGTATGACGTATTACAAGCTACCTTACAACGTATTAAGGCTGGCAACATATATAAGGTTGCAACCATCACAAAACTATTTACCCTAACTCACTAATCTGGGGCTTTTTACGGTATAGTATAGTATGGTATAGTAAGATAGGATGAAATCTATGATAATTCGCATGAAACTGCGATTTCAGCACCTAAATAGTTTATAAACTGGAATTAAATTTATTGTATTCTTAATCGTCTTCATAGTCATAAAGGTATTTTATAAGTCCTTGCTTCATTTAATTTTATTTCGTTTTTCCTTTCAGTTTTTTTTTAATTTCACCGTCAAACACTGACAGAAGAATAAGTCATCCTCATCTGAAAGCGGCTGAGCTTGTTGGGTTTTTTATTGCCATAAGCTCCTGGGCTGCTTCCATTGTTTTAACAAACGTGTCCTCGACGCCATCTGAAATCGTCCGCGGTTTCTTCCTTTTCCTCTGCCCACAAAGTATCTGCGTTGATGAGCTGGATTCCTCACCAAAGCCCTCCGATGTACCGGGCAATATATTGTCGTCCGGTACAGGAGAAAAAGGACGATACTCCACGGTCTCCATCTCCACAATAACGTCGTCCTCCTCAAAGCTCGCGAAATTAAAATTCCCTACAGTCCTGCAAATACAATTCTAATAAATAAATTTTTCTTCTTCCATTTCAAGCCATTTACTTACTTTCTAGGCCTCAACTTATCTTTGAAGAAAGACATCTGCGCGCTATATAACCACCCATTCGGTCTCTTCCGGATCTTCAGCCGCTTTTCTGAAACGTTTTTTCTTTCCAGTTGCCTGACGTAGCAACCCCTTAATTGCTTCCATTTTATTTCGGGTCTTCCACTTAAAATAATAAAAATCATACGTAAATATATTACAATTTAATGTATGCAATAAATAAAGATATATTTACATATCTTATTTATTATAATTTACTGCTGTATTATTTAATTTATTCTTTGTATTAACGTAACATTTTATGGGTAGCTGCAATTTCCACCAAAACTTTTATCTTGTCCCTCACATTTTTGTATCCGGGATGACTCAAATCACAAATAATGGCATGACCCCTTATATCCTCAATAAACTTTTCCACATTCTGTTTTTCCTATAAAGAAATAATAAGAAACAATAATACATATATATTCTTATATAAGTATCGTAAACAGTATAAGCACGAATATTTTTTTGATTATTAGATGATAACAAAATTAAGACATGTGTAAATTTTTTTTACATCATAAAATGCAAACAGAAAATAATTAAATTAATTAGTTATTATATACTGCAGTATTTTTCAAATCTTTCCATTTTCACTATAAATTTAAATTTCCCGCAAAAATCAAATTTTCCACTGCAGATGTCAACTGTTACGCGTCTCAAGTTGAGAAATGTTTTCAACTTTAAGCAACGCGACTAGCGGCAGCAACACCATTCGGGACCTTAGATCATAAAACGAAAGGATAGGCTACCTTGTATAAAATTCGTGTACGTGTGATAAGCAATTATTTGTGGACACAGGAGGGAATTGACAAGCGGGCTGGGGTCTTAGTTTTTGTCAGTTCGATAGTTCTGACATTTCTCATTTGTCATTTCTTAGATCTCTTACAATTGAATTGTCATCGGGGCTCTTGTTTGATGTCAGTCAAGCAAAGGCAACGACAAGAAATATTATCAGCAAATAAATGGGGCACTAGGAAAACTCTTAAAAATGTAATAAGTTATAAAAGAATTATAAAATTATAAACTGAAAAAATGATACGAATCGCGGTGACAGGAAATTATAAAACTTGTTCAATATATGATTAACTTTCAACCACTAAATTATGTGCCCGCTCAGAAAATATCGTAGTTTACGACTTCCATGACTAAACAAACACATCGATGCGATTCTACTACTTGAAGAAAAATGCTTAAGTTTTTCTTCCTCATAGCCTATCCAGTTCGTTATATGATCTAAGTTCGCGACACACTATACCTGCGCTTGAGTACTTTCATAAATTTTAACTTTTGACAGGTTTAGCGACAGCGTCACATTGTCACTCAGCCTTAAAGCACAGATTTTTATATCTTAAACGTTCGAGGAAAATATTGTTTATGTCATTTTATCCGTTTCCTTTTCACAAAATTATCCCATTAATTATATGTGCCTGAGTGCTTTGAGAAATTCTCATCCGTTGTTATTGTAAGAGGAATTTTGTTTTCAATCCCGGAAATAAACTAAATTTCTTCATAAGTGCAAACCATCAACCAAAGACTCAAACTTGAACTGAATATAATCACTATCATAAGTCAACTGCTGTTATGTGCATACGGAGTTACGAGCTTTTAAAACTTAATTTTTGGGAGATTTTCCCGTATTTCCAAATTTCTAATTTTGTAGTTTTGAGTTTTCTTCGTTACATAAATCTAGTGCTTCTACAAGAAGGAAGCGTAACGCTTAAGATGAAGTTAATCGTGCTAATATTCAATATTCCGTTATTTATAAGAGTGCTTACTAAAATGGAACGTCATTTAAACATAAAAAATATGTTAAGTGTAGAACCTATGTGTGTGAGGCTGAACGCTGTACAACTTTTATTGCAAATATTGCAAAGACTGAAGTCATGATTTTGTTTCTTCAATCTGACTTCGCACAGATATTTGAAGACGTAAATTTAACTCTCTACCATACCTACTAAGAGGGATGAATGCAACACCCGTGCTTCATTCAAAGAAGAAATTTAAGTGCAGAACAAAGTAATCTCCATGTAAGAAGAAAAACTGAAGCGAGAAATGGAAAGGAAAGAGACAAGGGAAACTTAAGGCAGGTGTAAACTATCGACTTGCAATCTTCGCTCCTATGTCCAAGACTAGTGTTTTGAGTTCTTACCTTAAAACTAACATAATACGATCACATATATACATCTAAAATAAATTAAATTAATTTGAAGCTCTTCTTTTAAAGCAAAATGAAATAATGGAATTTTTTAAATTTTAAATAAACGAATGTGGTATGTTTTATAAGGAATGATTTGAAAAAACTGTTAACTTCATATTTGACTTAATTGTTATTTAATTGATATAAATCTGCGAAATTTCTTAGGCTTATAACATCGGCCAAATCATACAACCTCGTCTCGTATGGGCGCTACGAATGGAGCAATGGAGCTACGAAACTCTAAAATTAGACCACCCAATAACAACTTGAAATATGAAATATTTTACTAATTTTTGCCGTTAGCGCAGCATGGAAGCTGTTAAGCTATAAGTTCCTTCGTTCTACTGTTAAATTTGAGTTTTAGCACTTATGAGACCTTAGAGTTATGCCGACGCTATGCTTTTTATATTTATGGGGCAATTTGAGTTGAAAAATTTCCAAGCATTCTAATAAGTGCCATATTGGTATTTAAATGATACGTAGAATTGCACTGATTGAAACGATTTGGTTAAAGCTTGAATTGTATCCATTTTCCGACCAGGTATATATTGCTACCGTTTCACAAGTTTGTGCAGAGGAAGAATGGCCTTCACATACGGTGAAATTAGATTGGAAAAATTGTTAGGTGAATTAAGTACTTTGGTCCGATATTTTCGATTATAACAAATTTATCTAGCACTCAAAGCATAATTTTAATACATGCTCTTCAACTTTTTTAAAATAAAGCCTCATAACTGAGGTTATCGTGCGCACGAACAGACAGACGGAGGGACATACAAAAATCAAAATAACTTTTAATATTATGCGTGGGTGTCCAATCCGTTTTGCTCTACCATCATTATTTCGAGGTGTTACAAACGGAATGAAAAACTTAGTCTAATAAGTAATACCATAAAGTAACAAAGGCTAAAGAGCTGACAAGATTAAGTTTGCTTTGCGAACCAATATTTAAAAGCTCAATCTGAAAGTTTGGATGCAATCATAAAAGCTTTTCTTGCAGAGCTTGCATATTCTGTATTGAATTTACAACCCACTGTACCAGCAGGCATCAATTTTTGTTCATTTTTGTTTGTTTCAGAATGAAGATGGCATACTCAGTCAGTTGCCTGCCGGTGTGATCGTGTGATATTCAAATTGTCCGTAGGTAATATGAGCGGAGTGAGAGCGATCTAGAAATCAATTTATTATACTTTTTAGTTTGCTATTTTTGATTGATGAAGCTGAAAATTTGAATACAATTATATTTTTTAAATCCCCATCGATTTACGTTACGAATATATTTTAACAAATATTTTAATTTTATAATCTCATGATTTTTGTACATTGGATAAAGTCTCATATGGTATGCTAAGTTTGTCATTCCGTGTGTAATGCATAGAAATAATGCTGGTAGAGTGTGGGTGTCCACGCATATGTATTATTAATTATTTAGATTTTTGCAAATCCGTCTGCCATCGGTCCGTCACCACAATAACTTGAGAACATATTGATGGTTTGTTTCATCATTTTGTATATACTTATTGAAAAAGCAGTCAGCTGAGGACTTTTTGATGTACTGAAAAAGTTTTATAACGATTTTTACTGTCCGACAAACCGTTCTAGAAATAGATGTGTAAAACTACCTTAGCGATCTGCCTATAGGCTGAGACTATATGGCATCGAAAGAATTTGTCTTAGGCTAATTACACCTTTTTCCCGAGGCTTTTTAAAATAAAAATTTCGGATTTTCTTACCTTTGTTTTTACTTTGACCTCTATATTTTTAGATAAACGTCAGTTTTTTTGTATAAAAACTGTAAACTGTAGACTTTCCTCTTTACTTTGACTTTCGGTCGTACCGAAATTAGCCGAAATTTTTTTTAAATGACGTCACCAATGGAACAAATTATCTTTGAGAATAAGTTTGAGAATAGCTTTGGGAATACGTGAAGATCTAATAACTCTTTAACGGCTGCACATAGCGCATAGGGTATAATAGGCCAAAGTAAAGAGGAAAGTCTACAGTTTACAGTTTTTTTAAAAAAAATGACGTTTCTCTAAAAACATAGAGGTCAAAGTAAAGAAAAATATCATAACACAGCCTTCTTTCACACGCACCCACACACACACACACATACACACACACACACACACACACACACACACACACACACACACACACACACACACACACACACACACACACACACACACTCACACACACACACACATACACACACACACACACACACACACACACACACACACACACACACACACACACATACACACACACATATATATATATATATATATATATATATATATATATACATGCGTGAGAGTGTTACAGCGAGACATATTATGCGTTAGAGCAAGATACCAATTTTCAGTACAGTTCAGTTTAGAAAGATACAGGACAGGACGTCACCCAAATATCGCACGTATCGAATATCGAAACGCCCTCAATCGCGCTCGTGAACATGGGTTAAGGTAAGAAAATTTTATGAATCAATACAGAAGGATTTTGTATAAATAATTTAAGAATACCACAATAAAGAGCATTCATTCATTCATTCATAGTTATTACAGCATTCGGGCGAATTACTTGATATATTATTCGGTGTCTGCTAGATTGTAGCTGCACCAAATTGAACTATGAAGACCTGCTCTTGTAGCTTACTCCTTAGGAGTTCTGCCGCCGCTCTTTGTTATCTACGCTATTACATCTGTGCCAGATATATTCCTATATGGCGACTCTTGTACCAGACAGTACAAGTGAATATTGTTACGTGCCCCAAAGTGATACAAGCGATATCTATTGGAAATGGAAACAACTTTAGGTAAGTGACATCCTAGTAAACTGGGTTTGGAGAATGGAATATTCAGGAAGGTTCTAGGATAATTCGTAGAGTATAAATACGGCGCTGCTCACATCCAGGAGGCGAGTATTATTTCAGACAGCGAAGTGAGCGAAGTAAACTATTTGGATTGTGATTATTAGAAGTACAGTACTAGCGGATAACTAAAGAGTAGATTTGATAATTGTTTGTGAATTTGTGAGAGTAAACAGCAAAGTTAAATAAAGAAAGAACTTATGAATTATATCCGAAATATTGTGTTTAAATAACAAACTAAGGCCACACTCGTAACAACTGGTGTCAGAAGTAAAATAAAATTGCGGAATAAAGTGGTGGCATTTGACTTTGAAATTCAAAGAGTGATTCATTTTGTGAAATCCTGTGTAAACATTCCGAAAGATAATTTTATATTAAACTGTGAGTGAATTACAAAAGACGCAAGAATGGGACGCAAACTAGAGGAGCTTCGCATACAGGAATTGAAAGTGGAGTTGGGGAAGCGGTCATTGCAAACGACAGGTCTAAAGAATGTTCTAGTCGAGTGACTTAGACAAGCCTTGATAGAGGAAGAAAAGAATCCTGAGACATTTGTTTTTGAAGAAGAAGCTGAAGCTGAAGAAGAGCCTGCGATGAACATGGAATAGTTTTTTGGTACCTTAATTACAAAAATGGAGCTTTCAGCCCTGCAGATGAAGAATGCTCTTGAGGAACAAAAGCAATCTCTCTTGGAGGAACAAAAGAATGCTCTTGAGGAACAAAAGAATTCTCTGCAAGCATGTTTAGAAGAGCAAAAGAATTCTCTAGAAGCCCGTTTGGATGAGCGGAAGAAAGCTAATGACGATCAAAAGAATTCTCTGCAAGCATGCTTAGAAGAACAAAAGAATTCTCTAGAAGCCCGTTTGGATGAGCAGAAGAAAGCTAATGAGGATCAAAAGAATTCTCTGCAAGCATATTTAGAAGAACAAAAGAATTCTCTGAAGGCCGTTGGGATAAACAAAAGAGTTCTTTACAGAATTGTCTAGAAACCTGTTTGGAGGAACAGAAGAATTTTCTTAAAAATTCATTAGACGAACAAAATGTGAAAATTGAAGGAATCCAGCAGGAAGTGCTAGAAATTCAACAACAAGTGTCGGAAGTACAACAAAATGTTACGGAGAAGCTTAGAAACTTTAAAGCAGATTTGGAGAAGATGAAGCATCGACAACCTCTGCATGAAGGAACTAAAATATCCGGTGCAGGCAAAATGAAGCCTCCAATATTTGATGCATAAAATTCGTGGCATATTTTCAAGAGACAATTCGAAGCAGCTTCCGAAGTAAATGGATGGAATGATGTAGACAAAGCTACAGCTCTTGTATTAGCACTTCGAGGTCCCGCGTCAAAGCTAATACAAACTATATTGTTTGACAGGCAACGTGATTACATTTCACTAGTACAGGCGATAGAGTTACGTTATGGAGATGAACACATGCAGCAAGTATATCGCCTACAGCTACGCAATAGGATTCAAAAGCATGGCGAATCACTACAACAACTGCAGGCTGATGTAGAAAGATTAGCTTATCTCTCATTCTCTAGCGTAAATGCGGATTTCCTTAATGAAGTGGCAACAGAAGCATTTGTGAACGCTATTGCAGATCAAAATTTATAACAAGCGTTAAGGCTAGTAGGAAAGAAATCAACAGCAGAAGCACTAGCCTATGCACTAGCGTATGAATCTGCCGGGCAAGCTTCTCGAAGTGCAGTACGAGTGAGGGAAATTTCGGTGAAGGAATGTACTTGTAACAGAATGCAGTCATCACAGAGCAATAGACTGGGACACCTCCAAAAGGACTGCAGAAAACGCCGACGAATGGAAGCGCTAGAAGAAGGGCAGAGATATCGAGCTGGGCAGCAGACTCACAGCAAAATACCGTCATAAGAGACCACTCCTTCGTGTGATTCGATGCTGGAAATGTAGTAGACTGGGACACCTGCAAAACGACTGTAGGAAACGAGGACGAATGCAAACAACAGAAGAAGAAGAGAGAAGAAGGCGAGCTAGAGAGCAAGCTTTCTGTGGAGAGACTAGACTACAACCTCATGACTTTGAAATCCCATACCACAAAGAACGTATCCACGGAAATGCAGAAGCTTTTTCACAACGTCCATGCAATCCTGAATGGAAACATTGCGGCCGGATGGAAGAAAAAGATGACGATGACTACCATGATGATAACGAAAGTCGAAAGAAGAAAGGAAAGAAATCCAAGAGCGAGGACAATGAAAGAAAGAAAATATAAAGGGTCTAAAGATGCTGATAATGACGATGATAAGGGTATAATGAAGGTCGGAAAAGGTTAAGACAAAGGTTCTGACGATGATGATAATAAGAAGCGCAAAGGCGGCAATGAAAAAGGCAAGAAATTTGAGGATAAAGGAATCAAAAATAAGAGGCGAAAGAAAAATCAAAGCATGGAAGAGTGTTTCAACAGAACATTAATCGAAGATCTCAGGAAGGTCTTCAAATATAATCAGCGCGATTGGGCTCGACATATTCCTATATTTCTAATGGCTTATATATTAGCTGTTTACAATATGACCAGACAAAGCCCATCTAAGGTCATATTCGGAAAGGAAATGCGCTTACCTAGCGACCTCAAGTTTGGTATACCCAAAGGCGAACAAAAGTTACCAGAAGCCTTCGTAACAAAGCTCAGACAACGATTAGCCGATGTGCACGAGGCGACGAGACGTTCTCCAAAGTTATCACAATAGTGGGAGGGACGGTATGCAGTTAAAACTAAAATTAATAACATGCCATACAAGAATCAGCGCGGTACAAGTTGCAAAAGAAAAATCGTTCATCTAGATCGCTTGGGTCAATACGGAGAGCATCAAGACCGTGGACCATCTGTTGTTCGGGACGAACAAATTTTAAGAAGGGGGCAGTGTTACGCGCCACAAAGTGATACCATCGACATCTATTGGAAATGGAAACAACTTTAGGTTAGTGACATCCTAGTAAACTGGGTTTGGAGAATGGAATATTCAGGAAGGTTCTAGGATAATTCGTAGAGTATAAATACGGCGCTGCTCACATCCAGGAGGCGAGTATTATTTCAGACAGCGAAGTGAGCGAAGTAAACTATTTGGATTGTAGATTTGATAATTGTTTGTGAATTGTGATAGTAAACAGTAAAGTTAAATAAAAGAAGAACTTTTCAATTATATCTGAAATATTGTGTATAAGGCAGGCCTCATATGTACACAAGTGATATTTATAATGTGGCATGACAATGGCATATCCACTGCAAATATTATCTAATAATTAAGCCGCACAAATTTAATTTGGTCAATTCCTACATAAGTGGAATCTACTGCTTTCTAACATACGAGCTGTGGGTTCTAGCATAGAATTTCTTAAGCTTGCTTTTAGGTTCGTAAAGTTAGACCTTGAGGAGTGAACATGCTACAGAGGTAGCCTTCTCAAATTGTGCCTACTATCACGAAAAGAGAATTTGTCAAGTAAAAATGGAGAGTGAATATCCACGTTCAAGAGTTGATGCGCAAAAGTAACAATGGCAAATTTGCAATGTTTCTGAAGCGAGTGCATATTTAAAAGCTTCAAGCGATCCTCATAGGGTGGAAGAATTGGTGAATTATACCAGGGTAGGTGCCTGAGAGCAAATCGTAAGAAGTACCGCTGAAAAGACTCGATAAGGTCGATGTGTGTACCATAAAATGGAGACCAGACCTGGCTAGCGTATTCAAGAAGAGGTCTCACAAAGCAAGCGTAAAAACGCAGTGTAATGGTGGGATTCGAGAACTCCCGAGACCAACGTTTTATAAAGCCCAGCATAGAACTACTGTTTGATACCATGAACTTTATATGGGAATCAAATTCAGTGTATGGTCACATGTGACACCCAAGCCACAGACAGAGCTAACACGGAAAATTGAGAGCCCATAATCATAAGTGATAGGTTTCTCATTCCTGTGGAAAGTCATAACCTCACATTTTTCGATATTGAGTACCAAATTATTGCTTTTGCGCCAATCGTAAAATTTTTGGAGGTCACCCTGTACAAGTTCACAATCATTAAAAGATTTAATCTGAGCAAAAAGTTAAATGTCGTCAGCATAAATAAAGACCTTGCAGTGCTTCATATTCGAGACAATGTCGTCAATAGATAGAATAAAGAGCAACGGGACCAAATGACTCCCTTGAGGTACGCCGGACGAAGCTTTCAAGACTGTAGAGATGGAATGGCGGAAAGAGATTTAGTATGTTCTGCTATCTAAATATGACTGCGTCCATTTTAGGAATGTTAGGAAACCCATATTGTTCCATTTTAAAGAGTATCACGGAGTGAGATTACTTGTCGAAAGCTCTACTAAAGTCAGTGTAAATAAAATCTGTGTGGTACGAGAGTCACTAAATAACTTTGTACGAATGTTTTGAATAAACTCATCAATAAGAGGAAAGTTCTTTGAACTCATTATAGCATGTAAGGAAGTTTTTGTGAGTTATAATGTCTTCGTTCCTCAACTTATTCTTTCTATTTTTAAGACGTTTCAGGTCTTTATTGAACCATGGCGGAGATGTTTTAGAGATCCCCTGCCGCACACAGGGAATACGAGAAGAGAATAAATCGAAAAGAATTATGTAAACATCTTCATCAACACTGTTGCCAGGCAGCAATGTGTTGAAATCAATAGAGGTAAGTCCGACAAGACAGCTTTCCCAAAATTAAAAAAGTATGGTCACAATTTGCGAGGTTTTCGGTTTCATGGCAATATGTAATTAGTAGAAGGGGGTGGTGTTTGTCAACAGTAGATATTACAACTGGGGTAGGTTCAACTAATAAGTTACCCGCGTCAGTATAAAATACTACGTCTAACTACCTACCCATGTCATTCATCACAATACTGATTTGCCTGAGACCAAGAGATGAGATAGTATCAAGGTCAAGTGACTTGCTTGTTGTCAAGTTATTAAGTGGAAGATAGTATTCGTCAACTTCATTTAGTACCCATTGTATATTGGTTAAGTTAGAATCACCAATTATGAGTAATTCGTCAAGAGGATCCATCTTACCACGGATGAAATTAGATGTTGAAGTGAGTAGGTCCCAAATATGTTGACCTTTGTCATCCTCGATATTTATGGAGTCTGGAAGTATATGTATAAGTCATATTTTAAGACAGACAGCTTAAGAGCTATATACTCAATATCGAGAGTGTTGGAGAAACTGGGAAGTTTAATTTGGCGAGGAGTACGCCACCGCCACGACCTTCCGAAACAGTATGTCTATACCTCTTCTACAAATTTGATAAGAATTGTCACGGATTTCAGCATTATTTAATTTATGTATATCTTTAGTTTTTAATGGTTATTCTGCATAATTATATTCCAAGTGTTATCTGTATGTTAACAAGATTATATAATCTTTATACAGTAGCCACCAATAAATTCAATATCTTATCATTGCAGTAAAATAAGGAACATATGGTTACATAGGCCCATCTCTCTTCTTTCGTATATTATTATATACATGGACCTACCCAATAACGGTTTTTTTTTCGTCTACAGATTTTTCGGAGCGTATAAGAAATTTCTTCTGTACCACTACTTTAAGTTCCATCAGACCTACAATCTACACAATGTCTCGTCAGAGGTATATCGAGTTTATCTTCTTTTGTAACACAGTGTAATTACTATTAATATCAGGAGAAAAGAGAACAAACTGGCAGAAGGAAGATATATACAGAACAAAAAAAAATATCAGAAAGAAGCAAAATAAAATAACAGAAAATCTCCTTCGAAGCAAGCATTTTATCCATGGCATTTCGTTTAAAACTTGAAGGTCAAGAAGGCACATATCAGGGTATTTCTGGTATTACTATAAAAGAGCCAATCACAATAAATCAGGAGTTAACAGCTTTCAAGACATTTTTGCAAAGCAATCAATATGTGAGATGGAAGGTATTGTTTAAACGTGCGCTCAGTCGTTAGAGGTTTTAAGATTCTCTAAAATATTTACGAACATAAGTATGACCCACAGTAACCCCAGGAATTATCAACTGGCATTATTCATACTATCTTACTTATACTTACCAATAAGTGCCTCGACATCAGTGTTTCATATTCCGGTTCCAAAACCCAGTAGATTTAAGTATATGCAAGATAAAGTAATATCTGGTTTTGGAAAAATAAATTTCACATCAGATCAAGATATAAGTAGAGGTGCATTTTCGTACAGTTTTCTCTTCACAATTTTTACTGACGAGAACATCGTTCATTTACTGGAAGTGTGTGGAGTCGATTAATTTTTGTATTAATCTTCTATAAGTGTTTTTATATTACGAACTTTTGTAAATCCGGTGTTTTGTTTTATACTGATAAAGCTATATTATTATTATTATAGGTGTTAGTTTTTATTTTGTTCTAATCAGTTTAAATCAAGAAGCCATCTGAAAGGCTAAAAGTATATTCCCAACTCAGTTTCAATAGAGTGCACAAATAAACTACCAATTTAATTTAACGACTCAACATGTTTTCATTAGTACGCAAAATTAATATTAATCAATTAAGTAAACAATTGGTTGCGATAGAATCAGCTGCATATTCAAATCATCAGCAAAGCTTAAAGAAAACAATTAGGTAAGTGTACACCATTTCGCTAAGTGATTGTTGATTTGAATTTAATTTGTTTAATCGTTGAATTTTCCTTTTTTCGAAAAGTTATTATATCGTTGATGAAATCTTTAGGGTATACTAAGTTTGCAATTTCATCTGTAATGCATAGAAATAATAGTGCTAGAGAAAAATGGATTGAAAATCCATCCATAATATTAAAAGTTATTTTGATTTTTGTATATCTGTCTGTCCGTCCGTCTGTCAATCCGTCTGTGCAAACGATAACTCGAGTCCGCGTGCACTTAGAAATTTTGCACACGCGCTTAAATAAAAAGGTAAATTTAAGTTCGAAAATGAGAAGAATCGGGTAACTCCATTGTGGAGCTGCCATACAAAAATGTTGTCTCTCACTGTATATTTGGACACTGCGTAAGAACGCGTTATCGTGGAGTGCTGAAATTTTATACAGGGGGTTTTGATAAAAATGGTAAATACAGTTTCAGAAAATGGTCTGCATCTGGCAACCCCTTTTGGTATTGCCATATAAAAATGTAGGATTTTTCGTATATTATGGAAACGATCAGTCCTAGACGTTTCTATTGTACTGAAAACTTCATTAGAATATGAAATCGTATGAAATTGGTCATAATCACTTTTACTGTCCGACGAACCGTTCTAGAAATAATTTAGAGATTTTCCCAAAACTTTTTGTTGGCAATTTATCGCGTCGCCCTCATTGTGTTAAGTATATGGAACTTCCATACATTCGAAACTTTGACAACAACCAATTCACGGCGACTTTGTTGTGTCGCTCTCACTGTGTTTTGGCCTTAAGATTGCACTCAGGATGCGCACGAGAAGCGGAGCTCAAAGCAAAGCTTAATCATGCGACAAGCAATGCGAGAAGATGTCTGAGTGAATGCGAGTTGCGCTTGTGATTTTACACGCAGTTTTTGGTTTCAGAGTTATTTTTCACTATATTCAGTTGTGACATTCGAAAACTAACATTATGAATTCTTCCGACGAGATACATATATTTTCTTTCGCAAAAATCATTTTATGCGCGTCCATTAAATAGTAAAAGAGAGGAATATGCGGAATTTCATCAGCTATACGATGAATTATGAAATTACCAATGATACCCAATTCAACACTACGCAAAACTGCGGCGCACTTAGAGAAAACGCTATCTTTGCCTATGCGAGAAAACACTGCACAGTCAGTTATCTCGCTTTGCGCTTTGACATTAGCTTTGCTTTAAGTTCCGCTTTGCTTCTACTTTGACATGAGCGCGCGACTTTGTATGAAAATGTATGTACATAGTTTTCTCGCATGAGCTCTCGCACTTGCCAGCCTCCAGCTCAGCTCCGCTTTTCGCGCGCACCCTGACAGTAGCCTAAGAAAGCAAGGCAAGGCTATATGCCTTTGCTCCACTGACTTATAACAATGGACTGAGCAATTTGCTATTTCATGTGGCACAAATATTGTGTTTCTGTATATCACCGTTAGAACACTCTTTAAACAGTTTACTACATAAAAAACATGTAAAACTCAACCAATCAGATGAAATTTTACACCCCTAAATCGAATTAAATTAAAAAAATATATTTTCTTGTGCACAAATGACTTTAATTTTCAAAAGTTATTTTAACCTGAATCCTGTGTATGGGCAAGAGAGACGGAGCATGGTAAGCACTATCTTTACCTTATTCTTTCTGCCGTGATTGCATCTGTAGCCAACATAAAAACATCAAATTGCATAAGAAAACGTTCAGTAAGCAATATTTTGTGTTGGTATCTCCAACTCTGCCTGCCATAGGGTGAAAGAGAAAACTATGAAAGTTCTGCCATTCTTTCCTATAGGAAAATGGAAATACGTTCAGTCCATTTTTGTAAGTCAGTACTTTGCCCTTAAAAGGGGTGATCAGGCTAAAGTGGTGCCGTACCAACAATATAGACTAGCCGACTTGGTGGGAAATGAAAAACGTGTGAATCAAATCTGATTTTATTCTGATACTCTTCGTCTTTTTTATACCATTAAAATACATTGCTTCTTATGTAAAGTCATGTCATAAGCAAGAAACCTTACACAATATCGAACTTATTTGTTTATTGTGGCACATATTTTCTGTTATTCAAAAATGCTTTGCGTCACTTGACTTACTGCTAGATTGTATAAAATTGATTGGTTTTAATTTATTAATTTGTTGGAAGTATTGCAAGTCTTTTCGTTTGTTTTCCTTTTTTATATTTTTCATTTTTATGTTCGTGTCTCATATTGCATGCTCACAAATTAATATTGCACTTGCACAATAATATATTTGGGTACAATAATGCGCTTACTTGTGAAAACTACTCATGCTGTTTTGCGTTGTACTTTAATTTTATACATGCTGTATATATGTTTGTACAGCTGTGTATATTATATTACAAAACGATTATTTAAGATGCGCTTTGTTTTTATGATGTGCAAATATGTGCTCTTATGGATATTACATAGATTGAGATACGGTTTCTTTTTATGATGTGTATACCACAGAGGCCATACATGACTGAAAATAATTTAAAAAAAATCATTTTTAGCATCAACATCTCGATTTTACATTAAAACATTGCTTTTGCTTGATTTTAGAGGTGTTCCTATTACAACTATTCTGTGTTTTGTTAATTAATTTTAAACCGTTCCCAAGTCTACATAAGCTCATATAATACTATTTTCGTTCCCTGATAAAACTTATGTTTGTATAGCGAAGGAACTCTTTTGTTCTCCGCTAGAGTACAAGTTCTTCTACTTGGACTCTTGTCGTAGTTTAGATACGGCACTGGTTCATTTAGGAATTATGCATGGGTTCTTGGACCGTTACACTGTTGAACTGCTGACTACACTGCCTATAATTAGCGCGGTGTATGAAATAGAGACGACGTATAGTAAAACCACAATTTTCTATTGAAGAAATGAATGCTTTATTTTCCATTATCGGCTTTTTATATGATCAATTTGCTGATTATTACAAATAAAGAATTTCCAGATGAAATTTATTACTGCTAAAAATTTATTTGTGCAAAAAATGCTGATATTTCCAAAGAGAGTGAATTGAACTTATTTACAATTAATGGAATATTTTTTATAATTGCTGAATATACAAAATTATTATGAAACTTTGAATTGAAGAAATGCAAGAATGCAAGTAATTGAACAAATTATATTATGACTAAATAAGTGAGAAAAATTATATAGAAATTATTGAATGGAAAGTCTGCTTCCTGAACAACTTTTTCTTGACCTGTTTTGCTTCAGATGATGTTCTATTTCTGCTATTTAAGAGATTTATTTTAAACCAAAATATGTTGGTATATTTTGTACATTTTAATACTACTAGAAGTACTTTGTGTCTACCTTGCTCCACCGATACCAACCTTTCATGGCAACTAAATGCAATCCATGTTGCAACGATTAGCAAGTAGAGCTTTTCTAAAAGTTCCCTAATATTACAAGCAAACATTAGCGTTATAAATACTGTAAAACCACATAAAATATCAATAAAAGAAGTCTTCACTTTTATTTCTACGAAATTATGGTTATTTAATTTATGTTTTTTTTTTCTTAAATAATGCTGCTGACTAGACAAGATGAAGCTATATAAGCGGAGAAAACGAAAATATTTTCTCTTTAGTCAAACTAATTTCCAACAGTTTTGTATATATTAAAAAAAATTAAAATTTGAAATTATGTGCGCAGTGAAATAGTGTCAACAAACTGCTCCAAAGTTGTGCTTTTTAAAATACTCTGTCCACTCTGACTTCTGATCACATGTCAATGACCTTAGTGCTACCTTCCTCTAGGGGATTATATGTTTTTTGATATTACATAAAGGATTTTCTATTTAAATCTTATTTTTAGGCCATTATCATCACTGAACTATGAATTACCTCTACTTGCTAGACCAATTGTTTCTAAAGATGAAACTAGGGCGTTCATGGATGCTTTCCCGGGTAAACTAATTTAAATCTTATTTCCATTTACGCAACATTTTATGAAAACATATTTCTCGTAGATTTGGTAAGATATCTAACAGAAAGTGCAAGTGAATATGATTCAAATTCGAGAGATGCTTCTAACTGGTATGCAAAGGTAATTTAATTTCTATTAATTATTCAAGAGCAAATTTTCAAGAATTCACATATATTTTGATATTCAAACAGGCCTTACAGTATAATGTACCAAGAGGGAGACAGAACAAAGGACTAGTTACTGTGCTGACATACAAGCAGATTGCCAATAAATCCCAGTTGACCCCGGAAAATATTAAATTAGCACAGTACCTGGGCTGGTGTGTTGAAATGGTAAATACATATTATATTCTGGAAATAAATTATATATTATCCTTAGTGGATTTAACTTATACTTGAAATATTCCTGTGAAAGTGCCCTTAAATGAGCGCATCATTGTAATTCTAATCTCGTACTCTAAAAATTTAGATTCCCTAATTTTTACTATCATAGAAAAAGAACAAAGCCACGGCATTCTTCGCAAACTCTAATTTCTGCAACTCTAATAAAAATGTGGGCAAAAACAACTTTTCCAAACTTGCTCCCCGAAATTCTTAAAGCCTGGTTTTTATCAACACAAAAATTTCTAGCGATACTTTTCTTATGAATGAATTTTAATGAATTTTGCTTTGGTGCTTATACAGGGTGTTTCCTCCATGGTAGTCCATAACGCGGGAGATGTTAGTACTCACCTAGTCAAACTTGAAATTGTATGCGGGGGGGGGGGGGCATATCATCCATTTCGGTGCTACAGAGTGAATAAGAAAATATGCTAGGTTCTCACAAAACATCATGAATATAAAAAAACTGCATGGCTTTTCCATCGACTAATCAAGTAGCCGCATAATCCTTAACCTTAACCTATTTGCAAAGATACTTTGTTCCCTTGGTGACTAAAAACACGCTTTAAAAAAACAAGAAGAATACTATAAAAGTGATCACATTGATATTGTTACGCTGCCCTTGAAGCGTAAGTGATGGTAGCTCAAGTGGAGGAGGGTGGGGGTTCAATACGTGAACATATTTGCAGGAGAGTTGAGTTTTGTGTGCGCCACGTAGTTTTTCACGACAAAAAAGATATACCACGAAATTTTTTAATGACGAATAAAAAAAATGGAAATAGTTACAACAAATGATAATCCGCGATTTCAAGAAAAATAAATTTATTCATTTAACGTGCTAAATAAATAATGCGTTCTAATATTTATTCTAATACTTTAATTAAGAATTGCCACACTAGGGAAAAAGTACACACCAAATTTTATTAAATACCTATAAGTAGGTACTTATCTCTCAACTCAGCATGAAGAGCTCGTTCCTCTAATATTTTAAGCTTCGCTTCTCCAATTATTCCGCTGCAACTCCAAAAAACAGGATCTTATGTTCTCCACCCGAAAACCGATTTGATCCACACTTTGACTACTATTCACAACACAAAAGTGAAGAGTGACCTATCGCCACTACCGGACGTATTCCTTAAAAAAAAAAAAATGACATGACAGCAACCAACTTCCACTGACCTTAATGGCGTTTCCAATGCTAGCAGTGCCCGCGTGAGCGCTAACATTTGAATATTCAAATTTTGGATATTCTATTGACAATATCGACCACTGGCAGCAGATTAAAGTACGCTTCATGCACTTACTATTTTGAAGCAGTTAGCAATTTACTTACTGCTGGTTTAATTTCTAGGAATTACTGGACAAGCATTTTTTTTAATAATCATATTGAATTAAACAGTACAGTACTAGCAAAAATTACAAATGTTCATATGTAAGATATTTCTAGCTACCGATCTAGTTTAAAACTCTTAGGTCTAAGTTTTAACAAGAGAATTGTTGAAAATTTAAATACTAACTAACAATGATATATTTTTAATATGTGTATGCGTGAGTTGAATGAGTTATTTTCTGTATTGGGCCTAGTGTTGATCCATTCGATACGTATATATGGATAAGTATTTGTGTGTGTGTGTGCCTTATGTGTAATCTTGTTTCTGATTTTGGACCCTTTACTATTCCTGAATTGTTAATATTTCAAAAAAAACCTACGCAGAATCAAATCGTACTGAAAAAGATCATAAACAAGACGAACACATAACAATTTGGAAGAAAAATAAATCCGATAATTAACTGAAAGTTCATAAAACATAAAAGAAATTGTTTGTTTATAATGCAATCAATTTACATCTAATAAACTTTAAGTTTTCATATCCAAACTAAACTAAAACTAAAGTTGAGAGAATAAAAAAATAATAAACAAATTCGTATTTAGCATTCCAATACATTATTTCTATATTGTAACAGATCTAGTGATAGATTGGAGGTGTGAAAATATGTAGGCAATGACTTTATTAAGTCCAAATCGAAGAAATTAATGTTTTTATTCAATGTTTAATCGGGTGTTCCTTTTACATACATTTATGAAATGTTCTTTTTCTGTATAATTTTAAAGTTTTCTTCTTCTCAATAGTAAAGTCTTTCCCATATGGTTTGTTAAAACTGGTTTAATATATTCAAGTAGACTTTCATCCATTTCATTTTTCCAAATTTATAAGCACTGAGCATAATATTTCAATTGAACCTCTCTGTCAAGTATTCGTATTTTTGCCGTCTGAACTTGTTGGTGTACAATTACACTAGCCAACTCAGAGAGCCCACTGTAAACGAGAAAGCCTGTTTATGCAGTGAAAAAGATGTCTCAAAAACATTCCTTTTTGATATGTACATTAGGGTGGCCCAATAAACAAAAGTGTTAAACTGTTTCTAAATGCTCGTCCAGAATTCTATGCAAATTTTCAGGGAAATCCATTAATTCTCAAATCGGAAATAATGATTTCTTGGATATTTCGAGTTTTCTTTCATAACATTTTAATTTGACAATATTTTTCTTGATTTTTTTTTTCAATTCTAGGAAACTTAATTATTGACTTATACAGTGAAAAGATTTTCAGAAAATTTATTTTTTCTATTTTTTATACATTTTTTAAACGAAAATTCAGAGCTGGAACTGTAATTTTTTTATTTTTTTCACTACGCGACTTAGATAATTCGCTTAGCGATGGAGTGAAAAAACATAATAATCCGTTAGCGAATGAATTTTAGGAAGATCAATCAGAACACCAACTTTATTACTTTTATATAAGATCTACACTTTTACAATTATGCCGTTAAGTCGGTTTTAAAGCTCTCGACAGTCTGACTATTTCAATCATTTTTATCTTTACTTTACACAGCTTTTTACAAATTAAAATTCTTTTACCGTGAGAGCGGAACTTATCAGTTTTCGTAAAAAGGGAGTGGATGCAACTTAAACAAAAAAGCATAGCATTTCATTAACGGTGGGAACATGGTTAATTTAATTTTACCATGCCATGGGTTTTTCCTTAGGTTGCACTTTTGGCGTTTTCATTATTTCTGCCCTCATATATTGGTCTCGGATATTCTCGAGGTTGTCGTGTCCCTATGCAAATAAAATACGGACTTTTCCTTTACTTAAGATTTTATTTGAAAACAAAACTGACCTAACTTATGTACTCGAACGCAGGCGACCGTACTGTTTGCAATTAAACCCCGAACTCGTCATACCATCGAAGTCTCGCGCTCAGTTAACCTATATACGGAAGCGAATTTGACCTTGCGACTATGTAATAAATTACTTCCAGCATTGCAGTTGCAATTTCTCAACAATAAATAAATGTAAGTATTCACCGGCAAAAGTGAGTTACTTAGCGATTATTCATTGTGTCATCGACGACCACCACCTGTGCTATTGTTATTACGCAGCGCCGGTTCTTGCTAACAACAGACAAAAGCAGTACCTCACTGTGCGAAGTGATGAGTCCAGCAATTATCCATTGCGTCATCGCTATCTGCAGCTGTGGTGTTATCATTTGAGCAATAATGCAATAGCCGGTACCTCACTGTGCCAAAATGAAGTGCTGGGCGATTACTCATTGCCTAATTACCCCAACAGCTGCCGATTGCTTCCTCCTCCGGTACTAGAGGAGCTGGGCCGCGACATCCCTCCCCCCTGGAAAAAACTAGTTCCCAAGGGAACTAGGCCTGGTGTGACAAGTTGGTGTCTCTATACTATCAAAACATTTTCTCATTAGTATAATTTCATTCATTTTTCTCTTTAGTACATCTTCAGTATCGTAATTTCTTTGATACATCTTCATTATTATAATTTTCTGTAATACAATTTCATTATTATTATTTTTTTTAACTCATTTTCCTTATTATATTTCTCTTTAATATCTTCTCCTTATCATTTTTTCTTTTATCTTTTTCAAAGTTTTAAACTCCTCCCATCTCTATTACAAAATAAAATTTATTATTTCCATCTCCTCTTAACTAATTTATTTATTTTTATAGTCTACTTCATGCAATTGCCCTTACTTCCTAAAGGAATGTTCATCATAATATTTTTTTTTTTACATACAGACTTGACTTTCCATACTTAATTAACATCTTAATGAACAAGGAATTCTAGTCACTAACAAGTTTTATCTATTTATTTACACAGTTTTAGTTTACAATTTTACCTATCCATTTATATAACTACCATTAATTAAAGAAAGGCTAAGTAGTACCAAACTGAGAAAAAAAAACTAAAAAGTAAGCTCTACTTATTCCTTATTATGATTCTTGAGTAAAACCAACACATAATAATAAATAACGATATTAATTTCATACAGTATAAATACTAACCCTACGGTGGTTAACTTAACTACTTAACTACTTCAGTTGCATCAGTTCTTTCCCTCCGATCGTAAGTAAGCTTACAGTGGGCTGTTGTTGGTACTATCACTTGTATGTGTTCTGGGTTAGTGGGTTGTTCCTTTTTCGCGATCTGGATTGTTTAGGCTGTTTTCAGTGTCAGAGGTGCTATAGATAGTTTATTGGGTCGTCCTGGTACTTTACTTAATTCTTCAATTTTTATTCACTTTTTATATAGTTAATAGTTTTTACGCTTTTTAACATGACGTTCAAGTTAAGTCAGAGCCAACAAGCGCTCCTCTGCCTTAAGAGATGTTTTCGAAATTTATACTGCAAGCGATTTTATGCTGCACTTTCAACTTTCATCTCTTGTAATATTTCCAGCATAGTACATATTTATATTTTGTATTGCAAAATTTTGCGATTCGCATGTCAACAACTTTTTCAACAATGGGAGTTATCATTACTATATTAGCATTTTGATTCTCATTGAATCGACCATTCCAGATTTTAGTTCCACCATAATATTTTTGGCGACATTTATATACTTTAACATTCAATAAGAAAAACGTGTTATCGCTTTCTCTAATTTTATTACACAAAAAAAAAAAAACGTCGCTCTTATTTTCGAGGTTTTAAGAAGATATTTTTTGTCCAGAAGATTAACACATTAGAATTGTCCTCGATTATTTAGTTACCATGAGGTGGATTGATATATATTTGTAAAAATATTATTTATCTTTTATTTTGATTGACTTTTGTCACGGTAGCACTAAGCGCTCATCGCAGCCATCTGCTGAGCTAATCAGCAAAAAAACCGACAGTTGCAGAACATTACCATGCGAGGTTATTGTTTAGCAATTGCTGATTATTTCGCTGTAATGCCTTTGGCTGCTGGAAGAATCTTCCATTTGTTGGGCCATCACATCCCTCCCCCCTTGGAAAAACTAGTTTCCGCAGGGAACTAGATCTGGAGAGTGCAATAGTCTTAAAAATTGAAAATATTTTAATCTCTGTTCGGTTCAGATTTTATTTTACATTTTTCGTTACTTACTCAAATTTTTCTTATTCCCTTCATTTTACATCTTTTCTTTCATTGTGTCATTTTTCGCCAATTCTTATTTACTTTCTCTTATTAATTTCTTTTCACATTTAATTTATTTCTTATTTTCTTCTCATTTCTTTTTTATTCTGTTCTTACAACATATCTGTATTGGTTTCTATTTAATTTAATTCTTCTTTATACTTAACTAATTAATAACAATAAATGCATACGTACTTTTTTTTCATTGTTCTATTATACTTCTTTGTCAAACAAAACAAAACTTTATCTGTTCTGATTTACTTAACTTTAACTATTTAACAAAAAAAAAATGTATAACTATATATTCGCGTGTTTTAAATACAAAATTTCCTCTTTATAATATAGGTACTTCCTTATTCACTTAACATTGAACATTTTTTCCCATAACTATTTTCTTTCCTTACTTTCCACATAATTTACCAAGCTATTACTTCCCTTCTATAGCAAAACATTGATCAAAGCTTTTTTCCATTATCTATTATATATATGTAAATGTATCATAACTTTTTTATCAATTACACGCACTTGTATCCCTTACCATCTCTAATCATGAATTTTTACAACTATTCTTTCTATTTGATACCTGTATTTTATTTACCTTTGTCCTGCCTGCAGGTCTATAGAACGTACCTACTTACAATAATAATAATATCTAATGCTCCAGTTCGCTAACACTGCTGCATGCTGTTACGGCTACTTCAGCTGTATGATTAACTTTTCAACTGCCGTGGGCTCGTTGTGTTGTGTGGACTATTACCTTGATGCTAGTTGGGCCCTTTGTTTCATGTGCTGTTTCAATTGCTTAGTTCGGTGTTCCTAGTTGTCCTCAGAAAAATCAGCAACACCGATGTACAGTGGAAGCTCACTGGTGTTTGAAGGATCTTAGGTAAACCGCGCTTATGACACTATCAGCTTATGGGGCTGCACTCTTCGGGAGCTTTACAGGGTATTTATAATAGCGAGATTTCGAGTAAAGCGGACTTTCAGTTTACTGTTGAGCTTTTACTTATAAGGCTCATTGGCTGCTGATCGTCTCTACATGCCTTTGTTCAATCTAATTGATCTTTGAACCTCGGTATTTTTTTTTGTATTACTTCCATATGCATGATGGAGGTCTCCTAATTACATATATTATTGAGAGTCCACCCATACATAAAAAAGATACATTTCCTCTATTGAAAGTTTTGTAACGTGCTTTCTAAAACTGCATAGAATTCTGCATGATTCCTAGTTCTTTTAACTGATTGGGCTATCTGTTTTAGATTTGCCTTCATATAACCTTCACTTTAGTCTTCAATCACATCTTTAACATACAGTGACACATTGCGATGATCTTCGGTATTTGAACTTTTGGGAACTCTCATATATCCCAGTGCTTGTAAATGCTTTTCTCGTGAGAACACTGTGTGCGTTAGGACAGTCGTCGACGGATAACTTTTGTCATTTTCCCACCAATAGTATTATTCTGATGATCAACTTGCTCCACGTAAATAATTCAAAGATGTTTCTGGAACTGATGTAGCCGATTCTGCTTCAGTCTCCTTGAGGTTGCTTCAACTTCTACCTATGGTTAGCGACTATTTGTACATTCTATGCTTAAACGCAGGATTTCAATTTTGTACTTATTTATGTATTTATCTTTTTTTTTAACATCCAAATGTTAACTTAGGTTATTTATGTTTCCTTATTTCCATTAATTTTTTATGAGCTTAAGCTTTAATCATTTGTTACATATTTTATACATTTACTCTTTCAAAGTAAGGAATATTGTTCTAACCTGTCTTATATCTTTTTACAATGAGTTTATAACAAATTTTTTTTATACGTAATATTTTTATAGGTAATATTTTTCCCACTTAACTTTTTTTATACATCTTTAATACTTTTTTTCTTTTTATTTCTTCTCAAGTAATAATACCTATTATTTTTTTTAAAACAGACAAGGGAAATACTTAAATTTTCTATATTTTTCTTTTATTTAGAAATCTTTATCTTTGTTGTATATTTCAATTCTTCTCTTTTTATTTATTTTCTTTTTGAAATCTTTATTTTTCTTACACTTTATTTCTTCAACTTTCTCTTTCTTTTTACTTGAGACCTTTTTTTTTACTTTAAATTTCTAAGCCTCCCTTTTTTTCTTTTTAAAATCTCTTATTAATTAACTTCTTATTCCATTTTTTCTTCTTCCAAGATCCTTTTTCTTTTGAATCTCACAAAATATTCTTTTAATAACAATTTCTATAATCTATAAATTTACCTTACCGATTGAATCCACTGGGTTATTTTGGTACCTCATTTCCATCTCTTTCCGGCTATAGACTGTCAAACTCCACTCAACGAATTTCTTCTGAAATTGGAGGGAATTTGTTGGAAATTTCTTTGGTTAAGTCCCTCGATTCCCGGATCATAACCGTTACCTACTTAGTACAGTCCAATCAAATTTGGCGTAAGATTTATCCTATTAAGCTTATTTCGGACCAGCGACGCTATACTATACCTGTTTGAAAACTATGTTTTGGCATCTTTAACTTACCCCTTTGCTTAATCCCCTGTCCTTTCCCCAGTTGAGGATAGATATTGTTCTTGCAATTATAGCGCCATGCAGATCGTCTGTCAAATTTGTGAGGTTTCGTTTGTCTATGGAAAGAATTAGGACTTTTTACGAAAAAAGCTGTTGCATTGGCACATTCATCCCCCAGCCTATTTCCACTGTACCCATAATACCTGTGATGCCTCCTTCTTGAACCATTGGCTTCTTCGTTTCTTACTTTATCAAGTTCCACACTGTCGTAAGCTATGCTCCAAGTCTCTCCCCTTGTTGCGGCTGGACTGGCTCATCCACAATGGGTATACTTTTCTCCCCCTGTCCTGAAGCTTCTTTACATTAAATTTTATATTCTTCCGGTTGCTCTCTGGGTTACTGATATCTGGTCTGATGTTTTCTGCCACGTTCCTGTGAACCTCCTCTATTCTGGCATGGAACTGGTTTCTAGGACTGTAATTATTGGATACCACTGGACCACTAGCTGTTACATTTCTACAACGGAATTTTATTTCTGCACATCGTTGGCATCTTGAATCGACAATTTCCTTTTTACACAATCGATCACAGCTTTGTCACTGAGGAAATCCATTCCAAGGATACCATCGGCGGGAATGGAGTCAGTGTCACCAATGACATTAAATTGGCAAACCTGCTGACCGTTATCTATCAGTAACTTTGCCTCACAAGTACCTATGGAGCTTTTCGCGTTTCCAAATAGTCCTCCAATTCTTAGTTATTTTATGTTGTGTGTGTATGAAGGCATCTCTTTTTATCCTATTGAGCTTCATTAAGCTACATGTGGATCCCGTATCTAATAAAAGCCTAAACGTACCTTCTACAGCTATATCTGATGCGACTGTGATGATAAATTTATTACTGGAATTCAATTTTTCTGTTTCTCTATCTGCTAAATACTTCCTTACACAGATATCCGTGTAATGGTCGCGTGTTCTGCAGAATTGGCAATAAAGCTCCTCCCTTCCTGTATGGAATTTATTTGGAATGCTAGCTGCACAGTTGGCTAATCTTGCGATGAATTTGGTAATTGGATATCTCGTGCCCATATTTCTGACATTTAGTGCAGTAAGGAGGCTGCTTTCTCCACTGGCATTCTTTAGCAAAGTGCCCAGGCTGACAGCATTTGAATCATTTAGCAACTCTAGATTGCTGTCTGATCCTTCTTGGAGGTTCCCAGTTCATTGTTGATCCTCGCACTATACTTCAAATTGCTTCTGGAGTTGTTTCTGCCTTACATTGATAACATTTCCAGGCTTCCAGCTTTTCTGTGGTGTTTCGCTGGAGTATTGTGGTACTTTTTCCCATACTCCTGGCGCCATAGCTTCAAGCCTTTTTGAGTCTCTTTCGAAGTAAAGAGCTTCTTCTCGAATTTCTTCCAATGTACCAAACCTTTTTCCGGTTAGGTAAACCCGAGTAGCTTGACTGCTTACATCGGCTTTGAAGGTTGTTACTGCGTCAGTCTCCAACTCGGCTATCAAGCCTCCATCCATCTTTGGATATTTAGCTGATACCGAAGACTTAATCTGATTCAGCAGCTCCACCATCCTATCCGCAAACTCTCTAACATCTTCACCCGGCCTTTGCCTACATGCTAACATTTCAGTGCGTAACTCACTGAAAGATTTCCGTGGCATGTAGGCTGTCTTAATCGCCTGTTGCAAAGATGCAAAGTCCTTTGGCTCCTGTGAACTTATTAGGTAATAAGCGTCATCGGATAAGCGGTACCTTATGCATTTAATAAAAATGCTTTGCTCTGCTGGTTCTAGACGGTTGTGCAAGTCTTTACTGCAACTAAGGAATCGAAATTCTTCCTTTACCAACTTCGGTGACTTTTCTCCTGAAAACATCTGCACATATTTAGAAACTAGGCCCATAATCTTCTCGTACGAATCTGCCATCTTGTACACAGTTGGTGATAATTATAGTTACTTCAAAATTTCATTTTAGATGAAATAACTTCTAACGTCTATACTGCATATACATGGAATCGCAAATTTTATACAACTTGCCCTAGAAAAGATCTCTCGCAACACTCATTATATCTTTCTTAGCCGAACAACATTACACACTCGTATCTAACGCTAAACATTCAAAACTCTAACATAATTACCACACTCAATTACTCTGAATTCAGCTATTATGCTCACAAACATGCTTTCTCTAAATTTTTATTCTTCCTAATTCAGATGCACACGTCACACAATACAAGAAAATACAATAACCCATACTTTAACTTAATCAAGATTATTCCCGTTAATCAAATTACTCTAGTAGTTACTGGGAGCAGTTATTATAACTTATTAAAAACGCGAGAAATTACAGAAAAGCGTGTGTGATCAACGCTCTAACCGACCTGCGACGTTGAAAACTTATCTAACCGATATTTATCACAATTTAAAAATTATTCTCGAACTCCATTCCATACTAAAAATGACATCTGTTACTTTTTTATCTGAAAATGGAGAATGGTGTTTATTCGGGATGCGGGAGTAGCTTGTAAAAGCACAACTCCTCGATCGCCGCTAATGTAGGTGTATTATGATGAAGATGCGGGAGTAGCTTGTAAAAGCACAACTCCTCGATCTCGTCAATATATGTTGGAGTAGATTAATTTCACAAAAAAAAAAAAACATAAAAACATAAAAACCACAAAAACAAGACTTAATTTAACCTGAAAAGAAAAGAAAATTTATAACGGAGCAGCTGAAAAGCGTTAACTCCCACAATAACAAAAATTAATTTCGAAAACCACAATACCTAAAAACCGCTAAAAAAAATTAATTATCCAAAAAGATAATTATATTAAAAAACACCAAAAACAAAAAACACCATACCTCACTTTTACCGGCTGCGCCAAAATGTCGTGTCGCAAAGTTATCACATAGCGGAAAATCGAATAATTAACAACGCTCGAAATTCAAATATATAAATCTTTATTTTACTCAAACAAACTGACCTATCTAAATAATTTAAAACAATCTAACTCGCCAGACCAGTCATTGGTCTTTTATGCCCCGATATTCGGAAGTGCTTTCTTTGCTCACAACGCGGATGTAAACAAACGACAACACCCTTGTCGTTTGTTCTACCGGTTGCAGCACCTGAGTCGCTTAGTAGTAAACAATCGCTTTACATAACAATTACCATGCTAGGTTAATTATTATCGTAATCGTCGATTGCTCCACTAAGCGCTCATCGCAAAACAACCGACGGTTGCAGAACAATACCATGCGAGGTTATTGTTTAGCAATTGCTGATTATTTCGCTGTAATGCCTTTGGCTGCTGGAAGAATCTTCCGTATGTTGGGCCATCACAAGGTCAATAAGATGTAACTTCTCTCCGCTTTGGGTCAGAAGTCTCCGGCTTCAAGTTATTTATAATTTTGACCTTATCTTTTTTATTCTTCCAAGACCTAAACGCTATAATAATTATACCAAGTAAAACTAACACAATGATTATACCAACATCAGTGCCAAACATAATATTCCTGTGGTATTTTAATTCCTGAATTTGTTCTAAATTATTAATATTTTTTATCACAATTTTCTCAAGGTCAATCGGTTTTACAAATGCTTGTTTATGCACTTGGACACCATCAACACATTTAAAGCTGAAATCACCTTCATATGCCAGATAATCTAGGACCTCAGAAGAAGTGATAACATCTGAATTAGCTGAGGAAAGATGAGAAGTAAAATGTACTTATTAAGGCAATCAGGATCAATTTCACATTCTGGAACAACTTGACGAACACACCAGCATTTCTGAGATTTTTTCACACTTCTCTTTGCTGGAATTTTAGTATTAGTAAAATTTCTAGAGTGTTTGTAGGCATCACTATTTACTTCGGAACTCATACACAAAAATTTTCGGTGTAACAAATCGCGTTCAACAATCAATCCCTTAATTTCCGCAGTAAACCATGGACAGCCTTTCTGATTCAGTGTACATGATCTAATGGGAGTATATTTATTAAAACGGTAGGATAAATTTGAGTTTAAGAAGGCAATTTGATCCGCGCTTGCTCTCTTCGCGTTGTACCCCGAAAACGGTTGTAGATACAAAAAAATGCTTGACATGAAAATTGTAGGTAATATTGTTCTACAAGTTTCATATTGATCTAGAAACACGTATTTTCCATAGAAGTTGTAGAAGTATACACTTAAATTTTTCTCAAATTTGTGCGTACAATGATTTTAAAGTGATAAAAAAAAAATTAAATAAATGATTAACGCGCCAATTGTAATATCTCCAAGGTGGTGTGGAAACTCGTATATATATATATTTTTTCATGCATGTAAAGGCAGAAACACATCCAAGCCTTAGGCCTGGCATCTAATAGGCTTCCTCGCAGCTCACCTCAAGGCAAGCCTTAGAGAATTGAAATCAAAATTATATTACCGGGCTCGGTGGTGCCATTTTAATTTTGATAGTACATCTGTTGACAGAAGTAGGTCTGAGAGAGAAAAATTGCCTACATTGAGCAAAGTGCGTCTTGCGGCTATGCCTTGAGGTTAGCTGCTGGCTTGGTTTTGTGTTGCATCATTTAAAAAGCCGTGTTGGAAACTTTGACAACGCCTTGAGGAAGTCTCGATGCTGGATGTATTTCTGGCATATGCATTTAATCTTCTATAAGACGTTTTTTTTAAATAATAAAAACCATTTTTGTATTAAAAATTATTGTTATTAGCTTGAAGTATTACTATAAATTATCATGCTAATAACATAATATTGCAATAAATAATTTTCTTTTATGTGTGACTATTTTCTTTTTGTAAATATTTTTCTTACTTTGTGGCAACACTAATTCTTTGCAACAAAAAAAGCATATTTTATGCTGACTTCATATTTTGCGGGCTGTCATCGGTTTATATATTGAAGGCTGTGTTTGGAGTATATACGAGTTCGGCTTCGATTAATCTCTAATATAATAAATTGAACTCTTCTTGGGTTATTATGGCTGGACCGCTGGCATAATTGGGACAGCTCGGAGCACAATTTGCAAGATGGGGCGGGGCATCAACTTTTTTAAATAAATTTCAACTTGATTAATGGAATATTTATTTAAACACTTAAGCCCACTTCCCCAATTGTTATTTAAAATAATTTTCGTTTTTTTTTCACTTGTCCAATGGTGGACTGGAGCTTGAAATTTTTAGAACCGGTCAGATGAAATAGAAGAAATTTAAAAAACTTTTTACTTTTATGATTCAAATCAAATTATTAAATACAAGAGAAAAACAAACGCCTCATCTGATTTCCGGTTTCAAAAAATTCTTCGATTTTGTTTAAATATCTCTGGTTTGCGCGGAACTGGGCTACCACAAATTTGAAGCAAATTAAATAAATTTTGAACAAAAGCTTTTTGAAGTTAATAAACAGAAATGAACATTTTTTTCGATTTTTAAAATTACACTTACTTTTATGAAATTTTGCTGCAATAGATTGCTTTCGTAATGGGTAAAATGTGGGTAAAGTAATCTATTGCGTCAAATTTGCGCAAAAAATAAGTGGAATTTTAATAACCGACCAAGTGCGATTCGGACTCGCACGAGACCATCCGTATCATCATACAAAACTTAACACTATGTACTTTTTATTAATTTTTTCAAATGAGAGTAGGCGTCATGTAAAAAAAAATAATGCTGTCAGTTGAAAAAATAATGCTGTGATTTGAAAAAAAAATGCCTACTTATGATAATAATAATGAATGAGAATAAAACGAGAAAAAAAACGTCGAAAAAATCACGTTTCTTGTATGCCCCCCCCCCCCTTTAATTATTTAATTTAATTTAATTTTTATTATTTGCTGTTATAGCGGCAATAGAAGTTGGTACACACTCTGTCAAAATTTCAACTGTCCACCTATTACGGTTCATGAGATAGAACCTGGTGACGGACGGACAGCGAAGGCTTAGTAATAGGGTTCCCGTTGTTACCCTTTGGGTACGGAACCCTAAAAATTGGAAAGCGTTATTTTCTGCTTATTATCTTCAAGCTTAATTATGGTAAAAATTTATGTAATGCCCTAGACACACATCACTCTTAATGAAGAAATAACTAACGACTCATTAGTCTATAAAGATTCATTATAAACTGCAGACACACATCCATTTCTTTAATTAAGTTGTCCTGTCAAACAGGTTTTGATATACCTACTTATGACATTAAAGAAGCGATATGGGTCGAATTAACGCGATAATTTATGTTTTTATATATTTTATTTTCAATTTAATAATTTACAAATGAGAAAAACATTATATTAAAAATAATATTGATAATAAAATTTGTGATTTGCATTTCTTCTTCTTATTTTTCAAATCGACAGATGCACAGCGGAGCTCCAGATTTGCATTATATGGAAATCTAGCACATTTTTCCTCATTACTTCATTATCATCTGATTTTCGAGCTATAATGATGTATAGTATGTGACACACGGCATTTTAATGAATAGTTAGTACAAATGATTCATTAGTTCGTGCTGTGTGTCTAGGGTATAATCTAGCTATAATTTTTGGCAGCCCCGCTCCGCAAACCAGAGAATTTAAAAAAAAAAATCATTGAATTTTCATTTTTAAATCATTTTCAGTAAAAATTGGGTGACAAATTTAAAAATTAGAAACGGTATTTTGTGCGTTAGGTGTTTAAATAAATATTCCATTAATCAATTTGCGATTTATTCAATAATCTTGACGCCCCGCCCCATCTTGCAAATTATGCTTCGAGCTGGCCCATTTACGCCATACACCCACTGACTTATAACAATGGACTGAGCGTATTTCCATTTTGCTATAGGAAAGATGTAGCGTTTTGCCATTCGATGCTTTTTTGTTCCCCTTTGACTACAAATTATTTGTTTCATTTTTTTATCTTTCCGGGCAACCTGAAACGGGGCAAAAGTTTCTATAATTTTGAAAAGTAGTCCTATGCTACTTTTCCATAAACATAAATCCACCAAAAATATAAAAAAATTTTCCGCCTTAGCAACGCAGCAAAAAGAATTTTTTTTCTTTAATTCCTAAAAAGTTAAAATCATAAATTTGGCACCGCCGCCGCCTCATCTTCGGTGCAAGAATTTCTTGCCATATACCGGTTTATCACTGAAGATTCCAATGAATAACGGTAACTCGCCCAGCAGTAAAAATATGGCGCTGATCTAAAATTCCACCCAATAACGAGCGCCCGCCAATAGAATTCCATACGGCACAAATCACGATCAGCCACCGAGAAACACACTCCACTCAACGTTCCTCTTAATAAGAGACAAGAAGCAAAATACACACACACACACACACCCTCATCGAGAAATTCGGCAGGGCAACACAGAGTGCCAGCAAGCATTGAACACAGTCCGACACTTGATTGGATAAGAGCGTATAGGAGGGATCTTCGCCGGCTGGTGGCGAATGAAGGGAATGCGGCATTCTAGCATGGAGTTTAATGGATATGGTCGTGCATTTTTTTTGTGAGCAGTTGCGCCGGTCGGTTAAATAAATATTTCTTTTTTGTATTCCTGGAATAAATTAAGAAAAAGTTCGGCTAGTGAAATTTTCAATTGTGCGTACTCGAAAGATCTGAAAAATATTGAAGACTTATTTAGTTACCATTACATTTAGTGAATTTGTTCAATTTGAGCGATTTAAGAACATTCCAAGATTATAAAGTGATTTACTTACCGTTAAGCTTCGGAATCAAGCAGTCTCGCCTGGTTGATTCATTAGCATTTTACCTGGAAGAAATCAAAAGAAATTTCTATTAGTCAATTTGTGCTTGTGCAAGAGCATTCCAAGATTGTTACAATGTTTATGCGCTAACCGTCAAATATTCAAAAGCCAGCAGCTTTGCTTGCCTCATTTAAATAACTTTTAACTGGAATAGATCAAAATAGATTTCAGCTAGGGGATTGTTCAGTTTAGTGCCTTCGCAGGACTTGGATTACCTGAAAGGAAATTTAGTATTTTAATGATATGATGCGAATTACTTCAATATTCGCTATAATTAATCACTTTACCAGGAGAGTTTTCATGCAATTTTGCCACCTTAAATTGACAAAAGTTCAAGTGAGTTAGGAACATTTCGACACGTAAATAGTGTATGTTGAGACTTCTACTCAACGTAAATAATTTGCGACGATCTTATAAATCTAAACTTGTTTTAAAATAATAGAAACACCCTGTAACATTCACTAAATTTTGCTTACGTACTTCAACTTTTCATAAATTCCATGTGTTTTTTACGGTTTTAGATTTTCTAAACTAGTCACGCATTGTACCTACTCATTTCGTTATCAGTCTCTCGTTTATCGGATCAATAACAACATCAATTGTACTTCTTTCGTAGGAATAAAGCTATTTTCATTTTGCAAAAAGTTTGTCGTTTCTATTGAATTCGTTAGTTTTCTTTATTTTCGCTCAGGAGATTTCAAAAACGCTCGAAATCGCACAGTGTACTTACCTGTAGAGCTCTCGTGCAATTTTGCTACCTGTAATTGAAAAACGTTTAAATATAATTAATAGGAAAACATGTAGGTATATAAGGTGCTTACCAAAAGAGTTTCGTGCGTTAATTCACAGCGTGTCCTCCTGTAAACACAAGGAGATTTATAAAGGAAGAAAAAAAGGAAAGAAGTTGAAAAAACGCAGAAAATCTAGTTGAACTCAGTGCACATTTTACTTACCTGTAACAAAGTTCCCTAATGACAAGGTAGGAAGGTGGCGAGATTTCCGAGTGTTTTACATTTAAAATGCACACCGTAAGAAAAGGAAGAAAGAAAGAAAAAAAATCAAACTCTCTTTAAAACTTTTATGAATAAAGATAAAAAATGTGAAAGGGCAAATTGCATGCAACGAAACAGAATGGCAAATGTTTCATTGTCGTAAATAAATGAGAAGGGCGGAGTTTTCACGTTTTACTGTCATAAAATGTTCCCGCGCTTTTGTGAAAACCGGTTTTCATGAAATATTGACAATCAGTACGTTTACATGAATACTTGAAGTATACTTGAAGTATGCTTGAAGTAATCAAAATATCATGAAAACACTCATTCAATGCGTAAATTTCAACTTAAGTAATTGGAAAATTAAATTCAAGAAAAATTCAAGTCAAGTATTTGGAATTAAATCAATTAACCGCTCTACCTGAGGTTCATGTGGATCTCAACTCAATACTACTCAAGTATTCATGTAAACGTATTGAATGTTTGGTCACATATTGTTGCTGTAAAAGAAAACATGTTGTTGCTTTAATCCTATGATATGTGAGCAGCACGTGCGTTTGTTTACATTCGTCTTGCTATGAAGAGATTAAGTGGGAGAACTCATTCTGGATTCTCTGATATTTTCGGAAAAATGAGAATTTTATTTGAGAGAAATTTTACATCTCCTTTCAGCATCTGGGCTAAAGCGAAATTTATCTTTTTCTTAAAAATGGGAGGTAGTGCGACCTGATGTACATTATTATGAATAGGGTGAAAGGATTTTCAGGGATTTAATAAGATTTTGTCGTTCGGGTAATCCTACGTTCTCTCGATTATTGATTTTAACTCGTTGTCTCAGTTGCACTACATAGACAAGTTATTTTGCCCCATTAATGCAAAATATGAAAGTATTTATATGAAATTACTTGTTTCATTCTAAAAAACACCAGAAATTTTCTAATTTCGCTCTACAGCTTCTTAACTTGTCATTGGGTTAACTTTGGTTTCGAAGCTATTCATCTCATCAATATTTAGTAGATCTCTCCTATTGGAGAAGGAGTGATGAGTGAGTAAGTTCCGCACATGAGGGGTGGCCCGGTCAGACGACGAGACTCCTGAACACACACGCCTCTTAAGCGAATAACATAGGGCTAAGAAGAACATCACGCTTTGACAACTTAGTCAGGGAGGACGGTTGCGTTGGGCCATCTTAGCTCAAAGCTAAAGGCTGAGTTACAATGTGACGCTGTCACGAGAAGCTGTCGCGAATGATGTTGCTTATTCTGACGCGGACGCAGTGCCTGTTGCTTATGCTGTTCCAATGACGACGTTCTAACATGTGTTGAATTTTCGTTCCGTCCATTATTAAATAAGATCAATAAATTGTAAATAAATAAATTAAAAAAAACTTCCAATTTTCAATCACAATTTCAATGTTCTGCAATAATAAATTACCTCAACTGCAGCTGTCAAGGTGTTGCGCGTCTCAAGTTGAAACTTCAACTGCAAGCAACGCGACCAGAGCGCGTCAGCTACACCCTTATCGACACACTGTACCTGCGCGTGAGTATTTTCATATATTTTAATTTTTGACAGGTTTAGCGACAGCGTCCGCGACTCGCGACAGCGTCACATTGTAACTCAGCCTTAAGGCTGGCCTTAACATCTGGAGCCTTCATTCTCTTTCTCTCTCCGCTTCTCTCCTTCACCGTTGGTTTTGTCCGGGTGAAATAACTATTGAACGGCGTTGCTCTGATTTTCGTCTTCTTATTTTCGCACATAACAAATATAGTTACTTCGATTATCTCCTTTCCAGGGTTTCGTTTAGACTTCCTATTTCCAGAATTATTTCCTTTTCTTCAGGTTACACCATCGGCCTATGAATGCTTCCTGTGTTTTCTTTATGTCCGTTTTTCCGTCCGAAATCCCGATGAGGATGAAGAAGTCTCTTATATTTTTGTTCTTGCGCATGTCTTTGAAACATCAATTGGATGCGGGTAGCAAGGACCACCAAAGTCGGCAGAGCTCTAGCGGCCAAATGCTGTGCACCCACCCACACATATCCTCAAGATGATTTTTGAAGCTGGAGGTACCAGTTGCGGACCTATTGATCTTCAGCCCAAAGTGGAGATGGATATATTTTTTAATTTAATTCGATTTTAGGTGTAAGATTTCATCTGACTGGTTGAGTTTGACATGTTTTTGTATATAGTAAACGTTTTAGAGGGTGTTCAAACCCTCATATACAGAAACACAAAATGTGTGCCACATGAAATAGCAAATCACTCAGTCAATTGGTATACGTCAGTGCATAGACCCAGTCTTAACTCTGTCATCAGGATGATAGAAGTG
Source organism: Dioctria linearis (assembly GCA_963930735.1). Lineage (NCBI taxonomy): Eukaryota > Metazoa > Arthropoda > Insecta > Diptera > Asilidae > Dioctria > Dioctria linearis. The sequence continues at coordinate 345,498,907 of OZ005740.1, read as the reverse complement.
TGATGATGATAAAGCGATGGTGATGAATAATAATGTCAAACTCAATCAGTTGAAGTTTTCCTTGAAGACTTCAAGCCAGTTGCAGTATTCTTTGAAAATTTCTGCCACTTGCAGTTTTCTTTGAAGAACTCAGGCCAGTTGCAGCGTCGCCATGTACGGAAGCTAAGCTTGCTCTTCTTTAGGCGATATGACTAACTTTTAGTGCGTCACTTGCGGTTACGAGCTGTCTAATGGCGTCAGCACTGCTAAGCAGAGGATACGCCGATATTATTAAAGTGCCAGACCAGTGAAAGGCAACTTACGCCGAATTGCAGCGCTTAGTTCTCAAATTCTACTATATTTTTGTCATCTAAATGCATCATTTGTATACAAAACTTACCCTACGTAAATGCAGGTCTTACACAATAAAAATGCTTAGATTAACCAATTTGTTTGATTTCATTACCTACTTTTCGTTTCTTTATGTTTTATCGTCAGACAACCTGATTCTTAATCACCATAGTGACCATTACAAATATTCACACAGTGATGCACATTGCTTAAGCGCTTTATGCTATTATTGACCCAGTGCATGCTGTGAGCGTAAAAACAATCAATCAAAGCGTGTTTCTTTTATTATTTCTTTGATTTAAATGAAACTGTAATGGCTTCACTATGCTATTATTACAAAATGTTGTCATATCATGAGCTCATTATTGTATGATTATTGAATACAATTAATATATGATCATGCCATCATGAGATCGTTACAATGGTCCAGCCATTCTGATGGTTACGGCTTACTACGTGTTGTAGTGGAGCCATATACTAGTCTTGGGGTAAATATGACAAGGAAGCCTCTAATAACTAGAAATTTTATATTAATCATATGTAGTAACATAACGAAAATGTTTTTTTTTTAATAAAGATGGCCAGCGTTTTTCTTGTTACCAATGATATAATGAATGGAAGTGTTACACGACGTGGGCAGCCTTGCTGGCATCGATTGGAGGAAGTTGGACTATTGGCAATTAACGATAGTTCACTAATAGAAAAGGGAATCTATAAAATTTTGAAACAATACTTCGGAGAGAAAGACTATCATATCCAGCTTTTGGACTTATTCATTGAAGCCTCTTTTATCACTCTATTGGGACAATCACACGATATACAAACTTCGAAAGGAAATTCGAGTACTTTTACTATGCACAATTATAAAAATATAGTTGCAAACAAAACCTCTTATCATACATTTTATTTTCCAGTTTCATTGGCTATGGATTTATGTGGGTAAGTAACTACAAAAATTACTTTTGCTATCTTTCTTCCATGCTAACACAGATCCTCCAAAAAGTTTTACAGATCCTGAAGTTTGTACAGAAACGAAAGCGATTCTTCTTGACATAGGCCACTTCTTCCAAGTACAAGATGATTTTAATGATTGCTTTGGGGATCCTGAAGTAATAGGAAAAATTGGGACTGATATTCAGAAAAATAAATGTTCGTGGTTGGCTGTTGTTTGCATGGAAAAAGCATCAGAAGGACAAAAGGAAATAATGCGGGAATGTTACGGAAAAACTGGTAAAACATATTTAGCAGATCTAAGTTAACTTGAATGATTTAATATTGGGTTTATTTTTTTTTTCAAGATCCCATTAAAGTGGCACAGGTTAAGCGCTTGTACGAGGAACTAGATCTTCCAAACCTATATGCTGTTTACCAAGAAGAAATGTACAATAAGATCAAAATACACACGCAGCAGTTTTCCAATGATTTTCCGCATCTTAGTCGGGCTTTGGTACCTTTTTTCTCCACAAAAACTCGGACAGAACTTTTTGGGTCTTCCCCCACGTCTGCCTAACCATTCTTAAAGATACTTCAACTATAGCTATTCATTCACAAATATTCACAACACAAAGCTCCTGGTATTCATTATTGTTTTGTGCCCACAACATCCATATGTAGCTTTTCAATTAGAATTAATTTGTACTTTGTGAAGATTTATACTGACTTTACTCTTTCCATCTGATATGGTATTGGTTATATTTATGTATCATCTATAATTAAAAGTACATATACATATAATACATAATTGTAACAATATTGAGTTAATTGAAAAAATGCTCTACTGTAAATGTTTAAAAGAAAGAAAAAAAACAAGGTTTGGTTACCATAGGTTAAGAGGAGTCAGTACTCAGCAAAAATTTCAATTTAGATACCAGCAAGCCTGTAGGCAATTAAACTTACTATACGTAGGTTTGTGTCCTGAAAGTATGAAAATTAATATAAAATTAGCCTAGACCTAGACCACAAGTCACATTAGAGACATCTAGCGTAAAAGACAGAAACCCAATATGCGACAATTTAAGACGACTATGAAAATTTGCAGTTCAAAGAAATTGAAAATTTTTAACGAGAATTAACTCTCCTAAATTTTTTTTTGCACATAATTGTTAAATATACTATTTTGCTTTGTATTTCAACAGCTTTCAACGAAATATTACAATTTCCAGTCGGTGAAATATCGGAAGAAAAAACAAGTACTACTACAGTCAAATAATTAAAAAACGCGACACTAAAAATGAAAAAACTCGACATTATTTGCTAGATTTAGGCTTTATCTTTCTAAAATAGTCACAATCTAAAGAAATGAGAATACCTACTAACAGGAATTTGATTTGAAAAAAATCAATTTTTACCATTTTTTACAAGTTTCCGAGCTAATATCTCCATTCCAATACATTTATTTTCTATTTTTCTCGACGTTATTTACTAGACTTCTTCGTTATCTTAGATTTAAGGTATAAATCATTATTTTACTACAAATAGTTTGCAAGAAATTCGCATTGAAAAATGTATGAAACTAAGAAATCTTGGTACTGACTCCTTTTAAGAAAACCCAATTAATACGAATTTGAGAAGAAAGAAATTTGTTGTTGTATATAAATAGTAATTTCTAAAAAAAATTTAATAAATGTTTCAATTAAATAGTAATAAATATAATTTTTTTAGAAACTACATACTATAAGTTGTAAAGATAGATACTCTATAGGATTTTTTACCGGATTAAACTTATATTTGTTCAAGAAGGAACTTTTTTTGATTCTCCGCTATATAGCAAGAGCTAAAAAATGTTTTTAATTTGGTATATCATCACACTACTCATTATATTTGGGGTGATGGGTTTCAAGTCTTGGTTTGACGCCTCAAATGGTCCCAAATAGCGAAATTAAGTGACGTACATTGGACCTAACACCTCATACGAGACGCCCAGCGCGAGTTAGTGGTGCTAATAGCAATGACGATGGATATAAGACTAATTTCGCGCGACTCTTTGACTGCTTCTATTTATTTATCCCAATATACAACGTGTCCACAAATTGTTGTCGCCAAGAAAGAAATGACTGTGAATACTTCTCTAGAAAACTTTTTTTTAATTTCTTGGGAATTCATCTTTACTCATTGTTATAATACTGTAAAGTTTTTGCCTTATTTAAATCAGACAGTCATTGAAAATTCTGGTAGAAAAAGATCCGTTAGGACTGCGATTAACAAGAAAAAAATACTGGAAAGAATTCAAAGAAATCCACATCAATCAATGAGAAGACTTGCTGCAGACTTAACAATTTCTAAATCTTTAGACTGCAACATTCTGCAAAAGGATTTAAACATGAAGAATAAGAAAAATCATGGTATAACGGAAAAGCAGAGAGTTGCCAGAGTGAAAAAGTGTCGTTCCATCCTTCAATGGCACGCAGATTCTGAGATAATTTTTTCTGATGAAAAGTTGTTTGTTCTACAAAAACAACACAACGTGCAGAATGATCGTTTGTATGCAGGTAGTATGAATGATATCCCTACCAACGTTAAGCAATTGAAAGATATCAGAACGATTCCTCTGTTATTGTGTGGGATGCTGTTTCAAAACGTGGGAAGTTACCCCTCCTTTTTATCGATAAAGGGGTCAAAATATTATAACATAGGAATACTAGTTGAATTTTGAAAAATCATTTGATTCCCAATGCTACTGAAATATTTGGCGAATACGATAAAGAAGAGGCAGACACTATGTGTAGGTAAGTGTGCATATCGTGTGAATGGAATGTGTGCCTGATAATAAAATTCAATTTATACTTAATTGCATTTTATTATACAAAAAAAAAATTAATTTTGAATGCGATTTAAAATTGAGTTAAAATATTTTTCATTTTCCGTCGCCATCGACTGAAGTTATTCTGAAATTCAATGGTGCTTACAAAGTGTGAATATTAACTAAAGACTGTTCGAATAGTTTTCGGGCGCCTTTTTTCCAGGTCCGTGTCTGATTTGATGTATTTTGTAGGCCAGTGGTTTTCTGTGCCATGAAGGAATAGAGGGCCATAAAACCAAATGTTCTGAGAAGCTAGTTCTTCTGGATGTACTTCTCGCGATACAACGTCCGCCGAATTCTGCTTTGAACTTACATGCCTCCATTGGACTGGCGATGATATTTCTTGAATAGACACGATCCGGTTGGCGATGAGTATATGATATAATGCCTGATCCGAATTGATGCAGTCTAATGTGATTTTTTAATCAGCCCAGTAATAATATAGGACGTGCTACAAGTTTAGATCGGATCTGACTCGGCTGGCTAATATTGCAGTCAGTTTTGCTGCGCACAACTCTAATAGTTGAAGAGTGCATGGTTTGGCTGGAGCTACCTTGATTTAGAGCATAGGAGTCGCACGATTGTAACTCCTTCATGTTTCGTGGAACGTAAATATATTGCAAAACCATAGGCCTTCTCAGATGCGTCAGTGAATGCATGAAATTGTACTGATACTATCCTAGCGAGTGATGGTAGTTCTTGATGAAAGTTTGTCCAAAGTGTGTTCAGTTCCGTAGGGAGCGCTGCATCCCAGTCAAGTTTAAGACGCCACAGGGTTGGAAGGAAAATCTTTGCTGAAACGATTACAGGGCTTAAGATGCCCAGTGGATCGAACAAATGTGCAATATCCGATAAAACAGTTCGAATTGCAGAGCCTTATCTTCTCTTGAGAAAGATTTCAATAATTGGGAATGATTGGCGTACCATTTCCTTAGCTTGAATCTGCCACTCCTTAGAGCTTCTCGCAACTGCCTCTGTAATTGTAATGCTTCAACCAAGCTATTTGACCGCGTCATTACGTCGTCCACATAAAAGTAAATGTTTAAATGTTTCAGATGCCAGTGGATAAATCGCCTTGAACTCCTTTCCTAGTTGGGAAGACATCTAGTCGCAAGGTATGGTGCTGATGTGATGCCATATGTAACAGTTCGCAGGTTAAAAAATGTTATGGGTTTGGTGCTGTTGCCTCTCCACCAGATTAATTGAAACTTCTGGTCCTCTGGATCCACTAATATTTGTCTGTACATCTTTTCGATGTCGGCTGAGAAGATCGTTTTGTATGGTAGGACCAGTTGATAAAATATCGTTCAACGAATTGTTTGATGATGATTTGCAGGAGCCGTCAAACACTACTCTTAATTTCGTTGTCGTGCTGTCTGGTTTTACCACGCATGGTGTCGTAAGAAATAATACGGCTTAGTGACAATGTTAAAGTCAATCTCTCTCATGTTATCCAGTTCTATGTATTCCTTCATGATGTCCATATGTTGTGTATGTAATGATGGATTTCTTTCAAATTTTCGTTGAATAGTTGTCGTAGTGAAAGGTCGTGTTTTACATAGCTCCGAATAATTATTGATAATTTGCAAAAAACTAGGTTAAATAGTGGTACAATTGAAGGTGATCAGTGATCCCACTAACAGTGTATAAATTAAAGGTGTATGAGGATTTTAAGTGGATAAAAAACAAAGAATATAAGAATTAAACGAACACCTCGTGCCAACTATTGAATGGTCTGTGATTGTGGAAACGCGGTAATGATCGACTAGACTAGAGCGAAGTGATAATAACGATAAAATGTCCAGATGTGATAAGTGCTCGCAAAACATTAAGAAAGGAATGTTAAATACGATGGCTATTGTGGGAACATATTATGTTTAAGGTGCGCGGACCTAACGGAATATGATGCCAACACCGCACTAACGAAAAGAAACGTTTTATTTGCGTGTGAGGAATGTATTAACTACAAAAAAGCTTCATTTGAAAAATTGGTTTGTGTCCAAAATGATATTAGTGAATACAAGCATAAAGTAATAAAGTCTAAAGAGATGACAAGATAACTTTGCGTTGGGAACCATAATATTTGAAAGCTCAATCTGAAAGTTTGGATGCAATCGTCAAAGCTTTTCGTGCAGAGCTCGCATCTTCTGTATTTAATTTTGAGCCCTGTACCAGCAGGCATCACATCAAGTCAAGGCGTACTGAATGGAGTAAATGCAACACTACCAAAGTTTACCATGGTAAATATTAATACGCATATGAATGCGTTAATTTTGGAAGCTCTTTTGATACAAAATATTATTGCTTCACGCTGATGATATACAACTGATATGAAGGTATTTGCTGGGTTTTTTTGTACTGTACTTGTTCATTGTAAATTCAAATTAATTTCATGATTTTTTTAGGGGGGCAAATTATCAAATTGCAATTTCAATTTTCACAAAATGCCAAAATAGATCCAAAATATTTGTAATTAATCAAAAGCTGGCACTTTGATGATTTTTTATCCATTTATAAATCCCTGTATGGATCAGGAAAAAAGAACGCAGCATTGTAATCGTAATAGTACTGCAAATTATATGCAAATAAAAATTTCCTAGACGGCGATTTTTTTTCACATTTAGTATTGTCGTATATTTCTATTTTCTTCTACAGTTTTTATCTTACAGACGTAAATATAATGAAATAGTTGATGAATAGAATCCAGATAATGTTTTCAAATCGATTAACTGCAGAAGGAGACATATAGGGTAAATGTGTTTTTATATGTTGAAAAACTTCGTGGTAAATATCGTCCAGAAATGAAACATGAAATTTTGAATTTACATTCCTTATACAATGCACTTGGAAATATTTTTATCATATTCTAATCGAAAATGGGTTAAAGGAATAAAGTGTACTTACTTTTGCGTAATAACCCAAAATATCAGATCAAATTTTATGCTTTTATTATTTTCAGTTTGTTGATTGTTTTGTTTTTGGCTTAAAGAATTTCTGGGTTTCCCATATGCAGTGCTTTTTAATTAAGATATCAATAAAATAATGGAGTATTTTGCACGATTTTTACAACAAATATTATCTTCTGCAAACCAATCACTTAATTCGCTGGTTTATATTCCGTCCTCAATGCACGTGTTCTTTGACTTCTTTTTTAGATTCATATTTGGACTGGCTTAAAGAATTTTGAGAAAAATATTTAAAAGATTTTCCATTGGTTGGAAGATTGCATTTCAAGACATAAACACGGTGTTTGCTCCATGGTGGTCAGTAGAGGAGGAGGTGATAGAAAATGTTCTATGGCAGGGAGGCCATATCAACCGTTTCGGAGTTACAGAATGATTAAGAAAAAAAGCTAGTTTATCACAAAACAACCTATATATTAAAACGTACTGTGTATACTCTCACAGTTAACAGCTCGTTTTGTGCACAACTGCATGGCCTTTCAAATTGCAATTCCAATTGCATTTCAATTTTCACAAAATGCCAAAATAGATCTAAAATATTAGGTTCTAATTCTAAAGTTGTAATTCTTCAAAAGCTGGCAATTTGATGATTTTTATTCATTTATAAATCCGTGCATCTCCTTTTAAAGGGATCAGGGCAAAAGAAACGCAGCATTGTAATCGTAATAGTACTGCAAATTATATGCAAGAAAATTTCTTAGACGGCGATTTTTTTTTCACAGTTGTATATGGTACAGTGTTTTTATCTTACAGATGTAAATATAATGGATGAGTAATTCTAACAGCTCGAAATGGGAACATTTTCGAAAATATAAACAACATTTTTACAAATTCATCAATTATTTGTTCCCCTACTTCATATTGTTATAGTGTGATATTCAAATTGTCGCTACTATGAGCGGAGTGAGAGCGATTTAGAAATCAATTTATTATGCTTTTTAGTTTGCTATTTTTGATTGATAAAGCTGATAATTTGAATACAATTATATTTTATAAATCCCCATCGATTTACGTTACAAAAATATTTTAACAAATTTATTAATTTTATAAACTGATGATTTTGATACCTTGGATAAAATCTCATATTTTATGCTAAGCTTGTCAGTCCGTTTGTAACGCATAGAAATAATGCTGGTAGAGCCAAATGGATTGGACACCCACGCATATGTATTATTAATTATTTAGATTTTTGCATATCCGTTTGCCGTCCGTCACTACAATAACTTGAGAATACATTCATGGTTCGTTTCAAATTACATCATTTTGCATATACTTATTGAGAAAGCAGTCAGCTGAGGTCTTGTTGATGTACTGGAAAAGTTTTCAGAATATAAAACGCTATGAATTTGTTTAAAACGATTTTTACTGTCCGACAAACCATTCTAGAAATAGATGCGTAAAACTACCTTGTCGATTTGCTTATTGGCTGGACTATATGGCATCGAACAAATTAGTCTTAAGCCAATTATAGCTTTTTCCCGGCTTGTCTAAAATAAAAATTTCGGATTTTCTTACCTTTAATTTTTACTTTGTTTTTAGAAAAGCGTCATTTTTTTTTATAAAAACTTTAGGAGGAAACACCTTGTTTATATCTTGAAGAGCAATCTTCCAGCCAATGGAAAATCTTTTAAATATTTTGCTCAAAATTCTTCCCGCCAATCCAAATATGAAATCTATAAAAGAAATCATAAAGAACACGTGCATTGAGGATGCAGGATAAACCAGCGAATTAAGTGATTGGTTTGCAGAAGATAATATTTGTTGTAAAAATCGTGCAAAATACTCGATTATTTTATTGATATTTTAATTAAAAAGCACTGCATATGGGAAACCTAGAAATTCTTTAAACCGAAAAACAAAACAATCAACACACTGAAAATAATAAAAGCAAAAAATTTGAGCTGATATTTTGGGTTATTACGTAAAAATACACTTTATCCTTTTAACACATTTTCGATTAGAATATGATAAAAATGTTGCCAAGTGCATTGTATAAGGAATGTAAATTCAAAATTCATTTTTCATTCCTGGACGATATTTACCACGAAGTTTTTCAACATATAAAAACACATTTACCCTATATTTCTTCTTCTGCATTTAATCGATTCCAAAACATTATCTGGATTCTATTCATAAACTATTTCATTATATTTACATCTTTAAGATAAAAACTGTAGAAGAAAATAGAAATATACGACAATACTAAATGTGAAAAAAAATCGCCGTCTAAGAAATTTTTATTTGCATATAATTTGCAGTACTATTACGATTACAATGCTGCGTTCTTTTATTCTGATCCATACAAAGGGGTATACACGGATTTATAAATGGATAAAACATCATCAGTGTCAGCTTTGGATCAATTACAAATATTTTGGATCTATTTTGGCATTTTGTGAAAATTGAAATTGCAATTTGATAATTTGCCCCCCTAAAAAAATCATGAAATTAATTTGAATTTACAATGAACAAGTACAGTACAAAAAAACCCAGCAAATACCTTCATATCAGTTGTATATCATCAGCGTGAAGCAATAATATTTTGTATCAAAAGAGCTTCCAAAATTAACGCATTCATATGCGTATTAATATTTACCACTTTGGTAGTGTTGCATTTACTCCATTCAGTACGCCTTGACTTGATGTGATGCCTGCTGGTACAGTGGGCTCAAACCTCAATACAGAAGATGCGAGCTCTGCACGAAAAGCTTTGACGATTGCATCCAAACTTTCAGATTGAGCTTTCAAATATTATGGTTCCCAACGCAAAGTTATCTTGTCATCTCTTTAGACTTTATTACTTTATGCTTGTATTCACTAATATCATTTTGGACACAAACCAATTTTTCAAATGAAGCTTTTTTGTAGTTAATACATTCCTCGTACGCAAATAAAACGTTTCTTTTCGTTAGTGCGGTGTTGGCATCATATTCCGTTAGGTCTGCGCACCTCAAATATAATATGTTCCCACAATAGCCATCGTATTTAACATTCCTTTCTTAATATTTTGCGAGCACTTATCACATCTGGACATTTTATCGTTATTATCACTTCGCTCTAGTCTAGTCGATCATTACCGCGTTTTCACAATCACAGACCATTCAATAGTTGGCACGAGGTGTTCGTTTAATTCTTATATTCTTTGTTTTTTATCCACTTAAAGTCCTCATACACCTTTAATTTATACACTGTTAGTGGGACCACTGATCACCTTCAAAGCAAAGCAAAGTTAATCTTGTCATCTCTTTAGCCTTTATTACTTTATGATACAAGCATAAAGTAATAAAGGCTAAAGCAGGCCATACACCATCAAGCTGATGGTGTATGGCGAACACCACGTTTTGAGGTTCGGATATAAACTAAAACCAGAATTCTGGTCATGTCAGAAATATCTTTCTCAAAACGTGGACAGGACGTGAGCAAGGCCATACACCATCAGTTTTGCCGTGGTTTTACTGTTTTGCTCGTAGTAGGCGACATCTCTGAGTGTTTTACTAAATGTAAAATAATGTACACGGCAAGAAAAGGAAGAAAGAAAGAAAAAAATAATAAAAAAAAATTCAAAATCTCTTTAAAAAAAATGAATAAAGATAAAAAATGTGAAAGGGCAAATTGCATGCAACGAAACAGAATGGAAAATATTTCATTTTTGTAAATAAATGAGAAGGGGCGGAGTTTTCACGTTTTACTATCATAAAATGTTCCCGCGCTTTTGTCAAAACCGGTTTTCATGAAATAATCACAATGTTTGGTCACATGTTGTTGCTGTAAATGGAAACATGTTGTTGCTGTAATCCTATGATATTTGAACAGCACTTGTTTCTGTTTACATTCCTTTTGCTATGAAGAGATTAAGTGGGGGAGTACTCATGCTTGATTCTCTGATATTTTCGGGAAAAATAAGAAATTCATTTGACATGAATTTTATATCTCCTTTTAGCATCTGGGCCAAAGCAAAATTTATCTTTTTCTTAAAATGGGAGGTAGTGTGACCTGATGTACATTATTATGAATAGGTTGAAAGGATTTTGAGGGTATTCAAGAAGATTTTATCATAAGCATGAGCGTCTTAAGAGCTATGTCTAAGGAGTTTTTGGAAGAATTTATTTCAATTTATAAAGACAATCCGTGTTTGTGGCAAGTGAAAAGTAAGGAATACTTTAATAGAGGAAAGAGAAGTGAAGCGTTGATAAAACTTATGGAAAAATTAAGAGAGGTGGATGCAAATGCAAATAGGGATACAGTTTTAAAAAAAATTAATTCTCTTAGAAGCAGTTTTAAAAAAAAGGAACAGTCCAAAAAGTCTCAGACCGGAACCGACGATGTTTATCAACCAAACTTATGGTACTACAACTCGTTATTATTTCTTCGGGATCTAGAAATTCCGAAGAAAAGCTGGTCAAATATTGACGGACCGCCTAGAAATGAGACTGACGTTAGTTCAGAGGTATGTAGAAATAAAAATATCGTGACAATTAAGAATTTATTCAAGTATAATATTATTTTCTTTTTATACAAATCATACTTTCCTGCCATTGAAATACTCAACAAAATTATTTCTGACTTCCTTGCTGTAGTTTCCATAATTTCAATTGCGTCCACATTGCAACTTAACTAAAGTCCGACTATCAGAACGTTGGGCGAGCACAACTTCGCCATTGTCAATGTCCTCAACATCAAATAATTCTGCTGAAGTGTATGAACTATTGCAATTTCTGCGCAAAAAGTTGTGTAGAATACAACAAGCCATCACAATAATCTCAGCGCGGTCTACGCTGACATTAATTGTAGTATGAAGTACTCGATATCGAGAAGCCATTATGCCAAAAACATTTTCAATCACCCGTTTAGCTCTGGAGAGCCTGTAATTAAATATAGAACGATCGTGATTTAGTTCCCTTTGATTAAAGGGTTTCAGGAAGTCATGTCGGAGTGTAAAAGCTTCATCGCCTATGAAGACATATTCCAACTCATTATTTCCATTATTTGGTTTTTTTCTTTTGGATGGAATTTCGAGACCTTTTCTTTTTAGTGTCTGGTAAAAAGTGATGTTACCAATTACACCTCCATCCGAGATTCTTCCATTCGTTCCAATATCAGCTAAGATGAGTTCATAGTTGCTATTTGCTATTCCTAATAGAACAATATTATTGAAATTCTTATAATTTCAATAATATGATCCACTATTTGAAGGTTGGCTAATTGCTATATGCTTTCCATCGACTGCGCCAAGACAATTAGGAAACTGCCATCTTTTCTCATAATCTTCAGCAATTTTCGTCCTTTCCTCTTTAGAATTTGGAAACTGTAAAGAAATTAATTCAAAATTTATTTCCGACTTTTCAGTTTTATGATATAATAGAAGAAACATCGTAGGCTTTTGACACCACTGAAATCATAGGTGGAAATTCCAGCAGTCCATCCCCCCAAGCGGAAGGCTCTAGCAGTCGTTCTCAAAAGCGGAAGAAGAGTGACGATCCAGTTAGTGAATTAGTTAGCATAATTTCCAAGAAATTAAAGGAGGGAGGCGGCAAACATGAGACTTTTGGCAAACACGTTGGGTATGAATTAGAACAGATGGATAATAATACCGCAGCGATTACAAAGAAATGCATTAACGACATTATTTTTGAAGCTCAAATGGGAAATCTAAAAGCAGGAACCACAGATTCAATTGTAGACAAAACTCGGCCCAGTATTTCAAATTTTATGAAGTACCACCAATTACTTGAAGATGATGATAGCGAATGATTTCACTCAATAAAATATATGTTTTATAAAGAGCTTTTTGTTATTTTATTACCTTCATGTATTCTCCAGAGAGTGCTTTGTAAATTGCCAGACAGGTTTCCGGGATGATTTTTCCTAAAGATTGGGCTGATATAATTGCAGAAAATTTCATGTCCTCATAGTTTCTTCCAGTACATAGGAATCTCAAAGTGGCAGTTAGACGTTCATGTGGCGTTATTGCTTCCCTCAAAACAGTATCTTGCCGTTTAATATGAGGAGTAACAGCCTGTAACAACTGCGAATATGTTCCTTCGTCCATACGCAAATAATTAAACCAATCGTCTGGCTCAAGTCTTAATTCTTCTAAGAGATTGGTATGCGAAAATTGTGAGCGCTTAAGAAGCCATCCTTTTGCCCATTTTCTGTTAAGCTTCAGTCGCTCTTTCTTCCCAATACCAACAGCAATCCTAATGCCATTAAAGCTTCTTGCTCCATTTAATTTGATTACTTATCGTATCTTTAAAAATTTTGAAATTTGCACTTGTTAGCACTGCCACCTAATTGAAATTCTTAGAAACTTGTACTTGGCACTTCAAGATGGCGGCAAAACGTGGTCAAGACGGATGGTGTGTGGGGCTTTTTCTTGCCCACGTTTTAGGTTCTTATCTCGGCTAAAACGTATTTTTTAAAACCACGGCCAAACACTCAGAAATCTCGCCTACTTCTTAGCTTATTATTATACCCTAGATGAAATCTAAGGGGTATACTAAGTTTGTCATTCCGTTTGTAACACCTCGAAATAATGATGGTAGAGCAAAATGGATTGGACACCCATTCATAATATTAAAAGTTATTTTGATTTTTGCATGTCCGTCTGTCCGTCCGTCCGTCCGTCCGTCCGTCCGTCCGTGCGCACGATAACTCGAGAACGCGTATACTTAGAGAGCTGAAATTTTGTACATGGACTTTAAAAAAAAAAGTAAAATTAAGTTCGAAAATGAGACAAATCGGGCAACTCCTTCGTAGGGTTGCCATATAAAAATTTCGTTTTCCGCTATATATTTGGACACTGCCTGAGAACACGTCGACATAGAGAGCTGAAATTTCGTACGTGATGTTTTTACTACATTAGCAATTAAAATGTCTGAAATGGACTAAATCGGGCAACTCCTTCTTGGTGTTGCCATATAAAAATTTAGGTTTTTTACGTATACTTTGAAAACGATAAGTCCAACACATTTTTATTGTACTAAAAACCTCTGCAGAATACGAAATCCTATAAAATTGATTATAATCATTTTTTCTGTGCGACAAACCGTTCTAGAAATATATGCGAAAAACAACTTCAAAATCAAACTTGAATAGATCGGTGACCATACGAAATTTAATACGGGCATTCATCTAGGGTATCATAAGAATTGGTCTTAGACCAATTCTAGCTTTTTTACTTGTTAAGTTAACTTTGATTATGAACGAGCAATTCACTAAAACCACGGCAAAACTGATGGTGTATGGCCTTGCCCACGTCTTGCTCACGTTTTGAGAAAGATATTTCTGGCATGACCTGAATTCTGGTTTTAGTAGGTTTTAGTGGTTTTACAGTAAAACCACGGCCAAACTGATGGTGTATGGCCTGCTTTAAAGAGATGCCAAGATTAACTTTGCTTTGCGAACCAATATTTGAAAGCTCAATCTGAAAGTTTGGATGCAATCGTCAAAGCTTTTCTTGCAGAGCTCGCATCTTGTGTATTGAATTTTGAGCCCACTGTACCAGCAGTCATCAGTGATGCCGTTTCGTATTTCGACATCGGAGTATACAGGTTTGAAAATGGGAGTACTCTGAACTAAAACGGAGTAAACATTAACAATACATGAATTAATATATTGTCATTTACGTATTATTATATACTAAATATGTACTCTCAACAAAATTTATATATATTATATTTTATTTAACTTTAATATATATTCATACAAAAAAGAACAAAACAAATGATAAAATTCAGTCTTTAAATAGCGAATCACAGAATTAAAAAAACAACATTATTCAAATAAAAAACTGGTAACAAAATCAGCTCTGCTGTCATGTTCAGCCATCTGTCTCTCTATGCAGCATCGTTTTTTATATAAGTTTATTAACCCAATCGAAGGATTCCAAGTAGCTGCTTCTACTTTTCCCAATAATTCTTTTCCACACATAATTAAATTTAGCGTTTCTATGTTCAACAAGTTCCGTTTTTTGTCTTTAATTAAATTAACTTGTGAAAATATTCTTTCTGCGGTAGCACTGCTATGAGGTAAAGATAAAATAGACCCAATAAATTCTTCTATTTTCGGGAACATTTTCTCACCAAGGCTATTATTTAAATTAAAAACTTTGCTCCAATAATCTTCTAAATCTAAATCAGCAACCAACGATGAATTTAATAAATTTCGCCATTCATAATCTAGGTCTTCGACTGCATCTTCTTTGACTAAGTTTGGAAAACAGGCTATTAACGGCGTTAGACTTTCGCATAATTTCGAAGGATTAATTCCTTCTATTGCCATCAAAACTTTATCATCAAATTTTATTCGACTAGAAATTTGCTTGCATAACTCAATGTAATATTCTAAATATCGTTTCTTTATTACTTGTACTTCAATCTCGGAAAGCACACCAGAATTAATAATTAACTCAGCATTCGCACCAATGTAAATATTTCTTGTGTCTTTGTACCAAGCCGGATCGGTCAAAGAAAAATTATCTGATGTTCTATCTACATATTCCTTTTTTATGATATTTGACAATATTGTTTTAAAATATGATTTAACTGTCGTTAATAAAACATGAATCCTAGGGCCTTCAGACTGAAACTCAGTATTGATCTTATTAGTTATCTTTAAAATGTAAGCCAAAAATGCAAAATAAACCTTGTTCACATCTTCCAATTCATCCTTAATTTTACCGGCTAAGTCTTGATGATTTTCGAAATTTTCATTTAAAAAATAATGTTGCAGTGCATTCCATTGTTCAATAATACGTGATACAACATTCCCTAAGGATAACCATCTTGTGTTTGAAACTTTTAAGATTTTATGTATTTTTACATTGAAGTGCTCTTGGAATTCCTGAAATTCTAACTGACGCTTGGAGCTATGAGAAAAAAAGAAATACACATTTCTTGCTAAAGCTTCAATATTTTGCGGTAACTTCTTTGCAGCTGCGGATGAACATAAATGTAGTGAATGGCAGGTGCAGCCTAAAGCATACAAGTACGCATTAGTGTTTCGCAATAAAGCCTTTACACCAGTCTTAGCACCCATCATTACGGATGCATTGTCTGCAGCAAAACCAACAAGATTTTCAATTGGAATGCAAGATATTTTTAAAAAATTTATGATTTCCCCATAAATAGATTTGGCATCACACTTGTGCAACTTTATTAAAGATAGAAATCTGTCTCTTACCTTTTTAATATCCCTGTCAAAGTATCTCACAATCAAAGCTAAGCACTTAGTTGTGCTTACATCAGTTGTTTCATTGATTATAAGTTATATTTTTGATTTCTTAGTATATTTGAGATAGACTTCAAATAATCATCTTGAAAAATAGTCATGACAGTTTCGGTCGCTTTTGTTCTACCGCAATGCAATTCCTTGGCAATAGATGAATCACTTGCTATACCTTTTATCAAACTAATTATAGGGCTAAATATAAGGCTAAATGCCAAATTATACTGTATTAAGAACATAACCACTTACAGTTCTGAAGTTTTGACCAGTATAGTTTTTTTTTCAAACTTATCTTTCTGTAAGCTTTCTTCAATGTTCAATTGGTTCTTAAGGACTCTTAAATTTGTATCATGAAGATGAGATTTTTTGTGCCTATCAATATGGCAAATATTATTAGATAGTAGCTTTCGGCAAGCTTTACAATAAGGTTTTTCATGTCTTTCTTCCAACCACTTATATTTTCCTTTCCAGATTTCTCTAAATTTCTGATTTCTAGAAGTGTTCTTAAACGGATGTTGATTGTCGGTGCCATCGTTTAATGTCTGATTATCTGCTTCTAAAGATGAGTAGCCACCTGCAGTAGAATTTATTGATTCTGCCAGCCTTGCCCTTTTTGCTATAAATCTGGAAATTTGTTTATTATTTTGTCATAAGAAATAATGTTGATCTATAACAATTACCTATCCCTTAAAATGTGAAATAAAACAAACGATAATCGCGCAATAATCAAAACACAATAAAAGCGTCTCCTATTTAACAACAGTCAAAGACAACATCAGTTTGAAATTATAATTCTTCTTCTTTTCATCGTATTAGGCTTGCGCCAGTCGGAGCAAAATACTACATCATGCATAATAAGGTGCGGTCCGTGGTCAAATATTCAGTTTCTGCAGTTTACTGCGCAGTTTGGAAATTTTCTACCTGAAGCTGACCTGTGCACTCAGTTGCATGAACTGAATAAATGTATGGCCGTATTCATGAGGTGGATTTTTACAAAAGCTAAATATTTGTTAGAATAAATTATTTCATTATTTATTATATAAGAAATTATTATGATTGAAGAAAAGGAGTACTCAGCCGAATGGAGGAGCACGGGAGTTCAAAACCCTAAAATGTAGTACAAATACTCCGATCGGAGTAAAACGGCAACGCTGGCAGGCATCACATCAAGTCGAGGCATGTGAATGGAGTAAATGCAACACTACCGAAGTTTACCATGGTAAATATTACGCGTATGAATGTGTTAATTATGGAAGCTCTTTTGATACAAAATATTATTGCTTCACGCGGAACGAAAATTTTGCGATGATATACAACAGATATGGAGGTATTAGGTGCGTTTTTTTATACTGTACTCGTTCATTGGAAACTTAAATTAATTTCATTCTATAAAACGTCTGTAGGTAGCCATGATTTTCTTTTATCGGGGAGAATTATCAAATTGCAATTTAAATTTTCACAAAATGCCAAAATAGATCTAAAATATTTTTGGTTCTAATTCTAAAGTTGTAATTCTTCAAAACTGGCAATTTGATGATTTTTATTCATTTATAAATCCGTGCATCTCCTTTTAAAGGGATCACGGCAAAAGGAACGCAGCATTGTAATCGTAATAGTACTGCAAATTATATGCAAGAAAATTTCTTAGACGGCGATTTTTTTTCACAGTTGTATATGGTGCGTTATGTTACAACTCCCAGTTCTAACCTGCAACACGACCAGCATACGAACTGCGATAAATACATGAGGAATTACTGCGCAGCAGAATATTGTGATGGTACATCTAAGTACAAGGGCAGCAACTCGTGCGTGCTGCTTCTAGCTACGTCTAAGTCAGCTGAAGATATTAGTTTTAAGAATGTACGGATTATTCCGGGTAAGTAAACTTTCTCATTCAACAAAAGGCGAAAGTTTTACTTGTTATTGACATTTAAACGATACTGGATTAGAAATAAATTCAATTTACTCAAAATATTTTATATATTCATAAGTTGAGTGTAGCTTGTTAACAACAATAACCAAAATGGTAACACTTTATTAACCAATGATGAAGTGCAGTTGCTAGGTCAGGTTGTTGTTGCTATGCCAATATTGTTGCCACGCGCTGTTGACTACCGTTCTTCGGTGCCGTGCGCAAACTCTGGGTATATAAACAGCAGTTTGATTTGATTCGATCTCTTTTGTGATTTAGCAGTGCAGTGATTAACTTGGCGACTTATTCCTTTGTGTGAGTTCCTAGTGATTTTTCCTAGTGTTATATTTTATTACTAAATTAAATACTTGGTTTAATTGACGGCTAAAATAAAATATTCCTATTCTGGGTACCGACTGGATTAAGAAGTTTATTTTAGATAGCGATTAAACTAAAGGTTTTTTATTATGGGTAGCGACTGCAATGAAGAATATTACTAACAACACACTTTATTTCTGGTCTCGACGGAAATAAAGAATCTTTCTTCGGGTCTCGACTGAAGTTAAGATACATACTAACACTCACTTTAAGCCGGGTCTAGACTGACTTAAAGAATATTATCTCGGGTCTCGACTGAGATAATATATTACTAACAAATCACTTTATTGCGAGTCTCGACTGTAATAAAGTTCTTACTGCGGGTCTCGACTGTAATAAGAAATTTACTAACTCAAACCACTTTATTGCGGGTCTCGACTGTAATAAAGAGTCTTACTGCGGGTATCGACTGTAGTAAGACAATTACTAAAACAAACACTTTATTGCGGGTCTCGACTGTAATAAAGAGTCTTACTGCGGGTATCGACTGTAGTAAGACAATTACTAAAACAAACACTTTATTGCGGGTCTCGACTGTAATAAAGAGTCTTACTGCGGGTCTCGACTGTAGTAAGAGGACCACTAACACAAAACACTTTATTGTGGGTATCGACTGTAATAAAGAGTCATTTTGCGGGTTTCGACTGTAATAAGACAATTCCTAACAAAACCACTTTATTGCGGGTATCGACTGCAATAAAGAATATCCTACTCCCAAACCTTAATAAAATAAAAAGTCAAGTAAATCAGCTGCTATATATCGATCAGGTGAGTACAAGTCAATTGCTACAGTTGTATAAAACAAATTTCTATATTAATCATTTATTAAACATTGGTTTCAGCTTTTTATTTTATAAAATATATACATATATATGTCTTGTAGTTCTCAAGTTATAGTATTTATTGGACTTGAAACATTTAGTGTAGTGAATTAACAAATAAAACCACTAGCTTTATACCAGTGGCATAATTTTCACCACAATCTTCATTTATTGCATGTACGCTCTGACTACGGGCAGTACAACACATCATCACTTTTTGTTCAGTTTTCTAAATTACTTACTACTTACAACTCTTCAAAACTTCCATTGTGTCCTTTCTACAGCTTCAATAAAACGCGGTAATAAATGGAACGCAACAAAAAATTACTATTTATAATATGGTCAGCCTTCCTCCAAAATTTCATCAAAATCATTCACATTTCAGAAATTTGAACATTTATAGGATTATTTCCTTTTCATATACACAAATTTACATACCTAACAATATTAAATTTTCACTTCTTTATTCTATAATTATTGGCCCGAATTTTACTAAAATAGAATAGAATAGAAAACCATTTATTAAAGAACCTCAGCTTACGCTACGTTACAACGTTAGATACATCGAGTATACAATACATATTGATAATAACTATGTCGAATGAATGCAAGGCTTAGAAAAATAACAAAAAGGCAACGAACAAACTCATTGCAGTAGAAAAACTATCTAGATTATAGTAATAATAACGAGTGATAAGGTTATAGGACTTAAATTAGGGTTGATGTATGGCAAAATGCTAAATAAGATACTCACAATTCGTTACCTATAACCAGAATAGATCGGCCTAAAAATTTCTCGCTCAAAAGCAAAAATAACAAATTACCAATGATAAAAATTTAAATATTCCGGGAAATCTACATACATATTCGTACATATAGAAAATGCAGAAAATGGCGGCACACACTCTCCGAGCATACAGCCACAGCCCGCTAAGCTTTCAAAACAAATAAAGCCTTCCAAAAGCCCATTACTCCATCTGACGATAATAAAATTAATTGAAAACGCCAAATTGTATGCAAAATATATAAAAACAAGAAATTTTTTTCCTTACCATCGTTAACATTATTAACTTTATTTCCTTTACTGCACTAAAAAATTTGAGTTTTTCAAAATAAACAGAGAAAGGTTTGTAACGAAGTCACATACATAGCATACACAGGGTAAGCTCCGCAGTATTCACACTCATAAGTGGCTTTATTTATTAAGAGCAATGTATGCAGTCTCATATACAGACCGCTCTACAGCCATACATATTGTATAACCACAGTCATTCGTATGATTTCTCCCCATAGAATAAATCAGCCAAGTGATACGTGATCACTCATAATGGAATGACGAAATAACAAATGGAGGGGCAGACCAGTCGACAGCGATTACAATGTCCGGGACCATATAAATAGGAGGTCATCAGAACAGAGAAAGCAGTCGCTGTTCAACCGCACTACCGAGCACTTACCAGTACCGAACTAGTACAAGAAATCCAGACTAGTACCAGAAATCCGAAGCGACTAGCAGTACCGCAGTTTAAAACAAGTCCGATCTCCAGTACCACCGTTGAGGGAGCTACACGCCGCTGGCTTTTAAATAAGCATTCGCCAGTTGGAAATTTGTCAGTTGCCTCCCAGCAGCTCGAGAAGACACATCGTCCGTGTGCTAGCGCAAAGACGTATTCTCGCTTCGTGCGTAGTCTGACGCTGTACACATTCCTCTCGTTCTAACGCTACGACGTATTCTCGCTTCTTGCGTGGTCCGCCATTGCACAGCTTCCACCCGTGTTAACGCTACGACGTATTCTCGCTTCGTGCGTGGTCCGACGTTACACAAATCTCTCTAGTGTTAGCGCTACGACGTATTCTCGCTTCGTGCGTGGTCCGACGCTATACTAATTCCCCTCGTGCTAACGCTACGACGTATTCTCGCTTCTTGCGTGGTCCGACGTTGCACAATCTCCTCTAGTGTTATGCTACGACGTATTCTCGCTTCATGCGTGGTCCGACGTACACCTCCCCGTCCCCTCCACATAAAGGTATGCAAGCACACCCCCACAGACTCACAATCAGTGTGTATTAATTAAGCTGTGTAGTGAATAAGTTATTAAATTAGAGTAGGGCAATACCAATATTAGTGTTATTAGATTAGGATAAAGACAATAAAAGCATTTGAATTCGAGTGAAACATACAGTGTTCTCATTTTATTCTACCAACGTCGTGGGATTATGGTTTGACCCTGGGCATCCTCCTGACTACTCGCAGTAACACTCGACCCGACGTTACAGGTTCGATGTTTGTTACAAATTGGACTTTCTTTGAAATAATATCATAATTTTGGTAGTTATTCGTCTCTGAAAATAGCAGCTTTCAAACGAAAATATATTAAATAAAAAGATTACTCTTTTGGACTTTTTACCAGGTTAAACTTAATTTTGTTCAAGAAAGAATTTTTTGGGATTCTCTATAGCAAAAGCTAAAAAATGTTCTAATTTGTTATTTCATCACACAACTCATTAATTTTTGGTGACAAGTTTCAAGTTTTGATTTGACTCATCAACAGGTCCCAAATAGCCAGATTGGGTGATTTGAAAAATAAATGAAAAAATGAAAAAAAGAAGAAAGAAATGAAAAGTTTGAGAAAAATAGAAAAAACAATTTTTTTGAAATAACAAATTAGAACATTTTTTAGCTTTTGCTATATACCGGAGAATATATTAGTAACCAAAACTTTTTCACCGGTTTTCTTTCCGTCACTGCCTCTTCCAGCCCAAGATCTTCCATACTCAAGCTCAAATTTATCTATTTGATGTACCATTATTACGTTTCGATGTACCAAACTTTGCAAATTTCATGAATTCTAAAGTTTTCTAAAGTTAATTAAATACATATAAATCTCGAAATCTTTATTTTTGACATGTCATGACCTAAGTTTATGCTTTTTCTCTAATTATGAGCAATTTTTATCATGATAATATGCACAGATTTGCAGCAAATTTGTATTAACTTTTCGTGGTTCTTAAGATTTCAGTGGTAACGCCCCTTAACATATCATGAGGAAATTTGCGCCTATTGCATTCTCATGTACCTCGTATATTTATAGTATAGTAGGAAAGAATCGTCACTATCATTAGTGTACCCCCTACTAATGATAGTGACGATTCTTTCTTACTATATTAATCTAACCTCTTATAAAATTAAGAAGCTCTTTTAACATCATCTATAAGCCTCTATTCGGCATTTGGTAGTTCGAAATCCAAAATGTTTAATTTCATAACTTTGGTTTTAATTTCTAACACTATTTTCATGGTTATTTCATTGTTTTTATTTCATTTCATTACATTTTTTACTAATAACTAATAAACGTCTCAGAAGTTACCAATACCTCGTTCAATTTTTAAAATTAACAAATCAACCGAAAAATACGATTAAAACTCAAGAAGTAAATAATGATTAAGACCTGTCGATTGAACATTATTATTATTATCGACTGACGATTAAATTGATCAATCGATTAAATTAATTACGATTACTTTCTTCAGATTAATTTTTCAATTATAATTTTCAATCTTTAATTTAATTAAAAAATGTAATCGATTAATGCCCAACACTGCAAAGTAAATATAATTTTGAACGCAATACGGAAACTGCGTAAAGTTAATTATTAGTTACCATGTTTTGTATCATAATTTAAATGTTAAAACTAATTAATTCTAAATACATATATGTGTGGAAATAAATGTAGTTCAATAAAAAAAAAAATTATTTCCAGTATCAAAATTTTACTTTTTTCTGACTTGTACGAAAATCTACTAGTCTGAAAACATAGGTAGAAAATTCACTGAGTTTCTACAAGTCATGAAGGATTTTCAAGTGGAATTGTAGTTTTCTGGTGCAGTAAGTTGTACAAGTCATAATTTCCCACTTATAGAATTATCGTTGTACAATTGTATTGTATTGCTTTGTGGTGCATACATTTTCTGACTTGTTGAAAAACACTTGTAGTATAAGTGCTTGTAGTTTTGCGGAATGGAGCCCAGATGTGAAATGAACAGAACAAGGTATGGTTTCAAGACTTGTCACGCCTTATATTTTACGCTGTATTTCTCTTGCTTCAATTATTTTTAATACGCTCGCTCGTTCGATTCTTCTGGCACTTCTCCATAACATAAATTATTTCGTTAGCACTGTGTTACTGAATATGTAGTCGTCAGAGTAGGCTTTCATATTGTTTTGAAAATATTTTTGAGATGTCAGTCTAGGTTTTGTATTGGGACTAAAATGCGTTAATTGGAATCTAACTGTTAATATTAAAAAAGGTGCCTAATTTAAAAAGTGTATGTATTGAAATATAAATCAGTTCTATAAAATTAAAAAAATAAAAGTTCTACTTGAATTAAATTACCACAAATTTGTTTGCGGTCCACAAAAGAGATAGAGTTTATAAAGAGAAGTCTTTGGAAAACCATCTTAGAATCGTTTAGATCCACACACCTCACGACAGTTATCTTCAATTGTGTTAGTCATTGCATTGCACCGTTTGGTTTGATCAGATGCAGCAAGATTCATAAGCTGCTTCAGAACGAGGTTATAAAACCTTCACAACCGCATATTGTGGACGTGAATCCCAACAAAGATAATCAACATCAAGATGACCAGAAAACGTGAAAGCGAACAGATCAAGTGTCCACGGTGCCAAGCCCAAAAACTCAATTGTATCAAAAATTCATGTTGATAACATCAAGAATTCGTCATCAGACGCATACGAGGACTTGTTCGCAAACAGCTGACAGATATAGCAGCGCTGAAAAGAGTACTGGAAGTTGGAAGGTGTCAATATACAAGAATCATCAAAGGCATATTACCAAAACCAATAGAATTAATGAGTACTGAGTACAATTGAGGACAATCAACTAATCCATTTGGGAAGCTGCAGACGACATTTATGACTGCTATGAATATGACCCAGAAGAATATTATAGAGTTGAGGAGGCCACGCAAAACATGCTGGCGAAGTTACTACAAAGGTCCAAAGAGATTTCAAATGCAATCATGGATCGACCCACATCAACAATATCAACACAGATGAAACTGCCAAAGATCTCGTTACCACAATTTGATGGCGACTACCTCAAATGGAAACAATTTCGTGACAAAATGGTTCACGAACAAGACATTGGAGGAGCTCAGAAAATGTGGTTTCTCAAAACCAATTTAACTGGTGAAGGGTCGAATGCAAAGTATTCGACTGACGATACAAGACGATAAAACAACAAAAGGTTGCTGACAAGAACATTATTAGAAAATTTGTTAGGACAACAAGTCACCACACCAGACTCTCCAATGTCAATAAAAAGACTACACGACACTATAAGGGCATGCATCATGGCATTGAACAATCTTGAAATCCAGACAGACAATGATCCAATATTGCTACACTTGCTTCTAAAAACGGTAGATAAATCAACCCATGTTTTGTATGAGCAAGGATTACAGGCACCCAGAGATCTACAATCAGGAGAAGAGTTCCTGAAGTTCTTGGAAGTTCGGTTTCAGGCTCTAGAGACACTAGGCTCACAGAAAGCAGACGGTAGACTCATCAATAGATCATTAGTAAAGTACTGGTCCCAGGAGCCAACTCCTCCTTTTGCAAAACTTGTCAGAAGCAACATGGATTGTTTGCATGCCCTAAGTTTTTAAAACTTTCACCTATAGAACGCAAGCTGCACAAATTGCTTGAAGAGTTCCCACTAAGAAGCAGATTGTCCGGCACAATATATTACTTTATCAACAAATTCAATGTAAGAGACTGACGATCAGACAGTTAAGATCATCATCGTTCAACCAACAACAAGTTCCAAAAAGCGTCGTCAGCAAGTTTGGCAGCAAGAACAAAAACACTTAAGAGAAATTTCGTTCTGCTTGGAACGGTGAAACAATCCGATGTATAGGGATTCTTGATTCAGGTTCGCAACTAAACTTCATAACAGAACGTTTATCAAGTAAACTTGGTCTACGAAAATCATCAGACACGATGCTCATACAATTCATAGGAGAAATCAAGCAACGCACCTAACATGGAATAAACGTACAAGTGATGTCACGGATCAACAACTTCACACCACGAATCGAAGACTTCGTTCTTCCGGAAATAACTTCCTCACAACCAACTTACGAAATAGAAACGGAGTTTGGAAATTTGGAAGTGACGTGCCTATTTTACAGAACACTGTTTTTGGTTGGGTAGCTGCAGGAACAACACCCCAGTTATCACAACAAACCTTAACTTGTGGCATTTCTACAGCAGAAGATTTCAATCTAGGGACACAAAAAATTCTGGCAATTAGAAGAAGCACAGTCAGCTTCTCCTAAACTCATAGCAGAATAAGCTAGATGTGAACATCATTTTTAAAACACCATCAAGCGTGATAACACTTTGCGTTTTATTGTCAAACTGCCCTTTTATCGAGACACCGAAGAATTAGGCGAATCAAAAGATGTAGCTTGTTTTTTTTTTAAATCCTTTTATTTATGATCATATAATGATTTTTTTTTCAATCAGTAAAAATAATTATTTACGGTCCCTGGGAATTTATAATAATAATAATTTATTAGCACTAAATGTACTTTTCACAAAAACAATATAATTATTTATACTACCTCTTAACAAATTTCTATGATATAGCTCGAATATATTCAATACAAGGTTTTACAAATACATTTACATTTCAATCTTCCTTTATCACTAGTGGCAAATTATTATACAATTGAAACCCCTTATTTATTAATGGATGCTACGTATCTGATCTATTGCAGCTAAGTAATCTTATATTTAGATCTGCATTCCTTAGATTATATGCGTATCCGTCACCAGTGTTATTTTCACTCTTAAATATGGCGGCAGATCCCCGTTCTTGATCCTAAATATAAATTTCAATATGCTAAGATCAATTCTGTGTGTCAATTCATCCACTTAAGAGCTGAGAGCATCCACCTAATTGATGTGTATCTACTACATTGCAAGATTATCTTCATTGCCCTATTTTGATGTTTCTGTAGTCTGTCCTTCGCTGTACGTGTGCATAGAAATACTACCGTCGAGCAGTATTCGAAATGAGGTTTTGTAGTGACATTGTAGATTTTTATTGCACTCGCTAGTGAAACTGATTTTCTCAACCGTCTGAAATATTATATCTTTTTCGCAATCTTTTTACATACATAATCCACGTGTTTATTGAAATTTAGTTTATTTCCCAACATTATATCTAAATATTTGATGTCATCAACTACTTCAATTCGCTCATTCTCAATTGTGATCGACACATTTAATTTGCTGTTTAATATCATGCATTTTGATTTACTAGTATTTAATTTCAGCCGATTGCTATCCATCCATCCTTTAACTTTGTTCAGATCGCTTTCTATTTTTCTTTTGATATCATCTATGTTTTCCCCAGTACAAAATATC
This sequence comes from Dioctria linearis, assembly GCA_963930735.1. NCBI lineage: Eukaryota > Metazoa > Arthropoda > Insecta > Diptera > Asilidae > Dioctria > Dioctria linearis. The sequence goes on along the minus strand of OZ005740.1, from coordinate 345,472,022 downwards.
AGTGTATCATCAGCAAACAGCATGAGCTTTGAGTGGACTATCGCTTGCTTTAAGTCGTTTATATAAAGCAAGAATAATAGTGTTCCTAAGACAGATCCCTGTGGAACCCTCATTTTAGTTTCAATCGTTGTTGAGCGAGCTTCCTTGACCGTTGTTCTCTGCGTTCTTTTTCTGAGATAATCCCCAAACTAATTCAATTCACACCCTTTAATTCCATACTTGTCCAATTTCCCACTCAGAATATTTCTGTCCACCGTTTCAAAGGCTCGTTTCAAGTCTGGAAAAACAGCTACAATTGCGTTCTTTTGGTCTATCTCTTCCTTCCAGTAGTTGATAATAAAATTAATTGTCGTCTCACATGAATGCTTTTTTCGAAACCCAGACTGTTCCGGGATTTTTATATTATTCGTTTCCAAATATTTTTCCAGCTGAATTTGTACAGTTTTCTCTAATATCTTCTCGAAGACCTTTAACATGTTTATTGGACGAAACTTCTCACACTTCTTTGTATTTGTTACTTTAGGTACTGGTACTATATGTGATTCTCTCCATGATTGAGGAAACCTACCCTCTTCAAGCGACTTATTAACGATATAGTTAAGGACTCTTCCTATGACATTCCAATTATCTCGAATTATTCTTGCATTCATTCCACCGAAATCATGTGTCTGGTTAATTACCTCACACGTTTATTTTAAATCGTTTTCCGTAGCCTTGCTGAACTTAAAAACGCATTGCGTATCTTCTATGCCATTTTCATATTTCCTGTACGGTATTGTTTGGTTTATATTCCTTATACTGTCTGAAGAATTTATTAAAGCTTTCCGCAAGCTGTTGACTATCCGAGATTTTTCCGACATTGAACTTCACTTCTTTAATTATATCCCTGTCTTTTCTTAAAACTATTTGTTTAATTGCTTTCCACATATCTTTTTGTGTTATCGCCTTGTCGATCTTGTCTTCTATACATTTCCTTTTAGCTCGTTTAATTTTAGCTTTATAGATATTCCTGACACTTGTGCATTTAGAATGCAAGTTCGAACTCACTTAAAATAACCCCTTTATAGGATAATAGTTCCTATTCTCTTCTAGCCTAAGAGGCAGTATTTAAACTATTTAGAATATTCTTATATTATATTTAAACTAAATTTGAACTAAATGATAAAATGCAGTAGATACTTAATTTATATGCTTTTTTGCTTTGAAACGACTTTTTTATGTATTTTTTTTTCTGAACTATCAACACAATGCAAATTAATTTTATTTATAGCTCAGTTCTTATTTTTAACACTAATTTATCTAGCACCGACTTACTATTTCGTACTATAAAAGATTGTAAATCTTGTGTACATTTACAAGCAATAAATTATTATTATTATTACTTGTGTAGTTTTCGCAAGCACTTTCATCGTTTTATAATTTGGCTTTCATGTATAGCTGAATTTTATATTTGTTCATATTTACTAGCTCTTCCGTGTTCCAGTCATTCTCTGCTCTTGGAGTAAACTTTTTCCTTGTATACGAATTTTCTATGGAATCATTTATTCTGGCGTCAAATTCCTTTGTTACTTCGTCATGGTTCGCTTTTCCCAAAATATTCTGTAACTTAATATCATTAATATGTTTCTTGAATATATCCTTATCCTGCCTTGGTATCTCTATGTCCTGCTCTGCTGTTTGTTTCTTCTTACATTTGATCAATATCTCCTGTGTCTCATGATCAGATACATTTATATCACTTTTTACTTTCGCCTCTATATTTTTCATATTTGTAACCACCCAGTCAATCAACGTTTTGGAATTTCACGTAATTCTAGTATATTCCTCAACTATTTGTTTACATCCATTACTATTTTCTTACCAATTTATATTAAAGTCGCCTAAGACTATCATTTCTCCATTCTGTTCATTTAATTCCTCCATTAACTCATTAATTACTTCACAAAACTGATTCTTTGTGGAACTCGGTGACCTATATATGACGGTAATTAGGAATTGATTATCCTGTGCTGTTTAGATTTATATTGATGTAAGGATTTACAAAAGTTAAGGGCATGAAATAATTAGAAGAATTCGTATCCACGTTATAACTTTTATTAATTGAACAACAAGACAGAAAAACCTAAACCTTGAACAGAAAAACTCAATGCAAATTACAATAATGACATTAACAAAAAGACAAAAAATAGACAAAACAATTTCAGACTACTTGATGAAATTATACACAGTGATTATATTTTGCTGTACCTTAAGTACATATATAAAATGACATTATACGCTGGAGAAGATGTTTGATGATTTGAACATGCGCTATATAACGTAATGCTAACCACCATGCGTATACTGACTATTTCGTATTGCCAGCCATTACGCAAATATATTGCAACTCCTCCTATATGCTTTGATATTGAGTCGCACCTTACAACGCTATAGCCATTTATCCTAATTTCAGAATCTCGGTACGTGTTTCATATAACAAAATAAGATCATAGATATTCCTACTTAGCAATGGTTCCAATTCATATATATTACCTGTGAGTCCTGAATATTCATATAAATACATTTTAATTCTTCAGCTGCTAGAATCCTGTCTTCCGTTGTTCGACTTTTAACTTCTGTAAATATGCCGGGCACTTCCAACTCATTGTATTGTGGTTAAAATCCAACATTAATCCTAACTTTTCGTACGCCTTGGTACAATGAATGCATTTTGTAATTATACTATTTTTACAACCCTTGGTAATATGTTCCCCCAAGCAATTGCCACATACCTCTTTACTGTTGTAATCTTTAGATTCATGGTTAAAACCTAAAAATCTTTTTACATATGTTCCATCATAAATATGGCATCTGTCCGATCCTATATTCAATTTACCTGCTTTGATTGATTCTTCATATGCTTCATGACTAATCTCAATTATTGCATTACTATATTCTACTTTCAACCCTTTCTTTGCCCAAATTTTTAAGCATTTGGCATCATGCACCCATTTTGTGTCTTAATTATATCGATTAACTTCTCTTTATCTATTTGAGTGCCTATTCCAGTAATTAAAAATTCTTGGTTTTCTTGCCGTGGGATTCTGAATTTCATATAAATCACCTATAGCTGTTTCTCCACCGCATTTTTTATCCTTTGTTGCTCATCATTGCTCGCATTTTCAATGGCTACTAAACCATGCTGCTTGGTTTTAAAGCCAATAAATTTTAGATTTGATGGATCTACCTTATTTTTCATGTCATCCCTAGTCTTGCTCCCATCCTGCGGTGCGCTCTTGGGCACTAGTGGAGATGCATTCCTTACTACATTCGAGAACAAAACCTCTTTTCGCTTTTCGTTTTCCACAACCGTTTAAAACTTTCCCATAAATTCGGTAAGCTCATTTTCTTTTTGACTTGCATTCACTAATATCATTTTGGACACAAACCAATTTTTTAAATAAAGCTTTTTTGTAGTTAATACATTCCTCACACGCAAATAAAACGTTTCTTTTCGTTAGTGCGGTGTTGGCATCATATTCCGTTAGGTCCGCGCACCTTAAACATAATATGTTCCCACAATAGCCATCGTATTTAACATTCCTTTCTTAATGTTTTGCGAGCACTTATCACATCTGGACATTTTATCGTTATTATCACTTCGCTCTAGTCTAGTCGATCATTACCGCGTTTTCACAATCACAGACCATTCAATACTTCGCTCGAGGTGTACGTTTAATTCTTATATTCTTTGTTTTAATTTATACACTGTTAGTGGGATCACTGATCACCTTCAATTGTACCACTATTTAACCTAGTTTTTTGCAAATTATCAATAATTATTCGGAGCTATGTAAAACACGACCTTTCACTACGACAAATATTCGACGAAAATTTGAAAGAAATCCATCATTACATACACAACATATGGACATCATGAAGGAATACATAGAACTGGATAACATGAGAGAGATTGACTTTAACATTGTCACTAAGCCGTATTATTTCTTACGACACCATGCGTGGTAAAACCAGACAGCACGACAACGAAATTAAGAGAAGTGTTTGACGGCTCCTGCAAATCATCATCAAACAATTCGTTGAACGATATTTTATCAACTGGCCCTACCATACAAAACGATTAATTTTCAATATTGCTTCGTTTCCGCATCCCACGGTTTGTCTTCACAGCCGTCATCGAAAAGTTGTGCAGACAAATATTAGTGGATCCATTGGACCAGAAGTTTCAATTAACCTGGTGGGGAGGCAACAGCACCAAACCTATAAAATTTGTCAACCTGCGTACTGTTACATATTGCACCACATCAACACCATACCTCGCAACTAGATGTCTTCAACAACTAGGAAAGGAGTTCAAGGCGATTTATCCACTGTCATCTGAAACAATTAAAAGAGCCTTTTATGTGGCCGACGTAATGACGGGGTCAAATAGTTTGGTTGAAGCATTACAATTACAGAGGCAGTTGCAAAAAGCTTTAAAGAGTGGCGGATTCAAGCTCAGGAAATGGTACGCCAATCATCCCCAATTATTGAAATCTTTCTCAAGAGAAGATAAGGCTCTGTAATTCGAACTGTTTTATCGGACACTGCACATTTGTTCGATCCACTGGGAATTAAAGCCCTGTAATCGTTTCTGCAAAGACTCCCCTTCAAACCCTACGGCGTCTTAAACTTGACTGGGATGCAGCGCTCCCTATGGAACTGCACACATTTTGGACAAACTTTCATCAAAAGCTGCCATGACTCGCTAGGATAGAATTTCCAAGACCTATATTTTCTGGAGCAGTTACAGTATCAGTATAACTTCATGCCTTCGCTGAGGCATCTGAGAAGGCCTATGGTGTTGCAATATATTTACGTTCCACGAAACATGAAGGAGTTACAATACAATCGTGCGACTCCTATGCTCTAAATCAAGAGTAGCTCCAGCCAAACCATGCACTCTTCCACGATTAGAGTTGTGCGCAGTAAAACTGACTGCAAAATTAGCCAGCCGATTCAGATCCGATGTAAACTTGAAGGACGTCCAATGTTATTACTGAACTGATTAAAAAATCACATTGGACTGCATCAATTCGGATAAGGCATTATATCATATACTCATCGCCAACGGGATCGTGTCTATTCAAGAAATATCATCGCCAGTCCAATGGAGGCATGTAAGTTCAAAACAGTATCCGGCGGACGTTGTATCGCGGGAAGTACATCCAGAAAAACTAGCTTCTCAGAATATTTGGTTTTCTTTTTCGTATTCGCCAAATATTTCAGTAGCATTGGGAATCAAATGATTTTTTCAAAATTCAAGTACTATTCCTATGTTATAATATTTTTACCCATTTATCGATAAAAAGGAGGGGTAACTTCCAACGTTTTGAAACAGCATCCCACACAATAACAGAGAAGGTGTTCTGATATCTTTCAATTGCTGGAGTTAGGGATATCATTCATACTACCTGCATACATTCTGCACGTTGTGTTGTTTTTGTAGAACGAAAAATTTTTCATCAGAAAAAATTATCTCAGAATCTGCGTGCCATTGAAGGATGGAACGACACTTTTTCACTCTGGCAACTCTCTGCTTTTCCGTTATACCATGATTTTTCTTATTCTTCATGTTTAAATCCTTTTGCAGAATGTTGCAGTCTAAAGATTTAGAAATTGTTAAGTCTGCAGGAAGTCTTCTCATTGATTGATGTGGATTTCTTTGAATTCTTTCCAGTATTTTTTTCTTGTTAATCGCAGTCCTAACGGATCTTTTTCTACCAGAATTTTCAATGACTGTCTGATTTAAATAAGGCAAAAACTTTACAGTATTATAACAATGAGTAAAGATGAATTCCCAAGAAATTAAAAAAAAGTTTTCTAGAGAAGTATTCACAGTCATTTCTTTCTTGGCGACAACAATTTGTGGACACGGTGTAGATAGGGATAAATAAATAGAAGCAGTCAAAGAGTCACGCGAAATTAAGTGGGAAACACAATTTCACCGCGTCGATCCGATACGTACAAGTGTCAAATTTGCTTATATGAGACGTACGTGTAATTGTAATTGTAATTTAACTTTTACGGATAACATAACCTAGAAAAATTACCTGTATAATGTTTGTGTATAACTCAAGATGGATGAAGAAGTTTTTATTGAAGAAATTAAAAAATATGAAGACCTTTATGACAAAGACAACAAATTTTACATGGATGTAAAAAGAAAAGACAAAATCTGGAAAAATTTCAATGAGAAATTTAAAACTGATGGTAAGTTTGAACGGAACAATTGTGCTGATGCACGTAACGGATCGAATTGAATCGAATCGAATTGAATCGGAACGGCGGAATTGTGTTTGGCACTTTAGTCTTATATTCAACTTAATTGCTATTAACACGACTAACTCGCTTGAAAATATAATTAAGAAACAAAACGCGCTGGGCGTCTCGTATGAGGTGTTAGGTCCAATGTACCTCTAGACCTATACGCTGCAAGCTAAAAACTTCAAGAAAGGGACAAATTTTAGTTTGCACATATGGCGTACCGTAGAAACTGATGCATTGTGGAGTGCTTCGAGCTACATGGTGTAACTAGCAACATGAACTGACTACGTCCATAGGAATACGCTGAAATAGAGCTTGGTGTAGCTTGCAGCTAGAGCTCTCAATGTAGATTGGGCTTTACACCGTAACCCCCTCAATATACAAGCCAAGAAGTAAGTATCTGAAGTAAGTTTTCTGTGGGAGGGATAATTTTAGGTTTTAGGATCTGTTTAAGATGAAATATTAGTTCTTCCTCTATGATGAGTGCAGAAAAACAGTGAATGAGAGTGAGCTGCATTGCTGTAGCCGCCCGCTCGTTAATACTTTCCATGTGTTGTTGTTAGCGCCACTTCATGCCTTGTATTATATTCCGGGGACACCCTCTGGGGCTTAAGGATACTTGGGTATGTTTTTCTAGATCACCCTGGAATTTCTGAATATTACGCCCTATGAAAATTACGCCTAGCGAAAATGGCTTAGAAAGCTCATTCCTAAAAGATAATTGCTTTTCTTTATTGAACGATGACAGTACCCTTAATTTCGCTTATTCCTTTGATACTTTTGTGGACTCCAGAAGGAATACCGCATGATCATTGAATAGCGACCTTGACAATATACTCGTTTTGGGCAGAGCGAATTGCGTCGAGTTCAATGCCTAGATAAACAAGGTATACCGATTCAACTCTCAAAATGTTTACGTCATATGGCGACAAATACAAAGCATCTATATAAGAGATGAAATAAATCTATTGCTAATCAGAATTATTCCAGCTGCAATAATTTCTATTCAAATTTAATCCTAAAGATATGCGATTCATTCAAAACGTTATAAATCCATTATAAGTCAGACGTTGTACATATTGCAATGCGTCTACATAAGTTTCCAGTATGATAAGAAAAGAGAAGCTTTCAGAAAAAATCTTGTTCCTTATTAGTCCAGCATGGTTTTTACTTCAGCGCAGTCTTATACCGACTTTTATTCAACGAATTCATTACTTATTATTATTCAGTTAGAATATTTCCCACAATTTTTATAATTTTTCCTTTTTATACGTTTTACGAAATATATAAGTTCCCGAAAAAATTGTGTAAATCATTTACTTCCTCTTCTTCTTACAAAGCAATATTTACAAAGGATCTACAACTTATTTATAGTACGTAGTTTCTAAAAAAATTATATTTATTACTATTTAATTGAAATATGGCAACTTAATTAAATTGTTTTAGAAGTTACTATTTATATACAACAAAAAATTTCTTCTCAAATTCGTATTAATTGGGTTTTCTTTCTTTAAAACATCTACGGTAGAGCATTTTTTCATTTAACTCAATATTGTTACAATTATGTATTATATGTATATGTAGACTAATTATAGATGATATAAATATACCCAACACATATGAGATGGTAAGAGTAAAGTCAGTATAAATTTTCACAAAGTTTCATACAAATTAACCAATATTCTAATTGAAAGTAGGTACTATACATATGTATGTGATGGGCACAAAACAATAATGAATGCCAGGAGCTTTGTGTTGTGAATAATTGTGGATGAATAGCTATAGCTGAAGTATCTATAAAAATGGTTAGGCAGACGTGGGGGAAGACCCAAAAAGTTCTGTCCGAGTTTTTGTGGAGAAAAAAGGTACCAACGCCCGACTAAGATGCGGAAAATCTTTGGAAATCTGCTGCATGTGTGTTTTGATCTGATTGTACATTTCTTCTTGGTAAACAGCATATAGGCTTGGAAGATCTAGTTCCTCGTACAAGCGCTTAACCTGTGCCACTTTAATGGGATCTTGGAAAAAAAAACTCAATATTAAATCATTCAAGTTAACTTGATCTGCTAAATATGTTTTACCAGTTTTTCCGTAACATTCCCGCATTATATCCTTTTGTCCTTCTGATGCTTTTTCCATACAAACAACAGCCAACCACGAACATTTATTTTTCTGAATATCAGTTCCAATTTTTCCTATTACTTCAGGATCCCCAAAGCAATTATTAAAATCATCTTGTACTTGGAAGAAGTGGCCTATGTCAAGAAGAATCGCTTTTGTTTCTCTACAAACTTCAGGATCTGTAAAACTTTATGGAGGATCTGCGTTAGCATGGAAGAAAGATAGCAAAAGTAATTTTTGCAGTTACTTACCCACATAAATGCATACCCAATGATACTGGAAAGTAAAATGTATGATAAGAGGTTTTGTTTGCAACTATATTTTTATAATTGTCCATAGTAAAACTACTCGAATTTCCTTTAGAAGTTTGTACATCTTGGGATTGTCCCAATAGAGTAATAAAAGAGGCTTCAACGAATAAGTCCAAAAGCTGGATATGATAGTCTTTCTCTCCGAAGTATTGTTTCAAAATTTTATAGATTCCCTTTTCTATTAGTAAAGTATCATTAATTGCCAATAATCCAACTTCCTCCAATCGATGCCAGCAAGGCTGTCCACGTCGTGTAACACTTCCATTGATTATTTCATTGGAACCAAGAAAAACGCTGGTCATCTTTGTTAAAAAAAAAAAAACATTTTCGTTATGTTATCATGATTAATATAAAATTTCTCATTATTAGAGGCTTTCTCGTCATATCTACTCCAAAACTAGTATATGGCTCCAATACAACGCGTAGTAAGCCGTAACAATCAGGATGGCTGGAACATTGTAACGATCTCATGATCGCATGATCATATAATAATTGTATTCAATAATCATAAAATGCCAATCAATAATCATACAATAATGAGCTCATGATATGACAACGTTTTGTAATAATAGCATAGTGAAGCCATTGCAGTTTCATTTAAATCAAAGAAATAATAAAAGAAACAAATATCCACGCTTTGATTCATTGTTTTTACGCTCACAGCGATGGATTGCAAACAAAATAAATATGACGCGCTAAAAGTTACTCATATGGCACAACTCTAAAGAAGAGCAAGCTTAACTTCCTTACATGGCGACGCTGCCACTGGCCTGAATTCTTCAAAGAAAACTGCAAGTGGATGAAATCTTCGAATAATACTGCAACTGGGTTGAAGTCTTCAAGGAAAACTGCAACTGATTGAGGTTGACACTATTCATCACCATCCCTTTATCATCATCACTTCTATCATCCTGATAACAGCTTTAAGACTAAGCGATTTGCTTTTTCATGTGGCAGACATTTAATGTGTTTCTTTATATGAGGGTTTGAACGCCCTCTAGGACGATTGCTACATACAAAAACATATCAAACTCATCCAATCAGAAGAAATCTTACACCGAAAATCGAATTAAATTAAAAAATATATATTTTTTTTGTTTCCAAGTGAAATTTTAATCGCTTATAAGGAACTAAACTCATTCTGACGTTAATTTTCAACAGGATATTTTGGTACCTCCAGCTGCAAAAATTATCTTGGGGATATGTGTGGGTGGCTGCCAGCATTTGGCCCCTAGGGGTCTGCTGAGTTGGGGTGGTCTTTGCCACCCACATCCCCTCAATGATTGAAAGCTGTGCGCAAAAATAAAAAAAAGACTTGTTCATCCTCATTGGGACTTCGGACGGAAAAACGGACAAAAAGAGAACACAGGAAGTATTCATAGGCCTATTGTGTAACCTGACAAAAGGAAATAATTCTGGAAATAGGAAGTCTAAACGAAAACCGGGACAGGAGATGATATAAATATATTTGTTATGTGGTGAAAATAAGAAGACGAAAACCAGAGTAACGCCGTTCAATAGTTACTTCACCCAGAGAAAACCATCGGTGAAAGAGAGAAGCGGAGAGAGAAAGAGAATGAAGGTTCCAGATCTTAAGGTGAGCTAAGAGGATCCCACGCCCCATCATCCCTGAGTAAGCTGTCAAAGCGAGATGTTCTTCTTAGCCCTATGTTATTCTCTAAAGAGGTGTGTGTGTTCAGGAGTCTCGTCGTCTGACCGGGCCACCCCTCATGTGCGGAACTTATTCACTCATCACTCCTCCTACAAAAGGAGAGATCTACTAAAAATCTATGAGATGAATAGCTTCGAAACATTCAAGACTTGCTGTTCCCGATCTTGGCAATGCGTTATCCAGAGAAAACAAAAGCAAAGGACCTTACAAGAAATTTTTCTTCACTAAGTTCCTTGGTACTCGTCCAGTTGAGAATAACTCTAGGTGTTGTCGTTTCCCGCTTGTGCTCCTCGGTCTATTCGTGGAGAAGCGGCCCGAGAGGGGATTTAGGTCCGAAAATGAATACACTCTCTAAAAGTTATAAATTTAATATTCAATTTCCATAACTAATTTTAACACATTCGTACATATGTATGTATGTATTTCCTTTTAATAATATTTAATATTTCACAACGCTTATGATTTCATTTAAGGATTTAAAATATTTTCCAACGCTCTATGATTTGAGGGTTTCTTTCGTTATTACTTCGACGGACTCAAAAAAGGAACTCCCCGAGGTTTGGCCCCAGGTACCCGTGAAAAGCTCTTTTAATTATTCTCATTTCTTTCTCACGACATTGAAAAAACGTACGTAAGAGAATGCAAAAAATTTTGATTCACCGCAAATGCAGCAATGAAAAATCGAAATCAGATATGCAGTTGTGCACCCGTCTTGAAATATTAATTTTAAGAGGGCGAGAATAATTCGTAATAATTGTATGTATGTACATACAATTAGATTGGAAAAATTAAGTACTGTACGTGTGTATAGTGTACACACGGGAAAGAAAAGGAAGAAGAAGACGCTGTCTGTAGGGAAGTATGCATTACGTGAGAATGGAATGTGTGCCTGATAATAAAATGCAATTTATGCTTAATTGCATTTTAGTATAATATGGGTGAATGGTTTTTAATGAAATTTAAATTAAATAGGAATGAATGAATTAATTTTAGGTTTTCAGGGTCATTTCTGCGGTACATCAATATATTGAATAGGACAATATATTGATGTATTGACCTTATGGTTGTGATTCGGGGCATTGGGCGCCTGAGTTACAACACAGGGATCTCGAAGTTGAGTCATAGAGGGAAAAAAACCTAAATACCGAACTCAATTAACACACCAAAATGTTAATTTCGCGATAATGTGCAAAAAATTATTTCTTCCTTCTATTTTGTATTAGATAAATTTTCGATGGTGCTTTCACCGCAACTGCCGTTCATCCTAGCGAAGTTTACAGGAAGAGACAAAGAATTCTTGCTTAAGCATAATCTACCCTACCGTACTAGCTGGACTTAATACTACAGAGCAATTCTAATAATAATCCCTATTGATATTCATATGAGACAGACACAAAAAAAGAAATATACGAATAGTTTGACAACAATAAAGTTAATTGATATAGGTATATGTATACAGGGTGTTTCCCCTTAGGAGGTCCATAGAGCGGGAGGTGATAGTACTCACCTAGACGAACCAAAAATTGTATGGCAGGGGGGGGGGCAATATCAACCGTTTAGGAGTTACAGGGTGATTCATAAAAAAAGCTAGGTTTTCACAAAACACCCTGTATATTCAAAACTACAAGGCATATGGTCACAGTTAAGGGCGCACTGTATGCAGAACTTCATTACCTTTCCAACGACACACCCAATGTGCTATCTGAAGAGTTTTAAGAGTTATTAGCTCTAAACCTATTCTCAAACCTATTTTCAAACCGATTCTCAACGATAATTTGTTCCCTTAGAACGTCATTTTAAAAAATATCGTCTTTTTCGGTGTGACCTGAATAGGTTATGAGTTAATAACTGTTTAACGGCTACAGTTAACACATAGGATGTAATAGGTCAACTTAAAGAGGAGAGTCTGCAGTTTACAGTTTTTATAAAAAAAAGTTATGTGAACGACCATTTTGAAAAAATAATAGAGGTCAAAGTAAAAAAAAAGGAAAGAAAATCCGAAATTTTTAGTTTAGACCATCATAACTTCTGAGGGGAGAGGGGTACGGGGCTGGTTGAGGTGTCGTTCGAAAGGCCATGAAGTTCTGCGCCCTTAACTGTGACCATACGCCCTGTAGTTTTGAATATACAGGGTGTTTTGTGAAAACCTAGCTTTTTTTATGAATCACCCTGTAACTCCTAAACGGTTGATATTGCCCCCCCCCCCTGCCATACAATTTTTGGTTCGTCTAGGTGAGTACTATCACCTCCCGCTCTATGGACCTCCTAAGGGGAAACACCCTGTGTACTACGAACTTACTTGCTTGACAGAACAGCAATACACTACCCTCTGTGGTTGGCGTTGACGGACGGGTACCACCTTCGATGTGGTTTACTTATATTTTCTTTAATGACCTCTTTTATTATTTTTTCCTTTTCACCTCTCGTGGATGTTTTCAGAATTTAAGGCTTATGACAAACACACAAAAAAAGCATATATGCTCTCTGTTTTGCACTAGTTACTATTGCGACTATAGCTCGTCGAGATAGATAGGGGAAGTCTACTGCCGCTGGTGCTACAAGTAAGTAAAATGTGCACTGTGCAATGTGTTCAACTAGATTTTCTGTGTTTTTTAACTTCTTTCCTTTTTTCTTTCCTCTATAAATCTCCTTGTTTTACAGGAGGACACGCTGTGAATTAACGCACGAAACTCTTTTGGTAAGCACCTTATATACCTACATGTTTTCCTATTAATTATACTTAAACGATTTTAAATTGCACGAAAACTTTGCTGGTAAATTGATTAATTAAAGCGAATATTGAAGTAATTCGCATCATGTCATTAAAATACTAAATTTCCTTTCAGGTAATCCAAGTCCTGAGAAGGCACTAAACTGAACAATCCCCTAGCTGAAATCTATTTTGATCTATTCCAGTTAAAAGTTATTTCAGGCTGAATGGCAGAAAATAAAGCTCTCGATTCCGAGCTTCAATTTAACTATGTAGTAGTAGCGTGAGTTTTCGTACAAAGCTTTCGATTTAGTGCCACACGCAGAAGCAGTACTCGCTGACCTAGCAGCACTACATAATCAATGCTGTATTGACATGGCAAACATTTTGTCTTCTTTATTTTCTCTGGGAAACATGTCTGCCATGTTCAAACCGAAGAGTATTGTTTTGTTGTTGTTCGAAATTCCATTGAACTGTTTTTGTAATTTTATTATTGCTTTCCATACAGCCTTTGAAATATAACATCCCTTGAGTTCTATGTATGTAATGTACAGGCTGTTCCAGGAATCACTCAATCATTATTCAAAATGATGCACATACATATTTCCATATAGAATGTACCCAATTGATAACTTTAATTATTTGCAGAATACACCTAGAGCGAAAAAACCGAGTATTTGCATGGATTATAAAACAAATTTACAGTCTCATACAAAATATGCAATAAAAAAGTTAAAAGAGAAAAAAATTCCAAATAATTTTCCCTCGGCTCTTTTTAACTAAACCATAAACGAAAAATATTAACAAATATTCTCCCTTTTCTCTCAGTGCATTCCTACTCCACTCCAACAACAAAGTTGCACACACAGCTAGCAGCGGACGGGCTGTGCTTGTGTTATGACGCGCCGTTATTATACATTATGTACATGCGTGCACGATAGATACTCATTTTTAGAGATACATACACTGACATATAATAAGAATGGACTGAGCCATCGTATCTATTCCTATAGTCAAAAATGGCACAAATTTTAGCAAAAATCTATTTGTCTCTTTCAAGCTCAAAATGTACCCTGAACTGTAAACAATTTTGGAAACAGCACGGCTATATTAATTGGAATGGATTGGAATTGACATAAAAATTCAGACAAATATATTGTTTTTATACGTCTATCTCTTACAAGCTCAAGGAAATTTGACAACAAATCTGCAGAGGAGCACATTTTTCAGTAATATTACAAATGAATTTTTGGGTTCATTAAAACAAGTTTAACGTCCTAAATAATTTTAATTTAATGCAATACTATTTTATAACATCTTTAGTGTTTCCAACCGACAAATAATAATAAATTATGAATCGGTGTGCAATTGTACGAAATAAAAGGTTTTCACAGCCTGTTCAATATTTGTGCCATTTTTGAAGCAAAAACGCTCAGTCCATTCTTATTATATGTCAATGGATACATAAGATAAATTTGTTGGCCGTTTTTTACTGGAGCCTATCGCCATCTCGGAAAGCTTTTGAGAATTAAAATGCATAAAAACCAATTTTATCATTCACTTTTTATCACGATAGAGGTTTACAAAATGATTTTCATAAAATAAACTACTTTCGGGATTAATCCAGTTTTTGGGCCACGGAATAGAATCACCTCAGTCTTCATTATCGTGTTAAAATAATCGTGTAGCCACAAATTTTATTCAAGTTACAAGAGTCTCAATCTTAATGTTATGAAAGTAATTATAACATGAAAAATATTAACAAATTTGAAAAAACAGCTCCACCGGCATTTACAAATATGTTTGGAAAACCTATGTACGAAAAATAATAAAAATTGGTGTGTACATGAAAAAGTTATTCAGGGGAGAGGAAAATAACACTGTTTTTTGAGGTTTTTAATTAAAAAAAAAAACGGAAAATCTTTTTCAAAAATCTAAGCCCAGTATCATTTCAACTTAAGAGTTTCTAATATTTTGCCGAAGGTTTCAAATCAATATCATAAAAACTGTGGAAAATAAAAAGGGGGAACGAAATGCTTATAAATTTATTCAGCCTTAAATAAGGCAGGCAAAGCTGCTGGCCTTCGAATATTTGACGGTTAGCACATAAACATTGTAACAATCTTGGAATGCTCTTGCACAAGCACAAATTGACTAATAGAAATTTCTTTTGATTTCTTCCAGGTAAAATGCTAATGAATCAACCAGGCGAGACTGCTTGATTCCGAAGCTTAACGGCAAGTAAATCACTTTATAATCTTGGAATGTTCTTAAATCGCTCAAATTGAACAAATTCACTAAATGTAATGGTAACTAAATAAGTCTTCAATATTCTTCAGATCTTTTCGAGTACGCACAATTGAAAATTTCACTAGTCGAACTTCTTCTTAATTTATTCCAGGAAAACAAGAAAGAAATCTTTATTTAACCGACCGGCGCACCTGCTTCACAAAAAAAATGCAAGACCATTATCAATTAAACTCCATGCTGGAATGCCGCACCGACGCTCATCTCTTCGTATCCACTGACTTATAACAATGGACTGAGCGATTTGCTATTTCATGTGGCACAAAAAATATTGTGTTTCCGTATATCACCGTTAGAGCACCCTTTAAAACGATTACATAAAAAACATGTAAAACTCAACCAATAAGATGAAATTTTACACCCGTAAATCGAATTTAATTAAAAAAATATGTTTTCTTGTGCCCAAGTGGTATTTTAATCGCTTATAAGGAATTAAACTCATTCCGACTTTAATTTTCAAAAATTATTCTTAACTGAATTCTGCTTATGGGCAAGAGAGACGGAGCATGGTAAACACTAGCTTTACCTTATTCCTTCTGCAGTGATTGCATCTGTAGCCAACATAAAAACATCAAATGGCATAAGCAAACGTTCCAGAATGCAATATTTTGTGTTGGTAGCTCCAACTCTGCCATAGGGCGAAAGAGAGAACTATAAAACTTGTGCCATGCTTTCCTATAGGAAAATGACAATTCGCTTAGTCCATTGTTATAAGTCAGTGTTCGTATCGCTTCATTCGCCACCGGCCGGAGAAGATCCCTCCTATACGCTCCTATTCAATCACGTGTCGGGCTGTTTTTCAATGCTTGCTGCACTGAAATAATTATAATAAGAATGGACTGAGCGTTCTTGCTTCAAAAATGGCACAAATATTGAACAGGCTGTGAAAACCCTTTATTTCGTACAATTACACACCGATTTATAATTAGTTATTATTTGTCGATGTTGTAAAATAGCATTGCATTAAATTAAAATTGTTTACGAAGTTAATCTCGTTTTAATTAACACAAAAATTAATTTTTAGTATTACTGAAAAATGTGTTCATCTGCAGATTTGATGTCAAATATGCTTGAGCTTGTAAGAGATAACGTATTGTGTCAATTCCCGTGTATTCATATTAATACAGCCATACTGTTTGCAAAATTTATTACAGTTCAGTGTACATTTTGAGCTTGAAATAGACAAATAGATTTTAGCCAAAATTGTGTCATTTTTATATAATATATCAGTGACTGGAACGTTGAGTGTAGTGTATTTCTCGGTGATCTGAGCGCAATGACATATAATAAGAATGGACTGAGCCATCCTATCTAATTCCTATAGTTAAAAATGGCACAAATTTTTGCTAAAATCTATTTGTCTCTTTCAGGCTCAAAATGTACACTGAACTGTAACAAATCTTGGAACAGTACGGCATTGGAATGCATTGGAATTGACCTAAAAATTCAGACAAATATATTGTTTTTATACGTCTATCTCTTACAAGCTCAAGGAAAGTTGACAACAAATCTGCAGAGGAGCACATTTTTCAGTAATATTACAAATGAGTTTTTGGGTTTATTAAAACAAGTTTAACTTTCTAAATAATTTTAATTTAATGCGATACTATTTTATAACATCATTAATGTTTCCATTCGACAAATAATAATAAATTATGAATCGGTGTGCGATTGTACGAAATAAAGGGTTTTCACAGCCTGTTCAATATTTGTGCCATTTTTGAAGCAAGAACGCGCAGTCCATTCTTATTATGTCAGTGTCTGAGCGTGATTTCACTCGTATGGAATTCTACTGGCGGCGCTCGTTATTGGATGGAATTTTAGATCACGCGATATTTTTACTGTTGGGCGAGTTATCGCTTGTCCATTGGAATCTTCAGTGACAAACGGTATATGGCAAGATATTATTGCATCGAAGATGAGGCGGTGGTGGAGCCAAATTTATGATTGTAACTTTTTATGTGGATTTAAAGAAAAAAGTTTCTTTTTGCTGCGTTTCTAACACGGAATAGTTTTTATGTTTTTCAGGTGGATTTATGTTTATGGAAAAATAGCTAGGGCTACTTTTCGAAATTATAGAAACTTTTGCCCCTTTTCAGGTGGCCCGGTAAAATAAAAAAATATTGTAGTCAAAGGGGGAAAAAAAGGAAAGTATCGAATGGCAAAACGCGACATCTTTCCTATAGGAAAATGGCACTACGCTCAGTCCAATGTTATAAGTCAGTGGGTGTATGGCATAAATGAGACACCTCGAAGCACAATTTACAAGATGGGGTGGGTCGTCAAGATTTTTGAATAAATCGCAAATTGATTAATGGAATATTTATTTAAACACCTAAGCCAAAAAAATACCCTTTTCTAATTTTTAAATTTGCCACCAAATTTTTATTGAAAATGATTTAAAAATGAAAATTCAATGATTTTTTTTTTTAATTTCTCTGGTTTGCGGAGCGGGGCTGCCAAAATTTTTAACTAGATTAGATGCATTTTTAACATAGCTAAGCTTAAAGTTAATAAGCAGAAAATAACATTTTCCCATTTTTAAAATTCCACTTATTTTTACCCAAGTTTGACGCAGTAGATTACTTTACCCATTATGAAACCAATCTATTGCATCAAAATTTCATAAAATTTAGTGTAATTTTAAAAATCGGAAATGTTCGTTTTTCTTTAGTGACTTCAAAAAGCTTTTCTCAAAAATTTATTTAATTTGGTTCAAATTTGTGGTACGAAGAATTTTTTGAAACCGGAAACCGAACGAGGCGTAAGTTTTTCTCTTGTATTTAATAATTTGATTTGAATCGTAAAAGTAAAAAGATTTTTAAATTTCTTCTATTCCATCTGACCGGTTCTAAAAATTTCAAGATCCAGTCCACCATTGGACAAGTTAAAAAAATCATTGAATTTTCATTTTTAAATTATTTTAAATAACAATTGTGGTAGTGGGCTCAAGTGTTTAAATAAATATTCCATTAATCAATTTGATATTTATTTAAAAACGTTGATGCCCCGTCCCATCTTGCAAATTGTGTCATTTATGGCGTTCATCTTTTGTTTATTCTTTTCTTTTTTATTTATTGTGAATTTAATATTAATTTAGTATTTTCCTTTAAACATACCAACTAAGTTTGTATTATCAAAGATTTCAACATCTGAGATACTTTAACCCAATAAATGATTTGAATTTGAGTTTATCATTGAATATCCTGTATATTCTTTGTATAGTTATAAGGGGTATCTTCACGCAATGTTGAATCTTAGAGTGTATTGTTGTAACAGATGTATTTGATTACAGCCCAGTAAAGTAGTACAAGGCCTATGCATATAAAATGCAATACAAGGGTCTTGTATTTTTACATTCACAAATTGGCAGTGTAAACCGGCTTGTATAGTTGTACTTAGGTCAGATTGAACGTCAAATGTCAGGGTGTGCAGAGGGGGAGGGGAGTGTCCTACGAAAATTTCCGGTATGCCAAATGAAAGATCCTTTCGAGGACTATCGACTGGTGTACTTACATTTCTTTTTTGTGGTACTGGGTTGATTTAGCAGGGTGTTCAATTACATCTCCTGTACCACGGTTTTCCCCCACAAAAACGGTATTGCAAATTTGTGAACCCAAAGCATAAGTAATGGCGCCTCAAAGAGCATGAAACTTTCTGGAAAACTTAATAAAACATCACCGAAAAACAAATTGGTGTGATCGATTTCCTGTTTCGGCCCTAAATTACTTAATAAGAGTATTTGAAGTTCAGAAATTAGCTTTAATTATTTTCAAAATTCGAAGCTTTCTTGCGAGGTGAGGGAGGGGACGGATCAAAAAACGAACGTCTTTAGCTCAACAAGGCGATTAAATCTATCGAAAAAAAAGTTTAGGGTGTGGGGATCTTGGGGTGCAGGGTTGTTACCCCACCTTCCTCCAAGCCCAAATATGACATGTGGGATGTCTAATTAAAGCCCCCGCTGAGCTCTATTGAATGTCGTTTTTCAATCCGGTATACTTCATAGTATATTTTTTCCACCCTCCAAAACTTGATTACATTTTAACTGAAAACCACTTTTTTCACTTTGTCGGACCCTGCATCATAACGGATGCCCCAAGAGAAAAATTTTTAAATTAAAGGTAACAAAATTCTCTATCTATTAGAAGGCTTTATTTTCAAATCGAGATATTTCCACAGTGAGCTTTTACTCCCGAATTTCAAAGTTTTTCCTATCCGAGTCCCATATACCCTATTACTACATATGAGTTATTTTTCCAAATGTTTTTTTGAACTTAGCCATAATTGTTCGATTTCGAAACTTTTTTATTATTAAAAAAAAAATCCTCCGAACCACCGTTATTCCATAAAGGTAAATTGTAATTTTTTACATTTTGTCACAGCAAAAATCGGCAAATATTGACGTAAAAGGAGGTTGTTCTACTATTATTAACATTTCTCCTAAACTGTTAGTCCGAGCGGAAAACTAATTGGAAAATAAACGTTCCCAACAAAACAGGCTTCATTTTATCCGCCCACATTATACTGAAATAGTGTATAATTAAGTAGTAATAGTAGAAATGACAACTTGGGAGACAACCAAAACGGTAAAAAAATGCTAAGAAAAATTGGCATTTCCTTAATTTAAGCCGTTAAGCATTTAGACAGTTTAACACTTGACACTTGACAGCTTAGCATTTAGACAGTTAACACCACCCCAATGTATATATCAAAAAGGTATGAATTTTGATACAACTTTTTCACTGCATTATCAGGTTCTTTCGTTTACATAGGGCAGGTGTAGTTTAGGGGGGGGGGGATTCTGATCTCTTTGTCGTAGCGTAGGCGTATACTTTGTCACATATTTTGACACTTCACCTCAAATTTGTCGTACATTTATATTCACCATATTCATTTTGATTTATCCACAGAATAAACTACAATGAATTTGCAATGAATTAATGTCAGAATACACGCCTAAAAGTACGACAAATTAGTCAACTGGAGGGTGATTCTGATCTTTTGTCAAAATATACGCCTAAATGAAATGAACTTTTCTACTATGATTCTTTCGTGTTTGTATTCAGGTCAGCAACCCTTGCATGACGTAGAATGAATTGAAAATGACACTTCACATTACAAATTCAAAATAATATTTCGAATTTAAGCACTTGTAATGTTCTAATTAGGTGTAGAATTTCTATTTACTAGTGTACAATTTTTGTCACAACTTCTGGGAGCAGTTGACTAATTTGTCGTATATTTAGGCATGTTTTGTGACGTTTGTTAACCGAAAATTCATTATAGTTCATTTTGTGGTAGATAGTGAAGACACAAAATGAACTGTGTTGAAAAAAAAATAGTCAACATATGTCAAAATTCACGACTAAATCGAACGACAAAGAGATCAGAATCACCCTCCCAGGTTCCGAGGTTGTGACAATAATTTTATATTGTGGTAAATTTATATTATACATCTAATTAGAGCAATACAAGTGCTTAAATTCGAAATAATATTTTGAATTTGTAATGCGAAGTGAAATTTTCATTTCATTCAATGTAATGCAAGGCTTGCTGAGCTGGATAAGAACACGAAAAAATCAGTAGAAAAGTTCATTTCGTTTAGGCGTATTTTTTGACATTAAAATACAACAAAAGATCAGAATTACCCTCCAGAGGTGGTTAGTGTAGTTGTACATCAACAAGCTCACACGCAAAAACACAAATACTTGAAAGAGAGGCTCAATTAAAATGTTATGCTCTGTACTTATAAATTTGGACAAATGAAAATGGATGAAAGTCTACTGAATATATTAAACCATTTTTAACAACCATATGGGAAAGACTATTGAGAAGAAGAAAACTTTAAAATTATACAGTAAAAGAACATTTCATAAATGTATGTACGATTTGGACTTAATAAAGTCATTGCCTACATATTTTCACACCTCCAATCTATCACTAGATCTGTTACAATATAGAAATAATGTATTGGAATGCTAAATACGAATTTGTTTATTATTTTTTTATTCTTTTTTTTTTTTATTTCATTATAAACAAACAATTTCTTTAATGTTTTATGAACTTTCAGTTAATTATCGGATTTATTTTTCATCCAAATTGTGATGTGTTCGTCTTGTTTGTCATCTTTTCCAGTACGATTTGATTCTTCGTAGGTTTTTTTTGAAATATTAACAATTCAAGAATAGTAAAGGGTCCAAAATCAGAAACAAGATCACACATAAGGCACACACCCACACAAATACTTATCCATATATACATACCGAATGGATCAACACTAGGCCTAAAACAGAAAATAACTCATTCAACTCACGCATACACATATTAAAAATATAGCATTGTTAGCGAAATTTAAATTTTCAACAATTCTCTTGTTAAAACTTAGACTTAAGAGTTTTAAACTAGATCATTAGCTAGAATTATCTTACATATGCACATTTGTAATTTTTTTTTTTTTTGAAGACTACGTCCGGTAGTGGCGATAGGTCACTCTTCACTTTTGAGTTGTGAATAGTAGTCCAAGTGTGGATCAAATCGGCATTCGGGTGGAGAGCATAAGATCCTGTTTTTTGGAGTTGCAGCGGAATAATTGGAGAAGCGAAGCTTAAAATATTAGAGGAACGAGCTCTTCATGCTGAGTTGAGAGATAAGTACCTATTTATAGGTATTTAATAAAATTTGGTGTGTACTTTTTCCCTAGTGCGGCAATTCTTAATTAAAGTATTTGCACGTTAAATCAATAAATTTATTTTTCTTGAAATCGCGGATTATCATTTGTTATATTTCCTTTTTTTTTATTCGTCATTAAAACTCAACTCTCCTGCAAATATGTTCACGTATTGAACCTACACCCTCCTCCACTTGAGCTACCATCACTTACGCTTCAAGGGCAGCGTAACAATATGAATGTGATCACTTTTATAGTATTCTTCTTGTTTTTTTAAAGTAGCGTGTTTTCAGTCACCAAGGGATCAAAGTATCTTTGAAAATAGGTTAAGGATTATGCGGCTATTTAATCAGTCGTTGGAAAGGCCATGGAGTTCTGCAAACAATGAAATATTGACATTGACCGTACAACCTCCAGTTTTTTTTATATACAGGGTGTTTTGTGAAAACCTAGCATTTTTTCTTAATCACCCTATAACACCGAAATGGATGACATGCCCCCCCCCCCCCTCCCCGCAACCAATTTCGTGTTTGACTAGGTGGCATCTCCCGCGTTATGGACTACCATGGAGGAAACACCCTGTATAAGCACCAAAGCAAAATTCATTAAAATTCATTCGTAAGAAAAGTATCGCTAGAAATTTTTGTGTTGATAAAAACCAGGCTTTAAGAATTTCGGGGAGCAAGTTTGGAAAAGTTGTTTTTGCCCACATTTTTATTAGAGTTGCAGAAATTAGAGTTTGCGAAGAATGCCGTGGCTTTGTTCTTTTTCTATGATAGTAAAAATTAGGGATTCTAAATTTTTAGAGTACGTGATTAGAATTACAATGATGCGCGAATTTAAGGGCACTTTCACAGGAATATTTCTAGTATAAGTTAAATCCACTAAGGATCATATATAATTCATTTCAAGAATATAATATGTATTTACCATTTCAACACACCAGCCCAGGTACTGTGCTAATTTGATATTTTCCGGGGTCAACTGGGATTTATTGGCAATCTGCTTGTATGTCAGCACCGTAGCAAGTCCTTTGTTTTGTCTCCCTCTTGGTACATTATACTGTAAGGCCTGTTTGAATATCAAAATATATGTGAATTCTTGAAAATTTGCTCTTGAATAATTAATAGAAATTAAATTACCTTTGCATACCAGTTAGAAGCATCTCTCGAATTTGAATCATATTCACTTGCACTTTCTGTTAGATATCTTACCAAATCTAAGAGAAATATGTTTTCATAAAATGTTGCGTAAATGGAAATAAGATTTAAATTAGTTTACCCGGGAAAGCATCCATGAACGCCCTAGTTTCATCTTTAGAAACAATTGGTCTAGCAAGTAGAGGTAATTCATAGTTCAGTGATGATAATGGCCTAAAAATAAGATTTAAATAGAAAATCCTTTATGTAATATCAAAAAACATATAATCCCCTAGAGGAAGGTAGCACTAAGGTCATTGAAATGTGATCAGAAGTCAGAGTGGACAGAGTATTTTAAAAAACACAACTTTTGAGCAGTTTGCTAATTACACTGCGCACATAATTTAAAATTTTAATTTTTTTTAACTATACAAAACTGTTGGAAATTAGTTTGACTAAAGAGAAAATATTTTCGTTTTCTCCGCTTATATAGCTGTATCTTGTCTAGTCAGCAGCATTATTTAGGGAAAAAAAAACATAAATTAAATAACCATAATTTCGTAGAAATAAAAGTGAAGACTTCTTTTATTGATATTTTATGTGGTTTTACAGTATTTATAACGCTAATGTTTGCTTGTAATATTAGGGAACTTTTAGAAAAGCTCTACTTGCTAATCGTTGCAACATGGATTGCATTTAGTTGCCATGAAAGGTTGGTATCGGTGGAGCAAGGTAGACACAAAGTACTTCTAGTAGTATTAAAATGTACAAAATATACCAACATATTTTGGTTTAAAATAAATCTCTTAAATAGCAGAAATAGAACATCATCTGAAACAAAACAGGTCAAGAATAAGTTGTTCAGGCAGCAAACACATAACACACATACATACGACAATGCATTTACTTTCCATTCAATAGTTTTTATATAAATTTTCTCACTTATTTAGTCATAATATAATTTGTTCAATTACTTGCATTCTTCTTGCATTTCTTCAATTCAAAGTTTCATAATCATTTTGTATATTCAGCAATTATAAAAAATATTCCATTAATTGTAAATAAGTTCAATTCACTCGCTTTGGAAATATCAGCATTTTTTGCACAAATAAATTTTTAGCAGTAATAAATTTCATCTGGAAATTCTTTCCAGCGCGACTAAAAATGTACAATCAATTGCTTGTTTGTAAAAATCAGCAAATTGATCATATAAAAAGCCGATAATGGAAAATAAAGCATTTATTAAGTTTTGATTTTCAATAGAAAATTGTGGTTTTACTATACGTCGTCTCTATTTCATACACCGCGCTAATTATAGGCAGTGTAGTCAGCAGTTCAACAGTGTAACGGTCCAAGAACCCATGCATAATTCCTAAATGAACCAGTGCCGTATCTAAACTACGACAAGAGTCCAAGTAGAAGAACTTGTACTCTAGCGGAGAACAAAAGAGTTCCTTCGCTATACAAACATAAGTTTTATCAGGGAACGAAAATAGTATTATATGAGCTTATGTAGACTTGGGAACGGTTTAAAATTAATTAACAAAACACAGAATAGTTGTAATAGGAACATCTTTAAAATCAATCAAAACCAATGCTTTAATGTAAAATCGAGATATTGATGCTAAAAATGTTTTTTTTTATTATTTTCAGTCATGAATGGCCTCTGTGGTATACACATCATAAAAAGAAAGCGTATCTCAATTTATGTAATATCCATAAGAGCACATATTTGCACATCATAAAAAGAAAGCGCATCTTAAATAATCGTTTTGTAATATAATATACAAAGCTGTACAAACATATATACAGCATGTATAAAATTAAAGTACAACGCAAAACAGCATGAGTAAATTCATAAGTAAGAGCACTATTGTACGCAAATATATTATTGTGCAAGTGCAATATTAATTTGTGAGCATGCAATATGAGACACGAACATAAAAATGAAAAATATAAAAAAGGAAAACAAACGAAAAGACTTGCAATACTTCCAACAAATTAATAAATTAAAACCAATCAATTTTATAGAATATAGCAGTAAGTCAAGTGACGCAAAGCATTTTTGAATAACAGAAAATATGTGTCACAATAAACAAATAAGTTCGATATTGTGTAAGGTTTCTATAAGTAGTGAAATTGCTAATATAACATTTTACTTTTGAAATTGTTATTTCTTGCTTATGGCATGACTTTACATAAGAAGCAATGTATTTTAATGGTATAAAAAAGACGAAGAGTATCAGAATAAAATCAGATTTGATTCACACGTTTTTCATTTCTCACCAAGTCGGCTAGTCTATATTGTTGGTACGGCACCACTTTAGCCTGATCACCCCTTTTAAGGGCAAAGTACTGACTTACAAAAATGGACTGAACGTATTTCCATTTTCCTATAGGAAAGAATGGCAGAAGTTTTATAGTTTTCTCTTTCACCCTATGGCAGGCAGAGTTGGAGATACCAATACAAAATATTGCTTACTGAACGTTTTCTTATGCCATTTGATTTTTTTATGTTGGCTACAGATGCAATCACGGCAGAAAGAATAAGGTAAAGATAGTGCTTACCATGCTCCGTCTCTCTTGCCCATATACACAGGATTCAGGTTAAAATAACTTTTGAAAATTAAAGTCATTTGTGCACAAGAAAATATATTTTTTTAATTTAATTCGATTTACGGGTGTAAAATTTTATCTGATTGGTTGAGTTTTACATGTTTTTTATGTAGTAAACGGTTTAAAGAGTGTTCTAACGGTGATATACAGAAACACAATATTTGTGCCACATGAAATAGCAAATTGCTCAGTCCATTGTTATAAGTCAGTGGAGCAAAGGCATATAGCCTTGCCTTGCTTTCTTAGGCTACTGTCAGGGTGCGCGCGAAAAGCGGAGCTGAGCTGGAGGCTGGCAAGTGCGAGAGCTCATGCGAGAAAACTATGTACATACATGTTCATACAAAGCCGCACGATCATGTCAAAGTAGAAGCAAAGCCGAACTTAAAGCAAAGCTAATGTCAAAGCGCAAAGGGAGATAACTGACTTGCAGTGTTTTCTCGCATAGGCAAAGATAGCGTTTTCTCTAAGTGCGCCGCAGTTTTGCGTACTGTTGAATTGGGTATCATTGGTAATTTCATAATTCATCGTATAGCTGATGAAATTCCGCATATTGCTGTCTTTTACTATTTAATGTACGCGCATAAAATGATTTTTGCGAAAGAAAATATATGTATCTCGTCGGAAGAATTCATAATGCTACTTTCCGAATGTCACAGCTGAATATAGTGAAAAATAACTCTGAAACCAAAAACTGCGTGTAAAATCACAAGCGCAACTCGCATTCACTCAGACATCTTCTCGCATTGCTTGTCGCATGATTAAGCTGTGCTTTAAACACCGCTCCGCTTCTCACTTGCACCCTGAGGCCCAAAATACATTCACGAAGTCAGGCCACGGGCCACAAGCCACTTGAGGCTTGTGGCCCACTGCTGAAGCCAACTAAGTTACATTCACGGCCACTGCCCACAAGACGCCATTCTTCTGATTAAGCATAAATGTATGCATTTTCACGTAATTAATCATTTTTTCTTCCATTTTATTTTTTTGCAGAATTATTACAAAACAATATGAGTTAATTCACACAGGTAAACAACTTTCCTAACTGATAAATAAAATTCCGATTAAATACAAATACCCCGCCATATTGAATAACCTACCATTTTTATACTTTAATGTTGGTAGTACCGGGGCCACGAGCCACAAAATTTGGGACTTGTTCAAACTTGGCCACGGCCACAGCGTGGGTTGTGGACTGTGGCCACGAATGGAACTTTGACAATTCATTTACATTGGTTCAGAGGCTTGCATCCAGTGGCCTGTGGCTTGTGGCCGTGAATGTATTTTGGGCCTGAGTGCAGCCTTACATAGCACAGAGAGAGAGGACTCTGCACAGCTCTCAGACAATATAGCGGAGTTTTAAGCCTAGTCAAGAGCAGAGTACGATTCATTGATTTTCTTAGTGCTACCCAAGAAGAATTTTCAATTGTGAAAAAGTACATAGCGACCGTGACATATGAGCATAAAAATACGTCTTCACGAAGAGAAGCCTAAACGTTGAATATGGGAATGAGAGGCAATGAACAGCAAAACAGCTACAAATAAAGAAACCCGGAGAAGATATCTATCGCGGTATACCGGACAAGAAACTTAACTACTACAAATTAGTTAGAATGAGAAAAACGCAGTCGAAACAGTCGGACAATAACGGGGAAATTGTCCAAAACATCAATATTGAAGACGCCGTAAAGATAGCGAAAAGTTAAGTAGTAACACTATTGTTAATCATTGCAATCCTTAAACTACTTGAATTTCTTTACTTCTTTACAAAGAACATAAGAAAGATTTAAGGCGGTATTCAAGCACTGTAGTAAAAGCTTAGAATCTCTTTTCTATAATTATTTGTGAAAAATAACTAATTACTTAATTCATTCAATGACTATTGTTCTATTGGCTTGTCGTATATATATATATGTATATAAAAAAACAAAAAAGGGTTAAATTTTATGGAGGATTATGAAAGACTATTGGAAGAAATAGTAAAGCTATATCGAACCTTCACCAAAAACCCTCAAAGAAAATTTTCAGTTCAAAATCTCCTGAACAAGTCTACTAGATTATAGGAAATTCATAAGAAATTCGAATCTAAAGTAGCATAATTAAATATAAAGCTTTCAAGCAAAGTTCTAGATACTTCATTACAAAGATTCAATAATATTTATCTGAAAACAAAAAGTTGTATAAATTCGAAAATTGAGGAACGTTACAATGAGACAAGATTAGACTACGATTCAGATTCTAGTTGTAAACCTACAGAAGACAACAATAGGATAAAAATGGCTGCATTTGATACAGTAACAGCATTAAAAGCAATCCCAGAATTTGCTGGAGAATACAAAGAATTGGAAAATTTCCTAACTATGATAAAACATTAAAAGATTATTCCAAGAAAGAATTAATAAATTTCGATTGGATCGCAAGGCTATTCAACAAAGCAAAAAATAGAATCGCTCATGCGAGAACACCAATATCAGTAAAAGAGTTAAAAATAACATTAAAAACAAGTTTTAAATCAAGTAACACACCACAGGCAATTTATTTGCAACTCTCTGAAATAAAACAAAGAAATACAGGAATCAAAGTATTTATGGACAAAGTTTCAAATT
This sequence comes from Dioctria linearis, assembly GCA_963930735.1. NCBI lineage: Eukaryota > Metazoa > Arthropoda > Insecta > Diptera > Asilidae > Dioctria > Dioctria linearis. Next base: position 345,443,570 of record OZ005740.1, on the reverse strand, counting down.
TAATAAATGAGTTAAATAACCTACAATTCAATAAGTGGGTGAAGATAACAGAGAAATTGTAACCAAACTAAATGATAAACTGGCACTAATTATTTTTTAGAATGATTTAAATGAAAATCTCAAACACACAAATTTGGAGCGCATTGCATTAAATTCTCTGAAGCAGCTGCATTAGCTTCACAAATTGAAAAACCTCTAGAACCACAACTCTATTCGTACAATAAACAATTTCAAAGCAAGCAAAGAATCTTTATTAGAAATTACAAATCATTACCAGACAATGATAAATCTAACAATTTTTCGCAAGGAAGATACAGTCAGAGTAACAATCGGCAAATACAAAGAAATAATTCAAATTTCAACAACATTGAAAATGTTCAAAAACATAGTAACTATACACGTTCAGGCAACAATAATATCAACCATTCACAGTACAGTAGGCAACATAGAGTAAATTTTGTCCAAGACACAGCAGACAGCAGCGGCCCAGGCACTGCATCGGAATAAAAAAACATATAAATAAACGAATTCTTCAACGAAACAATAATGGGTAAAAGTTTTAACTTTAACTTTCTAATAGATACAGGTGCAGACATTTCAATCTGCAAATTAAATGACTTAAATGATTATTATTTAGATGAAGATGAAACGTGCAAGATTACGAACATAACAAATATTGAAACATTATTTTTTGGAACTACTATCATGAAACTGCTGAAAACTTTAATTTAAGCCACAACTGTCACATGGTAGACAATAACCAGACCTGTAAAATTCCAAGTACAAGTACCAGTACAGTACCAGTACCTGGACTTGAAATATTTTAAGTACAAGTACAAGTCCCGGTACTGGTACTTCAAAAAAAAATTCAAGTACAAGTCCCGGTACTGGTACTTTAAAATTTTTCAAGTACAAGTCCCGGTACTGGTACTTAAAAAAATTTCTAGTACAAGCCCCGGTACTGGTACTTTGGTACTTAAGTACTTTACAGGTCTGACAATAACTTACCATTATTAACTCAAAGTATAATTGGCAGAGTTTTTTTAATGAAATACCTATGCAAAATTGATTATGAGACATTTACACTCTCCATACATACGGAGAATGAAGAAATAGTGATACCAATAAGAAGCAATTTTAACAGGTTTATCACTATTTCTCCAATATGCGAAGTAATAAAGGCAATACGTCTCAACATCGAAGAAGACAGTGTAATTTCTAACCAAGAAATTTACAAAGGAGTTAGTCCCTGCTCAAGGGATCGCTCATATAAAAATTCTAAATACATCAGATAAGAAAGTAAATGTAGAAAGTTTCGCGTCTGAAATTCAACCAACGAAAAACTACTATTTACTATTACTATTTTAGAAAACGAATTAAAATAGAAGCAAAAGTTCGTACTAAACTTGTGTGAAAAATATCAAATTATATTTCATTTGCCTGATGAAAAATTAACGGCAAATAAAGTTTATAAACAAGATATTGCTTGAATTGAAAATAGTTCGGTTTATGTCAAGAATTACCGTTTACCACATTCGCAGTTACAAGAAATAAATGATCAAGTTCACAGTATACTTAAGAATAATAAAATAAAAAAGTCAACTAGACCGTATCATTCACCTTTACATAATAGTACCCAAAACGATTACGGATGATACAAAAAGATGGAGACTTGAAAAAAACTGTTGATGATAAATTGCCATTAACTAGACTTAAAGATGTCTTAGACCACCTAGGTCGACAAAATATTTCTCAACTCTAGACATGACAAGTTCATTTCACCACATTGAAATCAACCCAAATTCAGGACATTTACCAGCCTTCTCGACAAATCGAGGACACTTTCATTTTAAACGTTTGCCATTTGGCTTAAAGATTTCAACAAACAGCTTCCAGAATGTTATCTATAGCACAGCATGCTGTACCTCTGTAGCTCTCAGACAGCGACATTTTAAGCCAAGAGCAGAGTACGATCCCTACCCAAGAAGATATCTTCAATTTTAAAACATTTCAAATGTGCAAAAGTAACAACCTATAAAACACATTTATTTATTTCACTTTCCTGTAGATAAATCGCTTTGGGAAAAGTGAATAAATTTCCATTTGATTAAACTTGAATGTGCTTTATACTTTTACAAGAACGAAGTTGAAAAGAATGAAAAGTCTAAAATTCGGAAAGGCTAGTTTCGTACGGAATATTTCATCATTTGGCAGTCTCATAAATAAATATTATAATCATAACAGACTTAATTGGTACTTACTTGATTTTTTTACTACTGTCCAGGAGGTCTTTATATACCTAGGTATAAAGTAAAAAATAATTTATTTCCTAAAGTGAGTGGCAACAATTTGTGCCACAAAGGTTAGGTATTTGTCGATAAGATTAAGGAAAGCTCCACTTTGGAAAACGTACTTAGATTAGGCTTTCTCCGTAAAATGTGGGGAATTTTTGTTCCCCCCCCCCCCTAAAATTTAGGGAATACGTGATAGCAGCACACTCCACCATAGCACCACCCCCTTTAAAAACATAATAATGAGCTGAATAGCTCATTTCTTATGGCCGATACTATTAAGTAGTACGGAAGTTATGTTGATGCGCTGGGCACGCTCAAACAAAATTTTGAAGAGCAATATATGACTTGTTTTCAAAAACAATGAGTGAATAATCGAAAATATATTTCCATAAAAAATGTAGCATTATACCTAATTTATTGAATGCTCCATTGATTTGGGGAAATTAAACTGATTTTCCATTTATATCAGAGAAAATTACATTTATTCTTAGGCAAAAACGTGTCTTAATGTAGGAAATAGTCCTATTATTTTTTACAGTGTAGGTAAGCATACAACTTTAATACTTTCATTCTCAGTGATATACACAAGAAAAGATTCATTGCAAAAGAAATGCGAGAGCTCTTAAAATTGAATGTATAAACAATATTTTCAAATTATATTATCTGGTTTTACTGTAAATGTTTGAACTCTTGTCATTGAATTGTGGAAATTTACAGCTTTTCAAGTACAATAATAAAAGCTTGGGCAAGAGTTGCAGTTAGACAATTTTGATTATAGTTCTAAATAAAAAAAAAAAATAACATGTAAATCCATCCTCGCTTACTACCCTAAAACCTTTCACAAAATTTTCATACTTTTGTCTTCAACGTCACTCTTGCGTGCAAAGTTATTTAGTCAAGTGTTAGTGGATTCATATAAGCAAAGAACATCCAACAGAAAGAATACGCATCTCGGATATTGACAAGTTTTATTACGACCCGCTCGTACACTAACCGCTAGTCACCACGGTGGCGGGTCTCGTGAAAGTAACGGCAAAGTATAAATAAATATAAGTAGAGACAGAGGCGAACAAAATTGGAAATTTTCCGTTCATTTTCGCAATGAACAACGCACTAAAAGCAGATGTAAAATTTCTGTCAAATAAAATTCCCAGAACCCAGCAAGAGATTCCCCCACTTGAGCAAAACAAATGTAAACAGAAAAAGTGCTGTTCACATATCATAGGATTACACTAACAAACATTGGAGTTCTGCGAAGAGCATTGGGACAATTCCTGAAATTCGTGTTTTCATAAAAGAGCGGGAGCATTTTATGAGCGTAAAATCAGAAAACTCCGCCCATTCTCTCTTATTTACGAAAATAAATCATTTGCCGTTCCATTTCGTTGCATGTAATCTTCGCATTCACATTTTTTGTCTTATTCGTAAAATATTCAAAGAGTGTTTGACTTTTCTTTTATTTTTTTCTCTTCCTTCCTTCTTTTTCTCGCCGTGTACATTTAAATGGAAAACAATCGGAACACTCTTCTGTATCCTTTCTTACGGCTCCAGAAGCAATGCCTGTATGCCGAATTATGCCCATGCATTGCAATGCGAGTTCTCTTTCATTCTTTTACCTCTTCTCTAGGAAACCGGTCTCATCAAGAATACTTTGTTTTTGAGAATTTTCATTTACATTGCATTGCACTGCACTGCAGTAGAAAAGAGGGAGTATAGTAATGAGCGGATGGGATAGGAATTGATGGCGAACAAGCTAAGTGAAACATAAAACTATGTGCATTGCTGGCATCGGCATATGTACATGTACAGCCATGGGGTGGCAGAGACAGAGAGAACAGAGAATATTCTCTCTCAAATCTTTGCTTTTTTCGGTCTCATTCCGCCCGACCCCATCAAGAAATAAGCATACAACTTTTTTAGAGGCCAGCTGAAGGTTCTTGTTTATATGTTCTTTAATATAAGTTATTTAAAAACAAGTAAAAAAGCTATAATTGGTCTAAGACCACTTCTTATGATACCCGAGGTGACTGAGCGTATGTAATTCCGTATGGTCACCAATCTCTGTACGTTTAATTTTTGAAGTGGTTTTTCGCATATATTTCCAGAACGGTTCGTCCGACAGTAAAAGTGATTATAACCAATTTCATACGATTTCATATTACAAAGAAGTTTTTAGGACAATAGAAACGTCTAGAACTGATCGTTTCCATAATATACGAAAACATTCTAAATTTGTATATGGCAATACCAAGAAGGGGTTGCCAGATGCAGCCCATTTTTTGGAACTGTATTTACTATTTTTATTGTCCAAATATACAGTGAAAGACTAAATTTTTGTATGGCAGCTCCACGAAGGAGTTACCCGATTCGTATCATTTTCGAACTTAATTTTACATTTTTTGCGTGTACAAAATTTCAGCTCGCTAAGTGCACGCGCTCTCAAGTTATCGTTCGCACAGATGGATGGACAGACGGACGGACAGACGGGTATACAAAAATCGAAATAACTTTTAATATTATGGATGGATTTTCAATCCATTTTTCTCTATCACCATTCTTTGTATACGTTATAGACGGATCGGAAAACTTAGTATACCCTAAAGATTTCATCTAGGATATAATAACTTTTCGAACAAAGGAAAATTCAATAATTAAACAAATCAAATTCAAATAAAAATCATACTTAGCGAAATGGTGTACACTTACCCAATTGTTTTCTTTAAGCTTTGCTGATGATTTGAATATGCAGCTGATTCTATCGCAACCAATTGTTTACTTAATTGATTGATATTAATTTTGCGTACTAATGAAAACATGTTGAGTCGTTAAATTAAATTGGTAGATTATTTGTGCACTGTATTGAAACTGATTTGGGAATATACTTTTAGCCTATCAGCTGGCTTCTTGATTTAAAATGATTAGTACAAAATAAAAACTAACACTTTTAATAATAATCATATAATGTTATCAGTATAAAACAAAACACTGGATTTACAAAAGTTCGTAATATATAACACTTATAGAAAATTAATTCAAAAGTTAATTGACTCTATGCACACAAAAATTAGCACTTCTGATAAATCAACGATGTTCTCGTCAGTTAAATTGTGAAGCGAAAGCGGTACGAAAATGCATTTCTATTTATACCTTGATCTGATTTGAAATTTGTTTTTCGAAAACCAGATATATTACTTTATCTTGCATATGCTTAAATCTACTGGATTTTGGAACCGGAATTTGAAATTAATTTTTTCTTTTCATTTTAATGATGATCAACACTTATTTCAAATTATTTATTGGTTAGTATAAGTAAGATAGTATGAATAATGCCAGTTGATAATTCCTGGGTTTACTGTGGTTCATTGTTATACTTATGTTAGTTAATATTTTAGAGAATCTTAGAACCTCTAACGACTCAGCGCGCGTTTGAATAATACCTTACATCTCACATATTGATTGCTTTGTAAACATGCTGCTGAAAGCTGCTAACTCCTAATTTATTGCGATTGGCTGTTTATAGTCATCCAGAAATACCCTGGTATGTGCCTTCTTGACCTTCAAATTTTAAACGAAATGCAATGAATTTTCTGTTATTGATATTTTATTTTGCTTCTTTCTGTTATTATTTTTTTTTTGTTCCGTATATATCTTCCTTCGGCCATTTTCTTCTTTTTTCTCCTGATATTAATAGTAATTACACTGTGTTACAAAAGAAGATAAACTCGATATACCTCTGACGAGACATTGTGTAGATTGTAGGTCTGATGGAACTTAAAGTAGAAGAAATTTCTTATACGCTCCGAAAAATCTGTAGACGAAAAAAAAACCGTTATTGGGTAGGTCCATGTATATAATAATATACGAAAGAAGAGAGATGGGCCTATGTAACCATATGTTCCTTATTTTACTGCAATAATAAGATATTGAATTTATTGGTGGCTACTGTATAAAGATTATATAATCTTGTTAACATACAGATAACACTTGGAATATAATTATGCAGAATAACCATTAAAAACTAAAGATATACATTTGTTAAATAATGCTGAAATCTTTGACAATTCTTATCAAATTTGTCGAAGAGGTAGACATACTCTTTCGGAAGTTCGTGGCGGTGGCGTACTCCTGACTTATACATATACTTCCAGACTCCATAAATATCGTAGATGACAAAGGTCAACATATTTGGGACCTACTCACTTCAACATCTAATTTCATCCGTGGTAAGATGGATCCTCTTGACGAATTACTCATAATTGGTGATTCTAACTTAACCAATATACAATGGGTACTAAATAAAGTTGACGAATACTATATTCCACTTAATAACTTGACAACAAGGAAATCACTTGACCTTGACACTATTTCATCTCTTGGTCTCAGACAAATCAGTAATGTGATGAATGACATGGGTAGGTAGTTAGACCTACTGACGCGGGTAACATATTAATTGAATCTAGCCCAGTTATAATATCTACTGTTGACAAACACCATCCCTTTCTACTAATTACATATTGCCATGAAACCGAAAACCTCGCAAATTGTGAGGCAACACCATGCTTTTTCAATTTTAGGAAAGCTGACTTTTCGGAACTATCCAGTAAACTTACCTGACCTGTATTGATTTCAACACATTGCTGCCTGGCAACAGTGTTGATGAAGATGTTTACATAATTCTTTTCGATTTATTCTCTTCTCGTGTTCCCTGTGCGCCAGCGGATCTCTAAAACAGAAAGAATAAGTTGTGGAAAAGTTATATGAGGAACAAAGACATTATAAGTCACAAATACTTCCTTACATACTATAATGAGTCCAAAGAACTTTCGTCTTCATGATGAGTTTATTCAAAACATTCGTACAAAATTATTTAGTGACTCTCGTACCTTTTCTAACTTTCTTAACATGAAGAAAAAAATCGAGAACTACCCCAATACCATGAGGTATGAAGATTCTGCTAGCGATGCTTCAACTGAATTTTGCAATATGTTTGCTTCACTTTTTGACACTTGATCATATTACTGGGCTTCCAAATGACTTCACAACGGGTCCCGATGGGATTTCTCCAGCCTTTTTTAAGTCATGTTGCCTCTCCTTGGCAGCACCGCTGAGAATTATTTTCCAAAAATCGCTCGATAATGATTATTTTCCGCAACTGTGGCAAAATTCCTTCATCATACCTATCCACAAAAATAAAAGATAGTAAAAGTGAAATTTCTAACTATAGGCCTATTGCGAAATTATCTTGTGTGCCCAAAATATTCGAATCAATCATTTACTCTCAGCTATCAATTTCCTGTAAATATTTGCTTTCTTCAAACTAACCAATGGGCTTATTTCGGGCAAGTCTACAACGACGAACTTATTGGAATTCATCTCGGATACCATGGGCGTGTTTTCAAAGGGCTACCAAACAGATTGTGTTTATACAAACTTTAGTAAAGCTTTCGACAAGTAATCTCACTCCGTGATACTTTTTAAAATGGAAAAGTATGGGTTTCCCCTAACATTCCTAAAATGGACGCACTAATATTTAGATAGCAGAACATACTAAATCTATTTCCACCATTCCATCTCTAGAGTCTTGAAAGCTTCGTTCGGCGTACCTCAAGGGAGTCATTTGGGCCCGTTGCTCTTTATTCTATCTATTGACGACATTGTCCCTAATATGAAGCACTGCAAGGTCTTAATTTATGCTGACGACATTTAACATTTCGGTCAGATTAAATCTTTTAACGATTGTGAACAGGTACAGGATGACCTCCAAAAATTTTGCGATTGGCGCAAAAGCAATAATTTGGTACTCAATATCGAGAAATATGAGGTTATGACTTCCACAGGAATAAGAAACCTATCACTTATGATTATGGGTTCTCGGCTTCCTCGATTAGCCGTGTTAATTCTGTCTGTGGGTTGTGTGTCAAATGTGACCATAGACTGAATTTTATCTCCCATATAAACTTCATGGTATCAAAGAGTAGTTCTATGCTGGGCTTTATAAAACGTTGGTCACTGCATTTGTACACTTGCTTTGTGAGACTTCTTCTTGAATATGCTAGGCAGGTCTGGTCTGCATTTTAAGGTACACACATCGACCGTATCGAGTCTGTTCAGAGGAACTTCTTACGATTTGTTCTCAGGCACCTACCCTGGAATAATTCACCAATTCTTCTTCTTCTACACTGGCTTCAAAAACGTCGCATATTTGCCGATGTTACGTTTGTGCACCAACTCTTAAACGTGAATATTGACTCTACGTTGTTACTTGACAAACTCTCTTTTCGTGATAGTCGACAAAATTTGAGAAGGCTACCTCTGTTGCATGTTCACTCCACAAGGTCTAACTTTAGCATGTATGAACCTAAAAGCATTTGCAGCGAGCTTATGTTAAGCTGTTACTGATAGTCATGGTCATAGTAAAAAATCTTACGGTCAATTAGCAAGGAGAGTATACTATACTGTGCGGCCTAATTATTAGATAACATTTGCAGTGGATATGCTATTGTCAGTCATGCCATATTATAAATTCCACTTGTGTATGCGGCCTGCCTTACGGACCACTATACTCTGATGATATTCACTTGTACCGACTGTTACAAGAGTCGCCATATAGTAATATATCTGGCACAGATGTAATAGCGTAGATAACAAAGAGCGGAGCCAGCCACAAGGCAGAACTCCTAGGGAGTAAGCTACAAGAGCAGGTCTCCTACAGTTCAATTTGGTGCAGCTACAATCTAGCAGACACCGAATAATATATCAAGTAATTCGCCCGAATACTGTAATAACTATGAACGAATGAATGCTCCTTATTGTGGTACTCCTAAATTATTTATACACAATCCTTCTGTATTGATTCATATGATTTTCTTGCCTTATAATGCACGCCCACAATTATTCTTTATCTATTACAATTTAGCAGTAGTTGAGCTATGCCGGTACTGACCCACTTTTTCCATACAACAAGTGTCCCGTTTTCTCCAAGTCATTTTACATCTTCTGCTTCCTCTGGAGGTACGGTGTATATGAATAATTTTGAGGAGGATCTGGACCACTTTTTGCACTGAAAATTACTATCTTGCTCTAACGCATAATCTGTCTCGCTCTAATACAAATGTGTGTGTGTGTGTGTGGGCTATGGTTTTCGAAAAATTAGCGATCTTACCTTTTCAGGTGGAATCCGTATCTTTTTAAAAGCTTTGATGAAGAAGGCTGTGTTATGATATTAATGTAGTATGTATGTTGTCGATTGAGGTTGTGTGGGAGGTATGAGTAAGCAATAAAAACTTTCTCAGAAATGTCGCTTCATAATGGATAACAATGGAAAAAAACTGGACTCAATTTGCACATCCATCAGTTTTAGCTGGAGTTTTGAGGATGGCGAATTGTCGATTGAATCGAATCTTAAAAGATATTACTATCATGGAGACAGAGATCAAAACGAATAAACATGCAAAGATGCTATGATTTCAATGAAAAGGATAACTTGAGGCATTTGTCCAGAGATCTTGGGAAAATTTCACATGAGTTAATTCACTCATCACAATTAATTGAAATTTTATCGCTTGCATCCCATTTCTACTATCAAATTAAATATGAATCAGAAAAATCTACATAATTTCCCTTATTTGTTGTATGTTTTTAATTATTGGGCTCAAATATATTGTTTGGTGTGGACTTTAGACATACATAAGCGGAAACAGCAAGAAGGATGCAGTATCATAGACACTTACTCTGTGCTTATCAAAATAGATGCTCGATTAGGGGAGCCGGTATTAATTTGGTTTTAATAGAAAGCAGTAAAAGTCTTATCTGAATATTTATGGAGATCAGGTTTAATGGTATGGCTTAGCTGCTGTATTAATTAAAATAATAATAATCATAATAATAAGTGTTCATTTAGGTATTAATTTATTTGACAGAGGGTATAGTATTTTCTTAACATGACCGTTGAGGGTGAGGTAAATTTAAAGCTTTGCCGAAAAAAAGATGGTGGTATAATATCAATTTAATGTGATATATAGGCTTGGAGATATCTTAGATGAGCAGTGGAAGTTAGCAAATTTATTTTGTTTAAGGCTTAAAGGCAGTTTGTATACACATTTTTTGCTTAATGGATATTTCATATCACGATTAAGAAAGCTTTTATTGAGGTGACGAGCGATAACAATCTTTATCAATGTAAGTCTTGATAATTTTCTGCGTTATATAATAATAATAATGTTTATTTCTAATTACTGATTGAACAAACCAGTCTCATTAATGGAAAACAAATACATTCTTTTTCCAAATAAACTACAGCAATGACCTAAAGTCGTCTGCTGGGGTTAGAAAGCCTAAATCCAAAAATGCATTTTTTATTTTATTTTATGCGGAATGTGTTAGAGTTAGAGACTACTTCACTATTACTATGTGGTCGATAACAATATGTACTAAGACTAGTGTCCATTTAGCAGTTAAATTCATCTACAGGGAATTCTCTATTGTTCTGTATTATTCAAATTAGTGTGTTCGGTAACAATGTGCTTAAAACTAGTGTCTATTGAACAATTAAACTCATCTACAAGGAATTTTCTATACTTGAGTGCTGCTTTTAAATAATTGAATAAATCCTGCCAACTACAACCTTTACCATTTAAGATATCCTGTGTTTGTTGCGTAGTAAAAGTTTTACATTTCAGGTATAATGGGACATACTGAAAGGAAGTGAAAGATACTCTCTTCTTCTCCCAAGTTACAAAGCGAGCACTGAGTACTGCCTTGAACTTTCCACGGCACTCCGTTTATGTAAGATAGACTGCCTCTGCATTTAAATATATATTTAATTTAATCTTTTTTATGCTGTATTCGTCTCTAAAATAGTTATTTTTATTCAGAGTATAATTCAAGTCAAGTATACAAACCATGTCTAATCCCTTGCCTGGCTCTATCTATATATTTTGTATGTATAAATTCATGCTCTTTCTCTAGGATCCGTGTTAAACAATCTGCTACTATGGTGATGACCAGAGTTTGAAAGCAGGAGCAAACGGGAGCAAAGCATAGGTTTCAGTGCTTTGCTTTGCTATAGACAAAAAAGCTTTCGATACATATCGCTCCCACTTGCTCTTGCTCTGGTTATTAAAACAAGCTTTGGAAATTGCTTTGCTCTTTGCTCCGAAAGTGTTTAATGAAAATTTGCTTAGCTCTTTTTGCTTTTAATGTGAAAAGGGTTTAAAATTGCTCTAGCAATTTTGCTCACTTTGCTCTTACTTTGCTCTCAAGTGTCAAGCAGAGTGTACGCAAAGAGATAAAGAAATGTTGTGTAATTTTGAATTACTTTGATTGATTACTGTGTCAAAGATTAACTAATAAGAAGATAGGAAGCAGTAGAGCAAAATTGGATATTTTTTGTGGTTTTTAGAATGAAACAAGTAATTTCATATTCTTTCGTCTTTTGCATGAATGGGGGTAAAGAACTTGGTTATGCACTATTGTAGAGCAACTGAGACAACGAGTTAAAAACCAAAAATCGAGAGAACGTAGGATTACCCGGACGACAAAATCCTCTTGAATCCCTCAAAATCTTATCAAACTATTCATAATAATGTACTTCGGGTCACACTACCTCCCATTTTTAAGAAAAAGATAAATTTCGCTTTGGTCAAGATGCTGAAAAGTGATGTAAAGTTCCTCTCAAATGAAATTATCATTTCTCCAGAAAATATCAGAGAATCCAGCATGGGTTTCTCCCACTTAATCTCTTCAGAGCAAAACGAATGTAAACACATTCTGCTCAAATAGCATAGAAATTACACTAACTAACATTGTCTTCTTTTTTATTTAAAATTTACCTATGACTCAAATTATTGTTATATTATAATATTTCTTTGCAAAAACATGAGAGCGGAGCAAAGTATTTAAAGCATTTAACAGCAAAGTAAAGCAAAAATTGTCAGAGCAAAAAGCTTTTTGAAGCAAATCATTGAGAGCAGAGTTGCTTCAGAGCAAAGCAAAGTAATGTAAAATGCTTAAGGATTTTTTCAGAGTAGAGCAAAGCAAAGTAATTTTACTTTGTTTCAATTAAGAGCAAAGTAAGAGCAAGAGCAAGAGCAATTAAATAGCTCGAGCATTTTAAACCCTGGTGATGACATCAACGCCATCCTAGAAACAATACCGTAAATCGTACCAACCAAGCTTACATATACCTTTGTAGCCAGGGTTTTTGGTAATCTCTCTTCATTCATAGAAAATATTTTTAATAAGTACCGAAAGTTGGACTCAAGTGTGTGAATATACATAGAGTGAAGGCCGAATTCGATTTGTAACATGTAATTAGGGGTATGTTGCGGGAGGCCGAAAAGCTTTTTTATGAAGAACCGTTGTAGCTGTTCAACTTGATCGTACATTGTGCAGCCCCAAATGTTTGAAGCGTAACACATAACAGACCTGGAGACTGCTTGGAACATTTTAAATTTTTCTGATGTTAATACTCTTGGATTTTTCATAAAATCGTTCCAAGTAACGTTTATGCTTATCTTTGCTGTTGACAATCTTTCCTCTAGGTGCCTTGCGAATGACAATTTCGGAGTGATAATGACTCCTAGGTACTTATACTGGCTTCCTATTCGTACGTCTCCGCCATCAAAGGTCCAGTGTTCTGATTGATTTTTCAAGATTTACTTCCAGTGACCACAACGTACAGTAAGATTGGAAACCATTTTTTGTAGTTTTTCAGGGGAGTCACTCAATAGTACAATATCATTAGCGTATTGAAGGAGACGTATGTTGATGTTGTCTATGGTGACACCTTCCTGTAAGCTTTCATGTGAGTCATTGATGTAAAAAGCGAACAAGATAGGGCTCAACATAGAGCCTTGCTTAACCCCTTGATTTATTTCGAGGTATTCTTAAACACTTGTTCCGTTCCAAATCGCAGCTTTTGTGTTGCTATATAGACTTTGAGCACGTTGATTAGATTACATAGCATTCCCAAATTGTATAGTTTAAAGAATAGTGCATTCCGTGGAATGGATTCAATTCTGCCCTGAAATCCACGAAAAATCCGTAAACTTTGCTCTTCCGTTCTTCCCAACAGATGTGGACAATACAATGACAGTTAAAAATATTATCAATTGTGCTGTATCCCGGTCGAAAACCTGCTTGAAATTCTGTGAGTATGTTGTTGTGTTTTTCATATTTAGTGAATCGCTCAAGCAGAACTCCTGCAAAGATTTTAGCAATAACATTCATAAATATAATTACAATTACAATTATTTATTTCAATACAATAAGGCAAAATTCTTTACTTAAGTACGTTAAACAAAACAAGCTATTATTCTATAATAAGAGGGTTAAGCACTAGAGAGAACCAATATGAAAAACATAAAATTACTACAAAGATGGAGGAACAAAAAATTACAATGAAATAAGAAAACTAATAAGAAAAAAAAGACAATCAGAGATTATTAAAAAGAAAGCTTAAAAAAAATAATAGTGCGAAGTTAATCAAAAACTAAAGCTGAACAAAGAAGAAAAGAAAAATATCCCAAATCCGTGAGTGTGCAGAATCATTAAGGTGGACACAGAAAATCATTGATCAAACGCCTAAAAGATGCCCCGATAGTTTCCCGCATCAGTCATATCTCCTTTCTTATGCAAATGCAACGGGAAAATTGTACCTCTTACAAACTTTACGAGCACATTTCCTGAGTCATATATTTGATTATAAATCAATGTTAGTCTTTCTAGGAATGAATCAGGGACATGCTTGACAAATTCGTAGGATATCCTGTGTGGGCTTGGGGCTTGTTTATTCTTTGCTTTAGTTATCACGAAGGCAACTTCTTTCCATTTTTTTTCCTTATCTAATTCATGCACTAATTGTAACGGCTGGGCGTAGGAGAAAGTGAGTAGTCTTAAACCCGGATTTAAAATTTTCAAAAAATGTTCTCTGAAGGCGCTGAATTTAATGTCAGCACTGACCACATATCTTCGGCCGTTGAGCTCATTTGCTAATGACCACCACTGTTTGATGTGATTAATTTGATTTCAACGTCGAGACAAGAAACTTCCGGTTTCAAAGGTCAGGGAGCAGAGGTTAAATTATAGCTTCGAAGACCACGTGTCTACGTTTTTTTCCCATGCTATCATAGTATCCCAAGTTAAGTTCAACGCTCAACCGACCGATTAGGGTTCCAGCTGTAGTGATCAAATATTATTAAAGACTACCTTCAGGAGTTCTGGACTTATTAGGGAAATTGGATAAGAAGAAGGCCATATATAAAATATCATTTTTTATTCATTATAAATTTTAAAAAATATCAACATTTAATTCTTAGTATAACATTCTATTTTACCTGTCTTCAGTGTAAGTTGCCGTGATCCTTTACGAGCTATTCAGGATATGATATACTTTTATTAATAGTATGAAAATTATGCTCCCACTCCAATATTACGGAGATAAAATTATCATCTATCAGCTTCGAGTGGACTATTTTTAGATATCGAAGCCAATCGAATTTCATAATACCTATATAATACAGAAAATTATGAAGCATTCCATTGATAAAGATTCCTATCGCTCATCACCTCAATAGAAGCTTTCTTAATCATGATATGAAATATCCATTAAGCAAAAAATGTGTATACAAACTGCCTGTTAAGCCTTAAACAAAATAAATTTGCTAACTTCCACTGCTCATCTAAGATATCTCCAAGCCTATATATCACATTAAATTGATATTATACCACCATCTTTTTTTCGGCAAAGCTTTAAATTTACCTCACCCTCAACGGTCATGTTAAGAAAATACTATACCCTCTGTCAAATAAATTAATACCTAAATGAACACTTATTATTATGATTATTATTATTTTAATTAATACAGCAGCTAAGCCATACCATTAAACCTGATCTCCATAAATATTCAGATAAGACTTTTACTGCTTTCTATTAAAACCAAATTAATACCGGCTCCCCTAATCGAGCATCTATTTTGATAAGCACAGAGTAAGTGTCTATGATACTGCATCCTTCTTGCTGTTTCCGCTTATGTATGTCTAAACTCCACACCAAACAATATATTTGAGCCCAATAATTAAAAACATACAACAAATAAGCGAAGAAAGATTTTTCTGATTCATATTTAATTTGATAGTAGAAATGAGATGCAAGCGATATTCATATGGCAACCATAATAGCATTCGAAATTATGTGAAATTTTCCCAAGATCTATAGTTTCCTGATTGACCTTTTCTTCAAGTCATCTTTAACTAAATTTAGCAGCAAATTATAACGTCATTCATCCGTGTAGCTTTTTAAAACAATTCATTATCGTTGTTCTTTATGTACTTAAAACTTTTCTCATAAAAGCTTAAGTTATTTCTTTTTGAATACAGTGGACGTATCCACCACCTACGTTTCATTGTTCTGTGCCGCAAATAAAAGTATGAATTGTTTAGTAAATAAAGAATAAATTGAAATTCCTCTATATCATTCATTTTATTCATTTTATTTCAAATTTACAAAATTTATACACAATTTAGCACATTTAATTTCCTTATGACAGCCAACTTTAAAGCGTATTTATTGGAACAGCAAAAACAACAGGCGAGTCAGTATCAGAAATATCTGCGCGACAGCGTCACTTTGTAACTCAGGCTTAAATCACGAAGGAGTTTTTCGATTTTTATATAAAATGACTTAATGTCGGCAAGAGAAGTTTTGTATTCTGATGCCTCGCAATCCAATTATATAATCAAACAACATGTGGAACATGTTATGCAAAATTTAAAAGGGAATAAAACAAAAGCTTTTTTTGCACAAACAAAATTCAATTTTGTAAAAGTAAAGTATCATGCTTGACCTTGCAATATCTTCCTTTTTTTTGCACAAATTAACATAAAAAAGGATGTCAGATAATGAGAGCCAGGTGTTTAGTCATTCAAAATCTACTTTAAAACTGCGCATATGTTTTTGGTAGATTTTTTGGAATTAGTGTAACAACATTGAGAGGCGGATTTACAAGTTTTCAAGGTATAGGCTGTAAAGTTTTTGTCGCCCTTGCCTCTACAATTGTCATGTCCTAGATTATTTTTACAATCCAAAAATTTCGTTGAAATTGCACGTAAAATAATTTTTGTGTTTATTTTTGAGCTAATCAAAGCTCTATCATGTACGATTAATAAAGGCGGGGTAATGTATGCTACTTACACAATATTGTACACATTTGGTAAACGTGAATAAATAATCTTTATTGTGCTTACAAACAGTTAAAAATAATGAACTCAGTCAAGTTATAAAAGTTCGTTTCAATACCTTTTTGCGCGATTTTTTGTTGGCAAAATCATCGATGATATCGTCGTAAGTAATCTTGTTTATTAATTCCAACTCTATGCACAAAACAGCTAAAGCGTTTAATTTTTCTTGACTCAAGGTCGATCTCAGATTATTTTGTACCCTTTTTAGACAAGAAAAGCTTCTCTCATACGAACAATTTGTCGCTGGTGTACATAATGCCATACGAAGGGCTATGTCCAAGTTCGGATAAACGTTCTGCAAACTCTGTTGTCGCAGGAACGAAGATAGACTATCTAATGATGTAGAACCTGTACCGAGATTCACCTAAGTCGAAATTGGCAAAAAGTGAGTGAAGTGAGTCACTTTTCTGTAAATTTGATTCTGCTAATAAATTCACTCACCTTCAATTTTGCGGTGAGTGGAGTGAAATCATCGAGCAGCGATTTTATTTTAGAAATGGTGAGTAAATTAAGCTGTGTTTTTTTGGTTCCGTGCGGTGTTCTACAAAGCACAAGAGGTTGCGAATTGAATTTATTTGTAGGGTGCATAGAAGTACTAATTTTTTTTTGAAAGTATAGAGAAAATAATCAAAGTGCCATGATTTTATAAGAAAACATTAAACCTGTTAAACTTTGTCTCGAATTTTATCAAGTTCTACTTTGACATTGGGATCCAAAAGAACACAGCTATAAATATTAATATTACTACTAATAAATTGTAAATAAATTGTAACACACCATTTACAGGCTGGAAAGTTGTACTTACATAAAAAATCAGTTCTGATTGAAGAACTAAGACAACATTATGATGTCTTAGAGGGAAGATTTGTCAGTGCACAAGGAGCGCAATGCAAGGATAAAATATGGGAACAAAATTAAATTCTTGTGGTACAGCGAAAACAGCTCCACAGTGGACATAATGGATTTTTTTTTTAATTTTTACTTTGCACATAATTATTATGTTCTTTTTATCCAGTGCAGTGCACTACACTTCACTAAAGATTATGAATAAATTGCTTGATTATAAACAAAAGAACTGTGATTTTTTTTAAGCTTTATTAATAAAAATTAAGGAAAATATCTTTCACTTAATAAAATTCTTGCGCCCGATAATCTTATGCTTCCCGCCGCGCCCAACACGTCTTTGGTAGGATCCAGATGCAAAGAAACTCATTGCTGACAAAATCTAAAAAAGATTTTATCAACAGCTTTTATAATAATAAAAAGAGATAAGTTACTTTTATACTGGAAGGAATAGCATCACTTCTCGTGGCTTCAAATGGTGTTAATTCTTCAAAGAAATCCATTGCGATGCGTTGGGGAAACCGATACAGTTGCCGAAAACTAGAAGGTAAAATGTATATAATTAAAGAACTTTTTTTTAATTAATTATATTTACCGTGACTCAGGAATATCAAAGGGATTATTTTCATCTGTTATATTCCTCCTTATTATCAGCATAAAGTGTTTTGCGTGATAATAATTCTCAGCGCCGTTCATTTTTGAACATAAGATCGACAAACAGCTGTGAAATTGACATTCGAAGTTAATATTCGATAATACTCACTTCACTTTTTTAAAGGAATCATTTTATTATCAAAAGTGAGTGAATGAAGTGAGTGAAAGAAGTGACTGAGGTGAATCACTCACAAATTAGCTGAATCTCGGTACTGGTTTTACCAAAATGATTTGTGATGATATGTGGCTTTGAAAATGTATGCATTCTTGAACTAGCTCAGTCTCTAAATCATTAGGATACATTTTTTCGTAA
This sequence comes from Dioctria linearis, assembly GCA_963930735.1. Taxonomy (NCBI): domain Eukaryota; kingdom Metazoa; phylum Arthropoda; class Insecta; order Diptera; family Asilidae; genus Dioctria; species Dioctria linearis. The sequence goes on along the minus strand of OZ005740.1, from coordinate 345,425,228 downwards.
GGGTTGATGATGACAATTCGCTCATTTTGGTCAGAAATGAAAATTTTTCATTGAAATTGTCGTACGCTTTCTTCCTTTTTTTTTTAATTCGCATACGAGTCTATCAATGATGACGAGAAATGTAATGTAGAAATGAAAGTATCACTCGCGGTCATACTCATTTCTTCATCGGGTGTTTCATCAGCAAACTTTTTTCTTTTCGGTTGTCTTTTTCCCAGGTCTTTTGTGTACTGCTTCGACGCAGTTAATTCCATTGCCATTTCTTCGAAATACTTGAAGTTTTCTCGTTGATCTACGAAAATCTTGCGAAGAGATTCATAAAGATCGGCTACAGTGATCAAATCTACTGTAGAACCCTGGATTTGAACATTCACTTTGTTTATTCTTTTCAAAAAAACATTCCACACAGCAATCATTAACGCCGTTTCCAGTTTTTTTTAATTTTGAAAGAATTCCCGTTGCTTTGTTTCATGTGACAGGCTTTTCGGTGCAATCATTCCTGATTGTTTCCAAGGCTTTAAGGACTTCGTGCCACAAATCTCTCAAACTTCTGCAAGCATCCTCTCTAGCTGATCAACGTGTGAGGTTTACTCTCTTGACTGTTTTGCCTTCTCCGACTTCAGTCATCAATATCTTCCAGCGTTGTGTCGAACTTGACAAAAAAAAAAAACGTATATTTCTTGGAGTAAAATGAAGAATCGACAAGCTTATTATTATTATTATTATTTATTAAGATGTAAAAAACACTTCAAGATTTACAATCTTATAGTAAGTATTTATGTAATAGGGGGGAAAAATTAGACACATAAAAAACCTAGTTAATCTAAGAACTAAGACTAAAAATTAAAAAGCAGAGTACGTGATTCCGAGTATAACAAGTGACTTCTAGAAATTAACATAGATATTTGATCCATTATTTGAAAAAGAAAGAAAATGTAGACAAGAAAAGTAAGAAAATTAAATAGATCTATGAGATACGTAAAAAGGTGAATATGCATACATAAAATCAAAACTCAAATCTACAACATTGACTAGGTGAAGTGAGTCTGGTAAGAAATAAGCAGTCTCCTGAATGCGCCGAACGAGCCCGCCCTCTGCAGACTATTGGGCAAAGCGTTCCAGATTCGAATGGCCTGAACAATGTAAGATCCTTCAAACACAGTGGTGTAAAATTTGGGCAGTCGAAATTTATATCCCCTACTTGTATTTAAAGGCTGAATCATATTGCACAAATGAGAAGGCTGTGTAGGAAAAGCTAGTTTGTACAGAAACATTAAAATTCGTCGCTCAAAGTAAGTCTTCAGCGAGCACCCTAGCAACGAAAAACTAAGATGAAAGATATGATCATACCTTCATAGTCCCAAGATAAACCTAATACAGTTATTAAGTGCTACATTCAATTTTCTAAAGCATCGAGAATCAAGCTTAGGAAATACAAGACAACCTTCACTAAAATATGGCAAGATCAGCGATTTGACTAGATGGCAACGCAACTTGGGAGAAAGAATTCTAGCAGAGAGCCAAAGACGGCGCAAGGTGGAGTAGATTTTAGATAGAGTTAAATCGACATGGTCGCAACATTTCATGGTAGAATTTAAAATAGCGCCCAAGTTACGGATTTTGGATTCATATGGGATAGTGATGCCATTTATTTTGATATGTGGTAATGACAAAGTGTCAAGTGGACCGTGAGAGAAAGCAATGCACTGAGACTTGGCAGGGTTAAGATTGAGATTGTTATTTAAAGCCCATTTACATATTTCACTCACGTCATCATTAACGCGGGCCACACAGTCTTCGATGAGTCCGATAGGACGGGAAAGATAAATTTGCACATCATCTGCATACATGTGTATGTCAGCATCACGGATCAGCGAAGGTAAGTCATTAATGTACAGACTGAAACACAGTGGACCTAGGATAGATCCCTGTGGAACTCCACTGGTGAGATAAAGGAGGTCAGAATGGTTACCATTCTCGAGAACTGCCTTTTGAGCTCTCTGTGTAAGAAAACTCTTCATTAAGTTAACAGCACTATACGAGAAATTATAATAGCTGGATAGTTTATTCAGAAGCTTCGAATGCTTTAGAATAGTCCAGAAGCAACAATATAGCTACCTCTCGCTTGTCGAGTGAAGAACGAATATCGGAGGATACTTTTAGGAGAGCCGTTTCACAGCTATATCCAGGCCGAAAGCCTGACTGGAGATTGCTCAAAAGTTCATTTTCACGTAAGTTCTTCTGGATATGATAACATAAAAGTTTTTCAAATTCCTTCGAAAGGAAACACAACAAGCTAATAGGTCTGAAGTCGGAGGGGGATACAGCGGTAGGTTTTTTAGGTATTGGGACCACGTTAGCAATTTTCCATACACTGGGAAATATGGACTTAGTAATACAAGTGTTAAAAAGATGTAGTAGTGGACTCATAATGCACGGAGCAAATAATTTGATAAATTTTGGGGACATACCATCAGAGCCAACAGCCTCCGATTTAATGGAATAAATGGCATTATAAACTTCGGTGTAATCAACCCCACGAAAACGGAATCCAGGGGAAAACTCCGGAGCTAGAGCCGACATTTCATGTGCTAGTATGTCACCAGGCGGTAGAGGGCTTTCAACAAAATATGAATTAAGTTCATTCGGATTGATGTGATTTTCAGATTTGTCTTTGCCATAAACGTTGGCGCTACGAAGATTGTGCCAAAGAGTTTTAGTGGGTACACTCAGATCAAACTTATTTTTGTAGTATGCTCACTTAATATTACGAATTTTTAAAATTATCTTATTTCGTAACGTAGTGTATGCTATGCGACTATCACTAGTTAGTCTAAAGTCTGAGATAATGAAAAAAAAGATATTCTCTCTCGGTGATAATTGCCTGAATTTCTTGTGAAAACCATGGACAGGATTTCGGTTTAAAAACCTTCTTAAGTAAAGGAACATGTTTATCATGTAAATATGCTATTGGCTCACTGATAAATTTTATTTGGTCATCTACAGAACATAGTCCGTATACATGGTTCCACGATATCGACTCACAATCAATTAATAGAGAATTCAAATCTATACTATTAAAGTTTCTAAAATAAGTATATTTTGGAATAACATTGAAACGGAGTTTTATATCACAAGACATGAAAATAATATCGTGGTCCAAAATGCTGAGCATAATTGATTAAAGAAGAGCACTGAACGAGGGTTGCTAATTAAAAAAAGATCCAAGAGAGACGGGTTAGTAGTATTAAAATACGTTGGTGACGAATTCACTGCAGTTAAATGTGCGAACTGCATCTCAGACAAGAAAAGATCAGTATGAGCACAAACTTTTAAAATATTGACATTGAAATCACCAGCAATACGACATTACAATAACGTTGACTGAGAGACGCTACAGTATTAAAGAACACATGTGAGGCATCGACGCTAAATGAACTATGAGGGCAATAAACAGCACACAAAATACATTTTTCGGCACCAGTGTCAATTTCTACACATAAAACTCAATTGTGTCTCCAGAAGCGCTACAAAAAATTACCTTGCATTTGAGATCCTGCCTGATATATATTGCCACTCCTCCACCAGATCTCCCACTATGATCATTACGGTAGACCTGAAATCCATCTAGGGAAATAAGCGATGACGGGATATCATCCCTCAGCCAGGATTCACTAACCAAAATGGCATGCAACTTAGGACAACGAAAAACTCCTCTGATCTCATCAATTTTACCACGTATACTACGCGCATTAAGATGGCAGATATTCAAACCTTCAGATTGGTTGCAAAACACGTTCAGCATAGATTTCACATTGCTCGAAGCATTGCCTTCTTTATGTTCCAGGCCGTGACATCGAATTATTTGAATGTATTAGAGTGGTACGATTTCGTACTTCTCTTAGCATTTGTTCTTATGGAAAAATGCAATACTTTCAACTTCAACCTTCTGCACAATGTATATAAGCCTCCGTACTAAAAGTTTTATTCAGGAATTATGTTATTTAATTCCTTGTGCATTTACCAGCATAAAAATCTACGTACTTTCTTTAAGGAAATTATTTATATTTTATTACTCAAACATAACACTACACATAAAAATGAGAAAATGCGTTGAATTCTGTTGCCTTCATACCACAAATCACATTAGAAAGCAATCAGAGCTTTGTGCTTGCCTATTGAGTTATATGAAAAAAAATAAGTCTTTCAATGTTTAACACACAGTAACTTCTTTAGTATAATAAAGACAAAAAGACAATGTTAACAATTTTTTTATATTATCCCGTGATGCTTCTATCAATTTAAAAATATTTCCCTCTTTCCATATAAAATAATTCAGTTTTTTCATTTCAAACATGACTCAAAGTAGTTTTTAACCAATGAATCGGCAAAGGTACACATTCGCCTCATGTTTTCACAAGCTGCGCTTGCTCACTTGGCTGTGAATCGAACGGACGGCAACGGTTTTCTGTGTTTAACTCTTCATAACTTTTAAATTATAATTCAAAGGTAATTCAAATATTAGCCTATTTTATAGGCAAATTTGTGGCCTTTATGGTAGTATAATTTATACTTTACGTTTTTATACATTTTCAAAAGAAATTCAGATTCAAACAAAAGTAGATCTAATTTAAGAACTATTTGCTCCCACTTTGAAGTGAGCTTTCATTTCTATGTGAGAAAACACACAGAAAAATGAAAGCTGGTATGAAGGCAACAGAATTCAACGCATTTTCTCATTTTAATGTGTAGTGTCATGTTTGAGTAATAAAATATAAACAATTTTCTTAAAGATAGTACTTAGATTTTTATGCTGGTAAATACACGAGGAATTAAATAACATAATTCCTGAATAAAACTTTTAGTACGGAGGCTTATTTACATTGTGCAGAAGGTTGAAGTTGAAAGTAATGCATTTTTCCATAAGAACAAATGCTAAGAGAATTTCGAAATCGTACCACTCTAATACTTTTAAAAGTAGCAAAATCGTTTTGTGTCACGGCCTGGAACATAAAGACGGCAATGCTCGAAGCCAACAAACCACAACTCATAGGTATATGTCACCCAATAGAAGGAGAGCTACACTCAGCAGCACAAACAGGAAGACAGCATCACCTAAATAAGGTGCATACCGCAACCATAAAATAATTTTAAGTAGGCATATTTTAAACATAAGAAAAGAAGTAATATACATGTTGAAAGTATAAGATGTAAATATTGTATAAAAAATAGCTTGAAAAAATAACTTATATCTTAACAGAAGTCTAAATCCAGAGAAAATCAAATAAATTCAAAAAAATTATTGCAAGTTAAAATAAACTAAAATTAGAAACAAAAAACAAAATGTTTGCACAGTTTCAAGTTCATGAATTGTAAAATACAAAAAACAAAAATTGACAAACGACTTTTCAACACATATTTATCAGCTCCCTTGGCGTAGGAAATCATATGGTAATGATTATCAGTAATAATACGTCACGATACGAGCGCTCCCAATTCCTCTTGGCTAACAACTTTTAATTCAATGTCATCTTTATTCTTCTTGGCATAGAGAATACCATTCCTCGTTCTAGCTGAAAATAACTTCCTCAACTTGCGTAGTTTTAGCGCTTTCCCAAGAAGAGAATTATTATGCAAAGTTAGGCTTTCATTTATATAGACTGGGCTTGCTGAGGAGAAACCAACTAAATCGGAGAGTGTTATACCTTTTCTAATTCGGAAGGCAGATATAAACAGCTTCTGCTCAGCGATGCAGGAAAAGCGAACAATTATTGGAGTATAAGTGCCAGGAGACTTAGGTTTGATGCGGAAAGCTTCTGTATATGAAGACAAGGGGTGCTCGATCACAGCGGCGATATTCTTGATGAAACTGAGTGTACTCTCATTATGCAGGCGAGGTATTCCACTAACAATTGCATCGCTCATATGCTGAGTCTGTAGAATGTTATTTACCTGGGACTTTAGCGTGTTGTTATCTTGTTGGAGTCTATACAAAGATTCATCGTAGGCTGCAATTTTGTTGTTGATTTCACTGATTGCAGTTTCAATTTTCGATGTAATGCGGGATTCAGTTTGTTGCATGAAGCTAAGCCTAAGAGACGAGAATCCATGGATTCCAATAATTTCTCCATGACAGAGTCAGGAGATCCAAGGTAATCAGCTAATAATTTGGTTAGGCTTCTCGTTAAAACTTGGTTGCTATCATCTGAGTTAGACGTAGATGGGGGTTCTGTGCAAGATTTAGCAGCCGCAGTTGCCACTAAATTTAAAGAGTGGGCAAAGCAAGGAATGAAAAAAGCAAGCGGTGCTTGTCTTTGAATTTTAGCCTGTAAGCCATTATATATGCCAGACATATTTGCGGCATTGTCATATGATTGTCCACGGCAGTCTTCAATATTCAAATCCAAGGTTTTTAGTTCCGAAGTGATGGCAGCAAGCATTTCTTCAGCTTTATGTCCGATTGAGGGCAAAAACTGGAGGAATCTTTCACAGGGTTCTCCTGTTTCTAAAACATATCGAATCACGAAGGTGAGCTGGTCCAGATGTTTTATATCCGGTGTCGAATCGATGATTAAAGAAAAGTTTTTCGCCCTTCTTATCTCGTCTCCAATTTGCTTCAAGACTTTATGGCCCATCAAGAGTATACACTCATCACAAACGGTCTTCGATAAGTAACTGGTTCTTCCGGATCCTTGATCCCCAAACCGTCCAATATGACTGGCTAAGAAAGGATCGAACTCAGCTAACAGTTCCAGAATCATAAAATAATTTCCGTTGTGTGGATCACCAAACTTTTCACTTTTTCCTCTAGAAGAGAGACCTCTTGATCACAGCCTCTTCACTACAGCAACAACCCTTTTCAGAACGTTTCTCCAATAAGCAATTTCTTCATCAATTTGCAAATGCAGTAAATTGTCGATACGATCATCAATTACACTTCTAGCTTTCAGACTAAGGATGCTGGATTTATAACGCACAGAGTTTTCATACTGAGCTCGGTGTTCTGCATTTTTCCTGTCATTAAATCCTTCGTTCTCGAACTGAGTTTTATTCTCCAATGGACCGAATGCCAAACATGGTCCGCAATATACGGAACACTTACTCTCAGAGTAAATCAGCCAATTTCGGTCCTTCACTTCATTGTTTTTATTTTTGTTTTGGAAGATACTCACTGGCAAGAAACGACGTTGATCAGCATATAGTTTTTCACTTTTAGTGAAACAGAAGACTTGTTTTGATCGAAGCCACATCTTGCGATAATTTCCCATAAAGCTGGATCTTTTTGATTCCTATGAGGTAGCAAAAAAAAAAAAAAAAATCGGTCCCCGAATTTTCCGCCCCAAAAATCTGCCGCCTGGGCTCTACTCAGCCTGCTGGTAAATCCGCCACTGAGTAACGTTCATGGCGATATTTGTCGAGAAAGTTTGAATTCACTTGTGTGAACAAATATTTAAATAGAGTGGCACTGCATTAATAGGAAAATATTGCGAAGGAGCGAACTAATCATGTTTTCATTACTATTGAAAAAATTGTTCAATAAATTTGTTGCTGTAGATCTAAATTGTCAACACCGATTAAAGATGGCAATAAGGTAAGTAGAATATTACGTTAATTTATTATTTATCTAAATTTAGTGTTAAGTTACGAAACCAAGATTCGTTTAAACCTTTGATAATACAAATTGATTTGCTCCGATATTTTAGTGTAAATTACCTCGGGAAAAGTAGGAAAGTTCTGCTGGAAAAGCACAAAAATTTCCAGTTCGAATATCCTTTTTCACTTTGGTGCGAACGATTTAAATTGAAACGAATGAAGTCCGTACAATTTATAGTAGCTACCAATTGACAGTTTGGGAAGGTCATACTTGTTAGCACTAGATCTTCTGGACTTTTCCTAATAAAATGATTCGCTGCGCAGGAAATCTATTCTACAGTATTTTTTGTAAAAAATATAAAAATTTCTGAAAGAATTCAATTTGATACATTTAAAATCGCAGTCCTTATGGCTAGCAGCTCAGCTTTCGCTCCACTTTAAGTCGTGGCTGTTGGATCATATAGAGAAAACAGGAAGTCCTTATACTTGTAAGATTCATGTACATGAGCGTGGATTTTCCGAGGTGTTTGAAGTAGGAGAGAGCTTATTCGGCTAAAGGCGACGGAAGGTGTGTTTCAATTGAAAACAGCTGCCAAATGGTTTTTGATGAGTCTTCTAAGCAAAGCTGACTTGTTAGAATATTATTGCCGGTTCAAAACAAATATTTAAAGAAACAATTAAAACTCATAACTGGAGAATTTCAGAGATACTTCAAAACGGCAATCAAATCATTAAACTTAAAGAAAGAGATTTTGGAATAAAAATGTTTAATTATTTCGCAATAGTCTGACTAGAATACATACTTATCTCAAATGTTAAATAAAAACAAAATATAAATGCAGATTGGGAGATTCTCAATCAGTATCTTAGAGAAATTGATTGGTCGGTCTGTTTTGCTTCGAGGGATGTTGATGAATTCGCATTAGAGCTTAGTGACATTCTAAGTCTTGGCATGCGTGAATACATTTTGTATTCCTGCAGCATATCTCAACAACAGCAAAATTTCTCTTAGTTTAACGATAAGTTTAACCAGTAATAAAAGCGGAAGAGTCTGCTTTTCGTGTCTATCAATTGGATCAATATCCACAACTGAAACATGTCTACAAAACTGCACGAAACGTCGAAACACCTGCAAGTCAACTATCCAGAATGAAATTTTTTTTACCAGAATGTTAGACAAAGAATCTTGGCGAACCGCAAAAGCAGCAAAGGCTTCTGATCCTTGATCAAAACCATCAGGAACAATCTCAGCACTTCCTCTATACCTTCATTAAATAATAATGGTGAGTACAAAATCGATGCCCTAGATATTTCAAAGATCTTTGATGGATTTGCTTTCCCTTGCATTAAATCTCATTCATGACAGTTCCCTTGATTTCGCTTAATCCTTTGACGCTCTTAGGGACACCAGAGGGAATGCCACATCTGTCAAACGAGATTGCTTGATTTCATCATTGACCTTCATAATATCCTCGCTTTGGGCAAGGCGAATTGCGTCGAATTCAATGCATCTAAAACCTAAAGCTCTCTCAGGAAAAATTATGATCTTGCTTTAATGAGAGCAGGATCATAATTTTTCCTCTCCCATTTCTTTTGATAGACTACCGCCTTTGTTGGCAATAATATTTTCAGTAAGTTAAGCTGGACAGATCATATCTTCTCTGTTGCCAAAGACGCATCGAGATGTCTTGAATTTCTGGAAAAGCGTAAGAAATATTTTAACCCATCAAATCTAGTGCTCCTCTATAAGTCCTACATCAGGCATATGTCCCATATCTGGGCCGGGGCTGGTCGCATAGCCTTAAATTCATTGGATATTGTCCAAATGAGAGCCTTCAATCTCATTGGCAACTTGGCAATAGCTTCTCATATTGACTCACTCGAGCACCACCGCAATGTTAGATGCCTTTCGCTCCTTTATTGTTACATGCATGGTCAATGCTCCGATGAAATATCTAGCCTTATCCCTTGCAGGATGATTCCTGCACGCAATATTCGCTCTGCAAATCACGCACATCCTTTTACCCTTAAAATTACTTTCAGCCGTACAGTAAAATTCCGTGGTGATTGTTTACTTCTTACGGACAACGCAATTCATACTATGAAACTGCGATTATTTATTTCATTAGGTATACCTAATAATATTTTCGTTCATTGCATGAATATCATTTATTAATTGTATGAACTGTTCGTATTCATGCGCATTTGCATCAAACAATACAATTTTTCATTGATTCCATAGGGTATGCTAACTTTGTCATTCAGTTTCTAACGCATAGAAATAATGCTGCTAGGGCAAAATGGATTGGACTCGCACGCATAATATTAAAAGTTATTTCGATTTTTGTATGTCCGTCTGTCCGTTCGTTCGTCCATCTGTGTGTCAGCACGATAACTCGAGTGAACCTGGAGAGTTGCAATTTTGGACGCGGGCTGTTTTAAAAAAAAAAGTAAAATTAAGTTCGAAATTGAGATAAATCGGGCAACTCCTTCAGGGGGTTACCATACAAAACTTTAGTCTTCAACTAGCTATTTGGACACTGCCTCAGAACGCCTTTACGTAGAGTGCAATTTTGTACACGGCGTTTTCATAGAAATAGTAAATATAATTTGAAAAATGGACTAAATCGGGCAACCTCGTCTTGGTGATGCCATATATAAATTTAGGATTTTTACGCATACTGTGAAAACGATCCGTCCTAGACGTTTCTATTGTTCTAAAAATTACTTCAGAATATGAAATTCTATTTAATTGGTTATTATGATTTTTACTGTTCGACGAACCGTTCTAGAAATATATGCGGAAAACCACTTAAAAAATCAAACTTGCACAGATGGGTGACCATATGAAATGTCATACGGGCAGTCATCTAGGGTATCATAAGAATTGGTTTTAGCCCAATTCTAGCTTTTTGCTTGTTTTTTTTTTGTTTTTTTGTTTGTTTTTCAGGTCTTGAACATGTGCTTCTGTCAATGAAATCGTTCATTGATTTCATGAATTTTTACATTGATCGCAGGAACGTTTTCCCTTTTGTTCGTAAAAGTATTTATTTCGTGTGGAATAATCAAGCGGTGAGAGCGTTTTATAAAGAAGTCATAGAATGGTGCGCGTGTTTTTGAAGCCATAATTTAAGGCAAATGCTATTTTTACATCTCTTTTAATGTACCTAGTTTTGAACATTTACTTAGTTTACCTTTAATTTATTTAGAACTATACAAGCCAGTCATCGAAGGTAGAATTACCATGCCATTCAACATCAATGGTGGAAGCTGTCCATAATATAAACTTCCAAACGGTTATTTCCATTCATTACCACACAATATTCTTCGGTTGAAAATTGATAGAAAACAATTAATCCAACGAACTTTTTCAGTGGATCTACGTATGTTTTTGTTCAGTGTATGTACGATGCATATATATAGAACTTCTGCATAAGTTTTATATAGGCTCCGATAGGAAATGCCTATTTGAATGTGTCTTCGGACATAAATTACAGAATATGTAGAGAAGGTGGGTAGATATGAAACTCTTTTTTTTCGAATTAAACTTTTAGAAATCGTTATCGTACCAACATTGAAATGTAAACCAGTTGAAATTTTCATACATTAGCTACATAAATGCATAAAAGTTCTTTTAAATGTTAAGTAATTTTCACTCTGGGCTGTTGAAATACGAGACAAGTGACTCTATTTCAACTCTCCACACCAGCGGGGAGAAATGAATGAGTATTTGGGTAAACATAAAACACGTGAAACAGTGTTCCGGCTGGAGCTCCTTTTACCATATGTGCTTTAAAGTGGGCACTGGGGCACTAAGGGAATATACTGGTACGAAGCACTGAAAATGCTCATGTGGTAACTAATGCCCAATCTATACAATGCGTCGTAAAACCACGTAGACAAAACGACATGGATTTTTGTGTTTGCTTTCCACTCCTTCATTTGAAAATTTATGCTTGGAAAAATGTCCCTTCTCTCTCAATCATGACTATATGAGCACGAGCTTATGTGTAGTACATAATTAGCAAAAACGATGTAGTTATACCTCATGTGTATTCAGCATAATTTAGAACCATGCAGTGAGAGTGTCGTGTCCCAAAGCAATCATACAATGAAAAACTTCTTCCATAAATCAATACACACGAATTACTTTAAGCAGAAAGCTTTATTTTGCATAACACTGACCTATCTTAATACTTTACAACTAACCCGAACCGAAACATGATACTGCGATGAATGATAATAAAAAACGGCACTCGCCAGACCAGTTATTGGTTTTTTATGCCCGATATTGGGAAGTAAACTTTCTTGGCTCACAACGCGGATGTAAACAAACGACAACAAGCTTGTCGTTTGTTATACCGGTTGCAGCACCTGAGTCGCTTAGTTGTAAACAATCGCTTTACATAATAATTACTATGCGAGGTTAATTATTATCGTAATCGTCGATTAGTCCACTAAGCGCTCATCGCAGCCAGCTGTTGGGCTAATCAGCAAAATAACCGACAGTTGCAGAACAATACCATGCGAGGTTATTGTTTAGCAATCGTTGATTATTCTACCAGAATATGCCCTTGGCTGCTGGAAGAATCTTCCGTGTATTTTTTTTTTTTTTATATATTATTAAGCCAAGCTCAGGGGATACCCTATGATGCAAAGCCATAAAATGCCCCCCCCCCCCCCTTGGAAAAACTAGTTTCCGCAGGGAACTAGATCTGGAGATTAAAACAGTCTTAATTAACAACTGAGAATATTTTGTTTCTCATTCGGTTCAGATTGTTTACATTTTCTTTACATACCTACTATCTAAATTGTCTTATTTGCCTTCTTCATTCCTTACATCCTTAAATTTTTTATTTTTACAGCATTTCTCTTTTTATTTTCTTGTTACATTTAACTTCTTTAACTTCAATATTTCCTTTACAGATTTAATTATTTTCATCTCATTTCTTTTTTATTGTGTTCTTACAACAAATCTATTTTCTCTTTTAGTTTATTTACTGTTTTTGTTTTTTTTTACTAATTACAATAAGAATAACTGCATACTGGTGTTTTGTTTACATTCTTCTGTTATATTTCTTTATTCTAGTTTTTTCCTTCACATGTCTTTTACTTTGAAACTTCTCCCACTTATCGTAATAAGTTATTTATATTTCTATTACATTAAAGTTTTATGTACCTATTGGACAAGAGTTCATTAATTCATTTACACGTATTATCCCGTTAGAAAACATTACTTACTACCTATATAATAACAAAATAACAAAAAGTTCTTTTTACAATCATTTATAATAGCCCGAATACTTACAAAAATACTATCCAAACCATAACAACAAAATTTTTCTCTCCACTAATTACAATTTTTACAATCCTCTAGCCATAAGTTATTCTTCCTATGGGTGCCCAAAACAATTACATTATTACGATAAAACTACTTTACTATTCTAACTGCACCAGCTGCTTCTCGAAGGCGGTTGGTCAATTTGCGGTTTGTAGGTTTGCTGTTGTTGGGATGACCTTTTTTAAGTATATTGGATTCCGCTTGTTTGGATAGCCTCGCTTGGATTTGGCCCGTCAATGGTTTGCTGATAATGGTTCGAGTTTGTTCACTTTTCTGATGCTTCAAGTGGTACACTAATCCTGCTAATACTGCTAGCATTTGATCACAATTGATCCCATTAATTATATGGATAGATAGATAGAATGTTTTTATCTACACTGTATTGCTGGACAATTTCTTGTTATAAGCACTTCTTTAATTTTACTACGATTATATTTGTAAAAAAAAGAACTTTCTTTTGGTCCCGATGGAGTTCTCTCAATTATATTGAGAGTCCACGTGTACTTAAAGATTTTTTTTTTTGTAATATCATATAGTACTGTATATATGTATGTTACTAGGTATACTATATAACAGAGCTCGCAACATTAATTTATGCGCTAATAACTCCGCCAGGTTTTCTAATTGTAGCTTTCCAATAAGAGTTCGGCAGAAGCTCCAAATTCGGCATCCAGATCATATGTGTGGTTTTCACCTACTTTTACAGGCATAGTGTATACCCTGCACTTGTCCAACGAATATTTCACTCATCTCCTGAACGTAAATTATCCGTGGATGTAAGCTTCCGATGCTGAAAGGGGCCAACCTACTAATCCTTATCTCCGGTATCATATTAATTTCTCGTACTTTGCTCCCTATATTTCCACTTGCATATTTACTAGAGTTGATATTTTGTTTCGTAGATCCCCTCGTTCTGCTGCCGCCTGTGCTCTGAAAGCATTGAATAAGTAGATTTGACGACCTGACCTACACTTATTTAACCTATGGCAACCCGTTTATTTTTCTCTATGCTATGTACATTTTCAATCTTTTTCTTCCATCTCTCGTTTCTTTTGCAACTTTATTTCTTTTACTTTTATTATAATATTTTTTTTAAACTTCTCTTTTTAAATCTCTTATTCCTTTTAATCTTTTTTCCACGTTCTTTTAAATTTCTTATATCTTTTAACTTTCCAATCTTTCCTTAACACCCTCTTTACCTTTTTTTTTTCTTTACAAAACCTCTTTTTTTATTAATCTTGATTCTTAACATTTTATTTTTCTTTATTTTCATTACTCTTTTGTTTTTTATTCTTTCTTTCCTACGTTAGGTTTGATTTCAATCTTGATACATTTAATATTCTTTTAACTTTTTATTTCTGTGTTTTTTCTATTCAATCTGCTCATTCTCTGTTTTTTTCAACCTCTAATTTTTATTTCCAAAATACATTTGCTTACCTTTACATCTCTAAATTTACCTCACCTTTATAGATCCTTTCCATATCATCCTGTCCTTACCAAGCTCCGCTCATCGAATTTCTCCTGAAATTAGAGGGAATTTGTTGGACATATATTTGGTTAAACCCCCCGATTCCTGGGTCATAACCATTACTTACCTTGTAGGGGTTATAAAACTTGCAGTAGAAGTTGCATTTTTAACATGAATGGGGATCCGTTCCCCTACTTTCCTTCTGCCTTGACGTACTTCTGTCCTGTCCGGCTTCCCATTATATCCCTGAAATTTTAACTTACCTTTTTGCAGAATCCCCTGGGCTTTTCGTATTTGCCAATAGAAATTGTTCGTACCCTTGTAGCGCCATGCAAAACGTTCAGGATACTTACGAGATCCGTGTTGCCCATCCGAGGTGTTCATGTTTTTTTCTCAGGATAGGCTCTTGCATTAGCAACTCTTACAAATGCACATCCATCCTCCAGGCTATTTCCGCTGTGGCCATAATATTCATCTCACTTCCTCCTCTCCTCCCTAAATTCATCGATCCTCTATATACTCTACTTGAATCCAAGATTATTTCCATAAAAACTACTCTATAAAACAACTATTAATAACGCGATAAATTAAATAGACGCGCGTATCATCAACGCCTAAACCGAACGCAACGTTGAAAAAAGTGCTAATTCTCATGTAGCTAACACACATCTATTACAATTTCCTTAAAATAATTGCACCTTACAAAATTATTTTATTTTAACTTTAACAATTTTTATCTGAAAGAAAGAAGCATTATCCTAAACTCAATCAATTACTTTAGGCTGAAGAGTAAATGGAGCAGCTAAAAAAGCAGAGCTCCCACAATTAACAAAACAATTGGAGCGGCTAAAAAAGCATTACTCCCACAAAAATACAAAAAAAAAAAAAATTGAAGCAGCTAAAAAAGCATAACTCCCAAAACTTAAAAAAAAAATGGAGCAGCTAAAAAAGCATAACTCCCAAAATTAAAAAAAAATGGAGGAGCTCAAAAGCATAACTCCCAAAAATAAAAATAAATCAATTGTAAAAATCACAATACCCTCTTAACCGGTTGCGCCAAAATGTCGTGTCCCAAAGCAATCACACAACGAAAAACTTCTTCTATAAATCAATACACACGAATTACTTTAAGCAGAAAGCTTTATTTTGCATAACACTGACCTATCTTAATACTTTACAACTAACCCGAACCGAAACATGATACTGCGATGAATGATAATAAAAAACGGCACTCGCCAGACCAGTTATTGGTTTTTTATGCCCGATATTGGGAAGTAAACATTCTTGGCTCACAACGCGGATGTAAACAAACGACAACAAGCTTGTCGTTTGCTATACCGGTTGCAGCACCTGAGTCGCTTAGTTGTAAACAATCGCTTTACATAATAATTACCATGCGAGGTTATTGTTTAGCAATCGTTGATTATTCTACCAGAATATGCCCTTGGCTGCTGGAAGAATCTTCCGTATATTGGGCCATAACAGGAGTTTAGAATAGAGCAGCTGTAAACTGGACCTGTCAAAATATTCTGGCAAAAAAAAAAAAATCGTATAAAGGCCAAACATCTAAAATCGCTTTGATTAAAAAAAAAAATGGATTTTCATTGCGATGGTAAGTAGATCTGTAATAATTCACAACATCAAATTAAAAATGCTTTCTTAATTTTCAGAAAATAAAGAAGAAATTTTAGTGGAGAACGTGGAAAAGATGTCGATATCTGCAAAAGAGCTGACATATCCGACCAAAAATGGACCCAAATAGGGAAGGAACTTGGCTGTATGGTAAATAAATTATAACATTTTTTAATTAATTATTGTTATAACACATACATGTGCATAGGTAGTGAAGCCAAACATCATTTTAATTTGTTGAAGCGACGCTTGATCCATTTCAAAAACAGACAGGGTATATTATCAAGAAGTTGTGCAGCGGCAACACCTGCTTTTAAAAAATCACTTGTCCTGGCAAAAAAAAAATTAATTTTATAAGCGATAGTCTTTCTAGAAGACAGTATTTGTTTTGTATATTACCTATTTTAATGAATATATTTCATATACTTCTTTAGGACATTGAGTGTGGCATTCGTGGTAACAAAACTGATGTAGGTGTGACACCAGTAAAGTTGCAAAGTACTCAACTAGAAAGTGAGACATGCTGTGTCCGTTCTGAACGTGGCAGCCAGATTTTCGTCACCATTCCTGGTCTTCCGGCTTTAGCTACAGACTCAGCTCATCACCAATAAGAAAGCTATCGCAGCCACTGCTCCAGGACTAAGTTTCTATAGAAAATAGAAGATCGATTCTTTCCTGTTCCTCAGCTCCTTCATCTTCGGATTCTGGGCAATTACAGTCTCCACCTGCAAGAAGAAATTAAGCGTCGGGCCTGCGTCAAAGCTATTGACAACAGGCTTAGAAACTTTCAACGAAATTAAAGAAGCTGCAAAAGAGTTCAGAAATAATGCCCAACAGCTTACATCTGACACCCCAACATCGCCTTTTATCGATAAATTTAAGGATTTTTTAGCTTATGTGCACTCGAACGCCTCACCACGGACAAGCAAACAAAACTTGTAGACGGATGCATGAAACTGTACATAGAAATTATTGAGGAGTGAAAATTAAATATATAAAAATAAAAAAAAAATTTGAGTCAATTTTATTTATGACAGTTAGAAATTGAGCCTACTTACAATATTATTGCAAACATTATAAAGGGTTTTCCAATAAGAGGTGTTATTTTAATTAGCCCGCTATTTCGGTAGATGTCACTTTTGGAGCTGTCATTTTTTGACATTTGACAAGTGGAAACTACGCCATGTACATACATGTTATGATACAAAGATAACAATTATGGCCGATTCGAGACGAATTTTTGTGTTGCTACGTCATGAGGTGACTATTGTCATTTCCAGCGAATTTGTTTTGAGTTTTTCGTATTTTATTGACTTAAATACGTTTTGAATATAATAAAATATTTAACAAAACATTAGTGTGAGATCTGTGCTCAAACGAAACGGGGGTGCCGGTTGTAAAGGATAACTCAGCTTGTATGATCAAATATAAAAATTTTTAATTCAATTTATATATTGCTATTATCACAATACAATACTTACAACTAACCTAGCTTACTATTATATTCCAAAGAGTTTAATACTTATACTAAAACAATTCAACGAAAATTCAATAAAAAATGCTGCCACAGAGGTTTGTTCCCCTTATTTCTGAAAAAGAAAGAAAATCCACTATTAATAAAATAAAAGTTCTGTGCTACACGCGTAAGCACGGTAGCTGTGCTAAAAATAATTAGAACTTGGCAGAAGTAAATTTCTGCAGCAAGAGTAGCTTCCTGCTAAGATGGAGGATGAAATGAAGCAGAAGTAGATTTCCGCAGTAGGAGTAAATTCCAACTCAGGTGGGAGTTGAAAAATAACCAGAAGTACATTTCTGAAGTAGGAGTTAATTCCTACTCAAGTGTGGGATAGAAATTAATGCAGAATTAAATTTCTACTTAGGTGGGAGATGGAAAAATAGCAGAGTTAAATTTCTGCAGTAGGAGTAAATTCCTACTTGAATGGAAGCAAATTGGATATTGGATAATTCGGAAAATCAGACTAAATTCTGATGTGTTCAGATCAAATTCTGAATTAGGAATGCATGATTCTGGTGTGGCTCGTCGCCTTTTTATAGCCGCCGGGAGCCGCTTCGTTTCGGCTTCGCAATGGGTTGCCTTGGCAACGCTCGTTCTCAAAGTTGCATTTGATTAAACTTTGATGGCGGCGTCCCGCAATGACGTCATAGTGTTACCATTATAGAATTAAAGATGCACTGAACTTTGACTGCGGCGAGAACATCTGACTTGATGTAATGTCATTTGAACTACAATTTGTAAACATACAGAAGTACGTAGAAAATGGTGAGTTTGCGTATTTTATCTATTTTTTATTGTAAATAATAATGTTTTTATATCTTTCAGGACATATTTATAATTGGAAGAAGTTTAGGACGGTGCTGGACCAAAACGAGGAGATTCCCTGTGGTTAGATAAGTACCTTTTGTTTAAATTATTTTATAGATAGAATTCTTTGTGTTCCCTTTTTGTATCTTTTTAGGACATGCACACTAGTGAAGGAACAACCAGCGAGGGAATATTGGGAGACTCATTGTGGCTTGAACAATTAGTTTCTTCGTTTAAATCACTTTGGGAAAAGTAATTATGTGCTAGTGGGGAAACAAAGAAATTTACAAATAGAACATTTTTTTACTGTGATAAGGACGATTGAAATTGAGACGAACAAATTTCTGACAATTGTCACCAAAGGGAGTAAACAACCAATTGACAGATAATTCGGCCATACCTTGTTAACCTTTGTATCATGATATACATACATACATATTACAGACTATTAATTAAATCTGTAATTTTATTCCTCAATTCTCTCGATTGCTCTGTTGCATTTCTAGCTCCTTCATTGTAACTAGGAGGAATGGCTTGTAAGGTGCTCTGGGAGGATGCAAGCTTCATCGACATTGTTTAAATAAACTTCTGACTGTGAAGATAGAATGAAATTATACAACATAATTGAAGCTAACACAATATTCTCAGCATTTTCCGGCTTTACTTGTATCGCCCGTGAGAAAATTTGCCATCGCGCGGTTAATATTCCGAAGGTGTTTTCAACTAAACAGCAAACTTTCGAAAGTTCGCGATTATGGTTGATTTGCTCAATTTCCAGTATGGTGTCATTAGGTATGAGCGTGAGGGAACAGCAGCGTCACCAAGAAAGAGGTATGGGACATCAAATGTGCTTCTGTGTGCACTTCTAGGCACTGGAAATGGAAATTTACCGTTTTCAATTTCTTCAAATAAAGAGCTGCCTCTACATATTCCGCTATTGGACCGCCCACACTGAAATATATGAAACGATACTCAGCATCACATACTCCTAGAAGGACTATGCTGAACTGCTTTTTGTAATTAAAAAAGTGACTACCAGATTTTGGTGGTGCTTTTATCGTTACATGCTTGCCTGTAATAGAACAATTTAATTAATGAACTCGTACAATTGGCTATTCAAGAACCATCAATAGCTCCAATGTCATGAGGATATTTAGTTCTTCCCTCAAAATCTTCTGCTATTTTCTCCAGCTTTTCGAGAGTTAGCTTGGACATACATAAATCTTTTAAATTGGAGTAGATTGCCCGGAAATTTTCATGAACTATTGCTGCAACTGTTAAGTAACCTATTCTATAAATATAATGCAAGCTCCGAAAAGAATCGGCAGTAGCAAGATATCTGAATGGAATAATAAAAATAAATACTAATTATGCGCGCTGTATGTCCAAAATGGTTTACCGAAGTGTTAAGAGCAACCGCGATTCTGTGTTTATGGATGCTCTGATTGAACACGTTTCTAGTGAAAACCCAACAAGATGGAGAAGTTCATCAAATTTAGAAAACAATAGGCGAGTAAAATTAAGAAAGGACTCATGTTGTAGCCTTGCTGAACTGCATCAAATCTAAAAAGAGAAAAAGAGTTTAAAATATTTATTTTAATTAATAATCTATTAAGTTTCAATATTTATAGTATAATTACCTAAAGTTTCACTCTGAAAAGGTTGGCCTGCCCTGAAAAGATAAGAATTTTCATCATCAACTTAAATACAAATCCATTGTGTACGTATACCTCATCTACGAATCTGGACAGTACCGCTATCACCAAATCAGCAGATCATCATCAACTTATCTTGCTAGCCATTGCTTTTACCGCACGCACAGTCATCGAGTGTTGAAAGTTGGTGGGAAAAATTTAGATCCAATCATCGTTCTATGGTCTCTCAAGCAAATGCTGACCAACAAATGACAGGTTATTTTAAAAACAAATTCTTTAATACGACCGAAAAGCTTTGTTCACAGTTCTGCGGAGAACTTTATGATGCACTAGATGCATTAATTTCACTCGAGAATCCCAGTAGCAATTCATTTAACAATCACTGCAACTCTCAATATTCCTACACAAGCAGATAACGTGGTATCATTCGTATCATCGTCGAATGTTAAATTACCTCGAATCGATATCCCCAAGTTCTCAGCGTCCTATCAAATTTGGCGGTCCCTTTATGATTTATTTTCTCAATTGAAGATTTTAACTTCACAAAGAGCTATTAAATATGAGTCTTCACAAGCCATCAAACAGTTGCTAGACACCAGAAATGAATGTCTGCATTCTTTACGAAGTTTAGAGGTAAAGGTTGACTATTGGAATGAAATAATAATTTTTCTACTAATTCAAAAGCTTCCTTCAGACACTCGTGAGCTTTGGGAACGATCTCTGGAGAATAGTACAGATTTACCGAAACTAGGCATTCATATGGCTTTTCTAGAATCTCGCTTTCGTACCATGAAAATGGTTAAGGGTCACGAAGGTAATGGACCTAGTACAGATACTACAATCAAGTTTAAAAAGGAAACCGAACCTTTCACATTAGAAAATCGTCAGCGTGTCCACTATGCAACAAAGTACATATTTTGCGACAATGTTCACAATTCCTTCAAATGAGTCCTTCCGCTAGAAGCAAAATTGTATGAAAGGCGTCATTATGTCACAATTGCTTAGCTAATAGTCACCCTAGTCAAGGCTGCAGTAATCATTGCAATCAACGCCACCATACACTCTTGCATCAAAATCCGTAATCAGCTGATTCAAAATTAAATTTAGCGTATCACCCAGCGCATGTCACTCCAAGTACATCTAAGGGAATACATAATACAGAATCAAGGTTAACATCACTTTATGTGGATCAAATGCGATGAAGTTTCCTACTTGCCACCGCACAAGTTCTAGTTATAATTCCAAATGGAAAGCATTTGTTACGAGCTCTCATTGACCCCGGGTCACAAGGTTCTTTTATAAGAGAAGATGCTGCTCAGAAGTTAGGTAGGCACCGTGTTCACGCTCGTATTTCTGGAATAAGTACACAATCTGCGGGAACAGCCACCAGCCAAATGCAACTAACATTTCAATCAATTCACGACGAGTCATTTGAATGTAGTGTAAATGCTCTCGTTTTGAAATCTTTGACTGGAGTTCTACCATCACAACCCATTCAAGCAAGCCAAAAATGGCATCACATAAACGGCCTTGCTCTAGCTGACCCCACCTATGGCCATCCTGGACGATTAGATATATTACTTGGCGTAGATGTGTATGCGAGTCTTATACAACCTGGCTTTCGAAAAGGCAATGATCATTCCCCTTGTGGCTCAGAACACCTATTTAGGCTGGATTTTGTTCGGAGAAATAAAGAATATTAACTCATCCTCCCCTTACATAGCTGTATTGAAGGAGACACCTTACTAAAACAGTTCTGGGAACTGGAAGGATCGTCTCAAGAAAAAATACTTCGTAAAGAAGATATCGATTGTGAAGATTTTTACAAGACCACTCATCGTAGACTTGAAGTGCGCTTGCCCTTTGTTAATCAGCAACCTCCTTTGTTAGGGCGTTCCAGGGACAGAGCTGTAAACCGACTATTACAATTAGAAAGACGTTTAGAGAAAAATCCCGAGTTATACCGGCTATACGATGAATGTCTTCAAGATTATTTGAATTTAAATCATATGAAACTAGCATACTCCTGAACTGGAACATATGATCACCACAGATTCCGCCAACTTATATACAGTGAACTACTTACCTCATCACGCTGTGCTAAAGGACTGCTCTACAACGAAACTTCGCGTTATTTGATGCCTCAAGTAAAGCTCTAACGGATTCTCGTTAAATGATTACCTACTGACAGGACCGAAGTTAGAAGAGGATTTGATTACTATTTTGATGCGCTGGCGGAAACATAAGATCGCCTTTACAGCCGATGTTACAAAAATGTATAATAAATACACGTTGTTGCAGACTATGGAGAAGTTCTCCCAAGCATAGCACTAAAGGGAATGAATTAAATTCAGTGACCTTCGGAACATGCTGCGCACCTTATCTCGCCATAAGAACCTTAAAGCAACTCGCCGAAGATGAAAGTAGTAATTATCCACTTGCCTACCCAGTAGTTAAAAACGATTTTTAATGACGTTATGTCAGGTGCTTATGGTATTCAAAGTGCCTTGCGAATCCAAGAACAATTGATTATCATGCTGAATACGGGCAGTCTTGACCTGCTTAAGTGGGCGAGTAATTGTTTTGACTTGTTAGATGCTGTAGTAGAGAAAAGAGAGATGAAGATCCCCTTGAACATCGAAGAAAGTAACGTGATAAAAACGCTAGGCTTGCACTGGAATCCAGTGACAGAAAATACTGCACATCGGTGGTCTTAATTGAAAAACGAACTTTATTTATTTGAACACGTCAAAATATCACGGTGGTTAGCGATCGTAGAAACAGTAAGGTCAGTACAATTACACGGGTTTTGTGACTCGTCTACATTTGCATATTGTGCAGTAGTTTACATTCGATGTGTAGACGAAGATGGGAAGATATGTGTAAATTTGATTGCCGCTAAATCAAAGGTCGCTCCTATCAAATTACGTTTTGCCACGCCGCGAAATATGTGCAGCTGTTTTACTAGCAAAACTTCTGCACTACGTAAAGCATCATATGAAATTTGATAATGCTACAATCTACGCTTGGACTGATTCTAAAATTGTAAATTTCTTGGATTCTTGGAAAACCAAATAAGTGGAAGACGTTCGTCTGCAACCGAGTAGCATCGATCCAAGATCAGTTAGATTGCAGTTGTTGGCATCACGTTGCTTCATCGGACAATCCAGCAGATTGTGGACCAAGAGGAATTCTCCCTTCAGCGTTGATTAAGCATCACCTGTGGTGGAAAGTGGTGGTTGTTGTACCACGAAGATACCTGGCCCAGTACAAAAACATCCCAATGCGATACGTCTATAGATCTAAAAATTATAAGAACTCACTTAACAAAAACTGCATATCCATTAGAGATTTTACATAAGTATTCATCACTGAACAAATTAACTCAAATCACAGCCCTCTGTTTTCGTTTCTACAATAATTGCCGATCTGAAAGGGTTAATGGAAAAACAGGATTTCTAACAGCAGAAGAAATGCGCAATGCTCGACATTGTTCGATAAAGATCATCGAATTCGAAAAGGACATCTCAGATTTAAAAAAGGGAGAATCACTTCACTTGAAGAGTCGTCTCCTTTGTTTGAACACGTTTCTATGCAAAGAAGACGGTGGCAGACTTCAAAGCTGCATACCCAGTTTCAACGAAAAACAGCCTATCATTATGCCTAGTAAACATCACTTGACTCACTTGGTAATCACTCAAGCTCATCATGTAACTTTACATGGCGGGCAGTTACTAATGTTGCTATATCACCGGAAAACATACTGGATTATCAACGCTAGAAACACTGTTCGACAAATTGTATACAAATGTTTGATTTGTTTCAAATACAAGTCCCAGTCAGCATCCAAATTAATGTCACAACTTCCAGAGCCACGCTCAAGAATATCGAGACCCTTCACACACTACGCTGGTCCCATTTCAGTACGTGTTTCCAAGGGTAGAAATTGCAAGACATTCAAAGATTATATCGCAATTTTCGTATGCCTTTGCACCAAAGCTATACACTTAGAAGCAGTCAGCGACCAAACGTCTGCCGCTTTTTTGGCTGCTTTAAAGAGATTCATAGCTAGAAGTGGAATATGCTCATTTTTATTCCGACTGCGGGCGCCAATAGGCAATTACAAAGTGATTACCTACGAGTGATTTAAGACTTCGCACTCTTTTAATTCCTTTATCACTTTCCAAATTGACTCGATTGTTGTTGAGAAATATATGACATGCAAACATGTCAAAAGCTGCCTGAATTGGTCTCGTAGTAGGTAAGTCCAAAATCTCCGATATCGGTAGAGTTTTGACGTGTAGATCAGGCCCATTAAAGTTTTCGCAGCACAAATATTTTACTAGTAAAATGTTACTCAACAGCTGCACTACGGATAAGTATGCATTAGATACTCTACCACGACATCCACCATGACCTGATAATAAATTCTTCTTTAACGAGAGCTGCATTCCTACCCCCGCAAACTGGACTCTGGCACGACGATCGCGAATGGCTATGGCTAAAAGGGCCAGCTCTCTTAAAGAATAGCAAATTTCCTGCATTTTTACTTGTTTTGTATATTTATAATTTTTTTTGAAAAAAACTTTTATGCGCCTTTTATAAATCCTCTGGATTGCCACTTTGAACTAATTTTCTACCGCTTTTATACAGTAAAAATCTTATTGTTGTATATTGTAATTAAAACTCAACTTCACATTTACTTCAAGTTTATTACTAATAAGATAAGAAATAAGTACATCCAAAGAAATGAAGAGTTACAGCAAGAGTGAGCCGATGCTCAATATTATACTCTGAATTACATGATACTCTCACACAGTAAGCCTACATATCAGCGTTGCCAGAATAATTTTTTAAATTTACCTTATATCAGGTAAAATTTTTAAAAAAGCACAGTGAAGACAAAAAGAAAAACATTTATTATGTATATACATATATTATATAGATATAGATTTAATATTTACCCATCCAAATTAAAAATACATTTATTTGAGTACCACTACTTAAAGCAACGCACAGTGCTGGGCACATTTCGATAATTTCATAGTAGATTAAAATTTTAGCAGAACAAATAAAAAATAATAAGATCTTAATATAGAAATATACAAGACAAGAGCAAGTAGACAACTATTTTTCTAATCATTTATGGATATTATATCATCTACATCTTCAGATAAGTTTTCATATAAATGTGAATTCATTTTGCTGTACATAGGGACTGTAGGTTCAAATTCCATACAACCTTCACGCTTAATAACTTCTGATGCCAGAAGAACGCCATTGACTGATTCAGTTTTCAGTTTATTTCTAAGTTTTGATTTCATAAGAAATATTTTTGAAAACACCCTTTCACAGTCTGCGTTCGAGTGAGGCAAAGAAAAAAGTCTCGTTGCAAATTTTGATAAGAATTTGAATTCCTGGCAATTATCAATGCCGTATATTTGACTTAATTTAAAATAAAATTCATCAGCGGCAACATTTTCAATATCTTTGAATTCTTGAGGTAAAGAAAAAGACGGTAATTTTCGCCACTAATTATCCAAATCTTGTGCTGGAATGTCATCACAAATTTTACCACACTGTTTGTGCAATTCAAAAAGTGTTGGATGTTCATCTCTAGTTTTGGTATCAATAGCGTGTATTGGTTTTAAAATATTTATAGTTTTTAAAATGAAATCACCAAAATCCATACAGCTAATTTTGTAGAATTCAGCACACTGAGATCTAAACTCGAATTCTTTACCTTCAAAATTTTCTCCTAAGATTCGCTTAATACGCTCAAGCTCTTTCATTACTGATATATGATTGGTAGGAACATTATTTCAAAAGTAGGATCTATATTTTCCACTTTAGCGTTCAAAATGTAAGATGCTTTCATATAGTTCTGTAAAATCTCAATATATGATCTAGAAATTTTACTGTAAACATCAGTTATTACAATTTTAGATGACTGAAAATATGTATTTATTGAATGGAATTTTAGAAGAATCCATTCTAGAAGCAGATAATACAATTTTGTTATAGGTTCTGAAAATTTTTCAAATATGTGTCTTGAGGCAATTATATGTTGTGCAAGCTACTGATCAGTAAAAAAATTTTGAAGTACAGTCGAATTTTCTAGTAGACGACTTACTACCGGTAATAAAGATAACCACCTTGTTTGCATAGGACGAAGTAATTTATGGGGCTGTAAATCATAATATGTTTGAAAAGAACTTAACAAATTCTGGCGTTTGCTACTATGCTTGAAATAACTATAAATTTCTCTCGCTAATATTTTACCTTCTTTGGGAAAAGTACGACAAGCTGACGAAGCACATAAATGTAGCGAATGACAGATGCATTTAAAAATTTTTATGTCAGGACAAGTTTCTCTAAAACGTGACGAAACTAAATGATGCTAGTCCATCATTAGGCTGCATCCATTACTTCCAAATCCAATCACGTTTTCAGTGGGAATGTTTTTCGACGTAAAGGCGCTAATAATTAAATTGAACAAGACTTCACTTGGTCTAGTAATATCAGTGGATAACATTGGCTGGCTGGATATCTTAATAAGCTCATAAAAACTACTTAGAACTGTGTAGCTTAATCAACTAACACACTAAATTTTGTTTATTTTAATATACTAATCAAATTTTCTTTAAAACTAACTCCTATAACATTTTTTAATATACCAGTTGCCTTGGTCCTCTTCAATTTCATTCCGGCCGCGATTTTCGAATCAGGAAATGATTTCTTAATTAATTCGGTCAAATGATCTATTGCTCTAAAAGATATATTGTGCTCAGCTAAAAACGAGCAAAGCTTCAATTCAGCCCGCTCAATGCCAGTCTCTAAACTTTTCTGTTCAGCGTTTTTTGTTGAAGAAAAAAGGTTGAAATTGTTTTGGATGAACCACCAAAAGTACTACATTTGAGTACATGTTTTTTAGATGCACTATGTCTCTTTATAACTGATAACTCAGCAACAAATACTGGACCGCAAATTTTGCATTTTGCTTTCAAATCATCATCAGGTACACTGCTTAGCCAGTTTTTAAAATCTGGGTGTGCCAACCACTCCTTCCTGAATCGCTGCTGGAGTCTTTTCCTTTTCCCAGCAAAAGCCCCAAATTCGCCCTCGTCACACGAGCCATCAGAATTGAACATATTTTTTTCCTTAAAATATTAAGCTACAAAGTTATAGTATTCATGACTTTGAATTAAATCTCACCTTTTTTAAACTATTCTTCTATATGCACGGGTAATTCTTTCCGGTGAAATACAAACCTACTTTCTACTATGCATTTCAAAAGCTAAATCTGTTACAATTCCACATTCAACATAATTGTTTTATATTGTAGAAAATAGAGGGCGCTGGCTATAGCAAAAATAGCAAACAAGCTGCGTTCGTGCGCGTAGTACAAAGTTCCAGTTTAGACGGATCAGTACAGGGTGGGAGCAGGAAGGAAGTATCAGCCTACCGAACAGATTTCGTGCGACAGAGGCAACATACTATCTCGTCTAATCTGGGTCAAACGAAAGTAATTCTATCCGAATTTGGTTAGATTTTAAATTAACGTGGACTCCTAATACGATAGGTTTCTTTTACCGTAGGTAGAAATCCAAGTCAAATTACCTTGAAATACGGTAATTACCGTATGTCTGGCAACGCTGCTACATATACTACACTTATTAAAAGTAATTATAGCTTTAGTCACAAGTTGCACTTAATTATTCTTAGAGTGAATGTATTTTCATGTGAATTTCTTAAGTACATAGACTTGAAAGTACAACAAGTTTTTATGCAGTACTGGGTTGGATTTGCCTTGAAAGTACAACATTGGATGTTACTAGCATACTAAGTATTTCCCCTCCCTTGTTGTACAATATAATTGCGCCAGCGTTTATATAAGAGGAAATACCATCGCTGAGATTTTCAATTTAAAACTCTTTATTAAATAAAATAAGTCAAAATGTCCGAGTATTTTACCACAACTAAAGACATTTCTACCATGATTAAACGGTTTAATCTACGCGGGCGGAAATTAGAGTTTAAAATTAATCCTGTTACCGAAGGCGTCGACCCTGTAACATGGATTAAAAACGCAGTCAAAAAAATAATTACGAACGCGTTGGAAAACGTTTCGGGGATAATTATGCCGGTATAACGTTTTGCGGGAAAAGTTTTGAAGAGCCCGGCCCCGGATGGATGAAGTTTAAGCCTGCTTCCGATGTAAAAATGGAGGATGTGTGGGAAATGATTGCAAAAATTTTTCAAAGCAATTCATCAGGTAATAAGTTTCTACCTATATTTAAACAGAAAGATTAAATTCTTTGTTAATTTAGGGCTAGCAACAGATACCTTCTGCCTGCAGTTAACATCGGTTCGTTTACCACAGGGGAAAGGAAGAGACTGTGGCAGAAAATATAACACTTTTGATATGGAGTGTTTGCAGCGAAAAGGCATTGTACAGATAAAAAACAACGATAACCTTTGTTTGTTTCGAGCGTTAGTTGTGACAATTGCACATGCAAAAAAGGATAGTAAATACATCAGCATTCGAAAAGATCTTGGAAAAATTCAACTTCTACAAGCAACGGAATTGAAGGAAAAATGCAGGGTAACCATACCTAATGGTGGAGCAGGTGTTTTTGAGCTGCAAAAAATCCAGGATTATTTGCCCGATTTTAAAATTGTTGTTTATCAATATGGGACAAAAGTTCGTGATGTTGTATTTGAAGGCTCCAGCAAAGGACTACATCTAAATTTGCTGTATCACAAAGGACATTACAACGTTATAACTTCCTTGACTGCTGCCTTTTGTTGTAGTTATTTTTGCGAGTATTGTCACCAGCCTTATAACACTAAAAATTCTCACCGATGTGAAAAATCCTTCCCCTGTTGTCAACAGACCCCCGTATGTAACAAGAGACCTTTCAGTGCATTATGTGAAAGTTGCAATCGAAATTTTAGAGGACAACAATGCTTTGATAATCATATAAGTTCAAGTATCTCCTGATAGGGTAGTTTTTGTACAAAAGTGAAAAGATGTAATAACTGTCTAAAAACATACAGTGCGTGCAAATAAAGACCATTTGTGCTACATTAGACCCGCTGAAAAACTGCTTCATATAACATATGTTTTATTTATATTTTATGATTTGGAAACACAACAAGAAGAAACAATATCTGAAAAATTTGTTAACGGAGTAAAACTTGGTGAAGTTAAAAAACATGAACCAAACTTGTGCGTATTTAATCAAAGATGTGATAAGTGCATTAATGAAACTAAATTAGTGTTTTACCAAACGTCTGGTTTTAGAACTGTAATTTACAAGGGCAATGTATTCGAAAATTTTTTAAAACATTTATTAGAAATTTAAAAAAAATTAAAAAAATTAATAGTGATAGCACATAATGGTCATTACATACTTCAAAACGCCGACAAAACTCTACAATTGATAATAAGAGGAACAAAGATAATTCTAATGAAACTTGAAAATTTAAAATTTCTTAATTCGTTAAACTATTTTCCAATGCCACTCTTGAAATTACCTAAAGCATTTGATTTACCGGCAATTTAAAAAAGTGATATTTCCCTCATTTATTTAACTCTGGAGAATCAAAACTACACCGGAAAATTACAG
Source organism: Dioctria linearis (assembly GCA_963930735.1). NCBI lineage: Eukaryota > Metazoa > Arthropoda > Insecta > Diptera > Asilidae > Dioctria > Dioctria linearis. The sequence goes on along the minus strand of OZ005740.1, from coordinate 345,395,584 downwards.
AATGTCAAGTATTAATACGCTGATGAAATGAAAGAAGAAGACCGTAAATTGTTTTTAAAGTGGTATGAAGAACATAAGGATGATTACTTTGACTTACAAAAGGAATTGGCTGAATATTGTGTCAGTGACGTACAAATACTAACAGAAGCTTGTTTAAAATTTAGAGAACTAATGCTAAAAGAGTGCAAAGTGTGTCCGTTTCTGGAGGCAACTACAATTGTTTCTGCTTGTAACCTTGTTTTTCGTCGTAATTTCCTTAAATCAGACACGATTGGAATAATATCAAAGCGCGGATATCGAAATTCGGATAATCAATCCGAAATAGCTATACTTTGGTTGTTATGGGAGGAATCTAAACGAAAAATTAACATCTTACACGTGGCTAAACAAAATGAAGTGGAAGTTAAAGGAACTAAAGTTGATGGATATTGTATGGAAACAAAACAGGTGTTTGAGTTCCACGGTTGCTATTTTCATGGACATCCTAAATGTGTGAGGTATAACAGAGATCAACCTTTGTACGATGACACTAATGATTCATTAAACAGACGGTATGAAGCAACAGTTTCTAAAACAGAAAGATTACGAGCACTTGGCTATGAAGTAATTGAAATGTGGGAATGTGAATTTCTTTTAGAAAAGAAAAATAATAAAGAAATAGATCAATTGGTTAATCATACCCTGCTCGCCAATATTCCATTAAACCCGAGAGATGTCTTCTACGGTGGAAGAACAGGAAACGTTTTTATGTATTATAAGTGCAAGCATGAAAATGCAAGTGCAAGCATGAAAAAATGTAATACATAGATGTGTGCTCCTTATATCCATGGGTATGCAAGTACAGGAAGTTTCCTATTGGCCATCCAAAACTACATTGGTCATGAAAATTGCACAAAAGTAGATCTTAAAAAGCTCAACGGATTGATTAAATGTAGAATATTACCTAATCAGAACTTATTTCATCCAGTTTTACCTATTAAGGAAAATAATAAGTTAATGTTTACGTTATGTTATGCCTGCAGCAAAACTAAAGAGCAAGTTTCGGACTGTACCCATAATGACAATGAAAGAGCATTATTAGGTACATGGGTGATTGACGAAGTAAGAAAATCTCTGGAAAAAGGCTACCGAATTCTTAAAATCTATGAAATATGGAGCTATCAAATAGAGCAATATGATACTGCAACATCCAGCGGAGGACTTTTCACGAATATGATGAATAAATTTATAAAAATGAAGCAACAAGCATCCGGATGGCCGATTAATTATCATAACGAGGAAAACAAGTTAAAATATATTCAAGACTTTTTTGAAAAGGAAGGTGTAAAATTAGATTTTTTGGTGATTAAGGTCGTTAGCCAAATTGATACTGAATTCCTTTTGGGGTAAATTTGGTCAACGAGAAAATCAACCTAAAACAAGTCTAGTTAACAAGACTGAAGAACTTTGTTCCATGTTTACTAATCCGGCTGTTATAATTTGTCATAGTTTACCAGTCAATGAATATACCCTCATAGTAAATTGGGAACACAGAAATCAGGCCGCAGACTATTTAAAAACCGTTAATGTTTGTATTGCAGCTTATACTACCTCTCAAGCACGCCTCAAATTGTACAGTTATCTTGAAATGCTTGGTGAAAAAATATTGTATTATGACACCGACTCTGTAATTTAAATAATCCGAGATGGTAAAGTTGAACCGGAAACAGGCCAATTTGTTGGAGATATGACCGATTACAGAATTTGTCAGTGGAGGTCCAGAAAATTATGCTTATAACATCTTTAGTACAACGGATAATTCAGTGCAAACAGTCTGTAAAATAAAAGGCCTTTGTTTAAATTAAAGCGCCTCTCAAATTATAAACTTCGAAACCATCAAAAATATGACTTTACACCCAGACGACAGTGAAAAAATTCCAGTCGTCTCCTATGCTATCCGACGGATACAAGGACACTTGATAGTTACCACCCCTGAACTTAAAAATTATCAGCTTAGGTCGGAGATACGTCGATTCCTGCAAGACCATAGTTCTGTTCCATATAGTTTTAAGTTTTAAGTTTGTTTAGGAAAACCAATCAGTCAATAATTAAATAAACCAATAAATCAACTACTACCAGTTTTCTTTGTTTATTTCCACTCCCCATCATTTCACCTCGTTGAACAGTGCTCAAGGTCAGCAGCCCCGTCGTGTACCAAATGAAAAATTGTTTCCATGTCATGCGCATTCATAAGCTTGTGACAAAAAGCACTACTCACCGGCAAATTTAATTGCTTTCAAGCCGGCGCCACATTTGCATATTGCACAAGATCTTTGATTACTTTCAGCCCACCGCTTATCTCTATCGGCACAGCGTGACGCCACTGATCCCAGCTACCAGATGTGCACCTGACTCAAATAATTACCTATCAATAAATCATCTAACAACATACAATTAACAACTCATTAAACGCCTTTTGCATATTTAATGAACTCACACCAAAACCGGTTTTGGTTCCCAGGCCGAAGTGTCCCATTACCTACTCAGCTACCAAAAAGTGATTGCTCTTTCGAGGAAAAGTGGGATTATTAGATGAGCTATAAAAGAAAGCGGTCCACAATAAACCAAGGATGGTTGCAGTGCTAAGGCCACTCGCCCCATTATAAACGTAAATCTAAAATAAAAATCAAAAAATCTTGTACAAGTCTTCAACAGTGTATTGAAACTGAAAAAAAAACTTCGGTGAAGGTGCGATTTTATGGCTTTGAGATGTATAAGGTCTGCAACACAATTGGAGGTTTTTAAGCAAGCTTGAGATTTGTTCACAATGTAAATCAGTGTAGAAGAACATAATTACCGCTTTAACTTTTTTGCTAGCTTCAAACTCGATTGAGATTTTGTCAAATTGTAGTCAAATTTGAAGTCCAATTGCTGGATTGCAGATGTGAATGGTTTCTGTTGACACATTTTTGAGACAGTTCAGAAGTGAACAGCTACCAAAAATGCTTTTTATTAAAGATGCTTCAGTATCTCGAGAACTATCCAAAAAAGCATGAATTTATCATAATTTTGGAAAATCAGTTGCATTTCACGAATAAAAGTTTTCACCAAGTTAATAGTGCTAATGTCAAAAACACCAGTTGTCTTCAATTCGGTTTTTTCAGTCGAATTTAGAAGAAAGCTGGAGATAAAGCTGGCTGAATGGCTCCAATTGTGTTTCAGGCCTAAGACTCAACAATGTATTGAGTCAAGATATCTCGAAGTCGCTCAACCTAGTCGTTCTAGGAGATTCAACAGTGTATTGAATCTACGTACAACTGCCCTGCAGTCCAAGTTTCTTACTTCCCTTGTAATGCTATGAAAACAATGTAGACTCGACAGTGTGCCGAAACTTGATTCACGTTGCGTAATTAAGAAAACAGGCTCTTTACTGTATGAAAAGGTATAATACCCTAGACACACAGCACGATCTAATGAATCATTAGTACCTACTAACTATTCATTAAAATGCCGTGTGTCACATAGTATTCGTCATTATGGCTGGATAATCAGATCATAATGAAGTACACTAATGAAGTGTTTTTCCTTCATTATAGCTATAATGAGGAAAACTGTGCTAGATTTGGCATATAATATAAATCTGGAGCTCCGCTTTGCATCTGCCGATTTGAAAAATAAGAAGAAGAAATGCAAATCGCAAACTATATTGTTAATATTCTTTTTAATATAATGTTTTTCTCATTTGTAAAATGTTAAATTGAAAAATAAAATAAACAAAAACAAAGTTTATGACAGTACCTACAAATTAATTAAAGAAATGACTGTGTATCTGCAGTTTATAATGAATCATTATAGACTAATGAGTCGTTAGTTATTTCTTCATTAAGAGCCCTGTGGGTCTGGGGCATAAGATCATTTACTTAATTATTTATATAAAATCTTAAATCTATCATCATACAAATACATATTGCTTAAATTGTAATGCAAGTGCAACAATTTTGAGCCATGGCACAAATATCGTAAAATCATGTCTTCGATTTTTATGACATACAGGACATTTAAAGAATGGCTGCTGATTCAGCGTAAATAAATATAAGTTTTATGCCACGACTCAATTAGTTAAGTACGTGAAGAAATTGAGTGATATGAATTATAAAGTAGTTAAAAGTTTACTATAAATCAGACAGTGAAAATTGTGTAGTGGATTTGCTAAAATCAGCAAATACAACACCAGTATCATCCAAGAAATACTTAAATAGAATCCAGAAAGATGATGCTAGTTACGCTCTTAATTTTAAGGAGGTCAATCTGAATATAGTGCAGAAACAACATATACCTATTGTCCTATTATGACGATAAGTCCAATACAAGAACTTGTAATGAATTATTCATAAAGCGTTTTTACTGAGATGAGATTATCAGCCTTACGATCAAAAATAGATAATTAAGGATAGAAACACAATCTAAACTAATTTCTAAATTAAAAAAAAAATTGATGTTTTGTATGGAGACCATACAAAAGTTTTTTTTTCAATTTCATCTAATTCTGAGCCTTGAAGAGGACTTGAATTTTCTAATAGTTGCAGGTGTTGATATCACACAATATCTGAACAGGGATGAAGTAGGACCAGAAGAAGGGAAAGGCATAAAATAAATTACAAAAAAAAAAAAAAAACCAAGCTCCTTGAATATGAGAAAAGTTTGATAGCTTTATTATAGACTTCAGTTGGTGACTGGAAAGTAAAACCGGAGCTGGGGCCCGCCTCGAAAAACCTCTTCACATTTAACATGAGGTAACTAATCATCACACAAGAAAAATAATGAAATTAATTACGATATGATACTCACCTTCATTAATTTCAAATCAAAAGTTGGCCTTATCAATCCGTGATGCCTGAATAATGTATCTGCCTGCCTGGAACATCTTGATTACACATGAAGTACAGATTGCCTCAGAGCAATAGAGTGGGCAAATGATGGCCAATAAGCAGTAATCATTATTTATTAGTGTTGCACAGCCTTTAAACAAACATCAGTTGTGGTACGGTATTCATACCTGGCCTGATGGTGTTGACCGCTTCTTGTAATATCTGCGCGCATCCGCAGGTATGCTAATGAAGACTTTTCTAATGAAGTGCTTGACGTTGATTTAAATTAACTGATTACGGGTCCGTAGTTCTTAGACTGTTTTGAAATTTTCACTTTTTCTGTTTTCGAATTATTTGATATCGGTTACATGATTAACTAAGAGGATGAACCGTGAAGGGTTTTTTGATGGAATTATGTCGTTACGTGTTTGTTCTATAATAATGACTTTCGAAATTATTACTCGATGCTGGACGGGTATCAATGACGAAAAGCCGACATGCTCAGTCTTACCTTTATCGATATGAAGATAAATGATTGTTAGTAGATAATCCTCGGGAATCATAGTAGATGTTTGAAGCTTTTTTAAACTGTTTTTTTTATTCCTCACTTTACATCTTTCCGCTTATGTTCTTTCAGTGTTAACCTTTAAGAACTCTTCTTTTATATTCATGCACGAAAAGAAATCATCAACATTTGACATTCTTCCCAATTCTAAAACATCTGAATAATTTAAATTATGTACTCTTGCTATTCGCTATTCTTATGCTTCAGCATAGTTAACAATCATTACTACGATTATTACTTCAGCCACCATTTTTTCTGTCTTACAGCTTTGAAATGATTTGCGCTGCACCATGGTAATTCTTTTGGATTTTCTTATAAATTCTTCTTATAAGAGGTTAAGACCTTCTCGTATACTCGCCACGCTGGCCGTTTGACTTAATTGAACAGATTCATTACTTTTATCCCTACAGAGTTTTAAGCAACTCGTTCCATCATAGGACACATATTTATTTGGTTATCTTTAATCAGAGCTTTACCGGAAGCCATGCAGAAAACTGTTCTTTAATGCAAAGGAGGGAGTTTGCAGGTCTCTGGGACATGCTAATTGTTCTAGTTGATGTTAACTTTAAGGATGTCAGTTATTAAATTAAAAATTAAAGATCTAGTACCTACTTCTTTCTGAATGCCGTTTATGAAGGTTGGTCGATCTCCTTGATTTACTGTAAGTAAAATAGTTCTAACTTATGACGGATTTGATATTTTACAAAAAAATTCTTATAACAGAATTTTTCATATAAAGATTCCTGGGTTAACAAGTCATTCATAAAAGGGTGTTTTAGAAGCGGATGAAATCATATAGAAGAATATTAATGTGAGATCAAGATTTCTCCATCACCAGTTCGTAAGGGTTTTTGTTTTGCCTGTCTAATGTCTTGCGGTAACTATATTAAAATGCACAGTTACAAATAGTTGAATTTTTATTATTATTAAGTAGGGGTGGGAGGAGGTGAGTATTATAGAGAATCCTGCTTTTTAAAGCATTTTCTAATTGGTGTAGCAGAGACTAGTCATCATGATCTACTGCTAGCAGTACGTTAATTGAATTTACGAAGTCAACCAAAACAATTTCATATTTCAGAGCAATAAGTTGCTTCCATATTAAATTCGGCCTGTAATGCAGTAATAGCTTCTAAGTTTACTTGTGATATGCTGCATCTACAATTAATATCACTTTCCGTTTTTATACCCTAGACGAATTCTGTAGGGTATGCTAAGTTTGTCATTCCGTTTGTAACGCACAGAAATAATGATGGTAAAGCAAAATGGATTGGACACCCACGCATAATACTAAAAGTTATTTTGATTTTTGCATGTCCGTCCGTTTGTCTGTCTCTCTGTCTGTGCGCACGATAACTAGAGAACGCGTATAGCTGAAATTTCGTACACGGACTTAGAAAAATAAAAAGGAAAATTAAGGTCGAAAATGAGACAAATCGGGCAACTCCTTCATGTGGTTGCCATACACAAATCTCGTTTTCCACTATATATTTAGGTTCTGTCTGAGAATGTGTCCACAGAGAGAGAGAGCTGAAATTTGGCACATATGGTGTTTTCATAGTAATGCAAATAAAATTTCAAAAGTATGCTAAATCGGACAGCCCCTTCTTGGTCTTGCCATATATAAATTTTGGACTTTTTCGTGTACTGTGAAAACGATGAGTCCTAGATGGTTTTAATGTACGGAAAAGTTCTTCAGAATGTCAAATCCTATGAAATTCGTTATAACGTTTTACTGTCCGACGAACCGTTTTAGAAATATATGCGAAAAACCACTTCAAAAATCGTGCTTGCACAGAGAACGGCGCACCCTAACAGCAAGAAATTCAATTAGAAACAACCCCTTCTCTTTCGTTAAAAGGGTAATCTAGTCCAGCCCAGTATTTCCACGATAACAATTATAAATTGCATTAAGAACATCGTTACTAAAAATAACAATCTCAGTCGAACCCCCATAATGGCCGAAGGCGTGATACAAAATCCCAATACCCAGTACAGGAGACAGTACCCAACGGGAAAAGTCCAGAACTATTCAAAGGAAGCCGGCGCAGTAGAGGCTTTTTAAGAAAGTATACATATATTGCAAGTGTATAATTAAAGGAATTTTAGTACAATAATGAATGACTCATATACTCAACTCGCTCTCTCTCTTAACTATAAAGTGTAGTATTTTTCTGCTTACTTCCAAATTGGGGAAATCCTGATAGTTTCAAACGTTTTAGTTGCGTTGTGCATTGGGCTTTGTGCTGACATCTAAGGACATTCAGTGTTAAAGAAATATGCAGAGACGTACGAAAAACGAGCGTTCAATTCTTCTATAGGATCGCTCTTTTATAGTTTTTGGAGTGCTCCATTTTTCGCTGGATACTAGAAATACCAAAATAAAAATGTTCAAACCTGATACGGGCGTAATTAATAAAGTCAACTGTGATAATGTGTATATTGTGTATATTGACAAGAATTTTTTGAAGAAAAACACTTCCGATATTTCACACGATCATTTTTGAACCCCCAATCTTGTCAATGCTATAAAAAAGAAACAAGAAAAGGACGCAAATTTAACTTCGAAGAGGCAATCATTCTACACAAAGAAGCCAAATGGAAGGAAGAAAGTAATCTAGAGTCCATCTACATCCTGGATTCCCAAAGTGGTCGATATTAACCCCTTGGGGTCGATATCGGTTTTCCAAGGTTCGACATAAACGAAAACTGATTTTGGGGGTCGACGAGGTCCAAAAATCGACCCCTATTAATTAACACAAGTTCTTATTTGAAACTTTCAAGATACTGTATAAGTTGTGTTACGTGTACCAAATTTTTATAAGAATGACTAATATTTTAGTAGGAAGTATCATTTTTGTACTTTTAAGAAACTCGCCAAGTCGATAAGTGTGCACAAATACGTACAAGATGAAAAACTGGGCAAGTTAATAAGCTTGGACAAGTTCGTGCAAGATAATGTGTTCGAGCGTACAAGTCTGTCAGGCACGTTGTGACTTGCTCTGTATTTGACGCATATACGCGATTTAACACGAACGAAATAATGATCAAGTTCAAGTCCAAACATGCTCCTGATATTTTACTAAATAACAAGCTTGCACTTAGGTTGAAAGTTCATTTGCGTTTTGAAATTCGTTGGAGCTTGAAACACTCCTCTACTAATTTATTTCAAGAGATTACATAGTGATTACATAGCTAAATAAAGTGAATTAAAATAAAAAAAGAATTTACGAAATGCTTAGTTACCATAGTAACCATCCATATGTATGTATCTGCAATTTATAAAAAAGTAACAGGGTAAGTACCAAAAAACGGTTTAATATTTTTCTAAGCATTTATTGAAATTTCTTTAGAAAAGTTGTTACCTGAAATTATGAATGTTCAGTTTTCTTTGTTTTCGTTTTTTACGCTGATTGGTACCTAATACAAATTTTCTATACTACAGTGACTATATCCAACTTTTATCAATGAGCAAGTTCGTGAGCAAACCAAAAAAACATCTAGTACCTAGGTGTGATAAAAATAAGCTCGTGTGCAAATTTAACAGTTTTATAGAACTTTATAGTGGTTGCGAAAATTCTTCCTTCCACGATGGCTGGATCTGATGTAGGGAAGGCCGCAATTTTTTTTTAGAAATATACTACAATAATTTTCCTTAGAATTGTTAGGCATTATTGGAGGCCGACAACCGTTGCTTGGGCCACTAACAATTTTTATGAGCAGGGATGAGCGGAGATGAGGAAATAGCATTCATTTCAATATCACAGACAACAAGGAAGGCAATGTGATGTGCAAGAAGAGTTGATTACCATCAACACAGACGAAGAACTTAAGCAGAAGTTCAACCAAGGCTATCAGAAGTTCTGGTTACAACGCAACATTGAGGCACAGTATCCTGCATTGTGGAACATTGCTGAAAAATAACTTATCGCTTATCCATCATCATACCTAGTGGAAAAAGGCTTCAGTGTGGTTACAAACATTTTTGCAAAACAAATAAACCGTTTGAAAATCAACGAACGCGGAGATTTTAGGCTGCAACTCACCAATATTGAACCGGATTTAGCTAGATTGGTAGAAAGCCGTCAGGTTCATCCATCACACTGAATTTTTTATTTTTTCATCTTACTTTGCGATATTTTTTTTTGCACAAAGTAATTACCTACTTAAGTATTTTTACGTAATTTGTATTAATAATTATTAATTACACTTGATATTTACTGAATTTTATGTGTATTTATTTTGTTAAATTTTAATGAGAAAATGATGTCAAGTTTACTCACTTAACAAACCGCAAAGTTTTTAAATTGGTAAGTATTTTGTATCAATAGGGAAAAAAACTAGAGATAGGAATTTTAAAGTAATTTGGCTATGGGGGTCTGAGGTATCAGATTAATTTGGAAAAAGGGTCTCTTGCCCAAAATAGTTTGGGAATCCCTGATCTACATGCATATATCTAAATAAACCATATACCGTCAATTTCAGAGTCGAAAGATCACACAGTCACCATTATAAGCATACACAGTATAAATTTGTTCCCTAAAGTGAGAGCTAACAATATGTGCCACAAGATTTAGGTATTTTTCGATAAGATTAGGAAAAGCTCCACCTTGGAAAACGTAGATTAAGCTTTTATCCCTAAAATGCAGGTAGATTTTTGTCCTAAAATGTAGGGAATAGGTAATAGTACAACGCGAATACACCTTTATAAAACATAAGATTGGCATGAATAGCTCATTTTTATGTGCCATATACTACCATATATGTTTTTTTTTTATTAAAACATATGGGTAGTATGAAAGTTAGTGCTGGCCACGCTCAAACAAATTAGTGAAAAACAATATAGATTTGTTTTCAAAAACAATGTGTGAATTATATTAACGAAAATATATATATAAGTGTTCCATAAAAATGTAGAATAATACCAAAGAAGATATATAGACGTTCCTTTATATTACCTAATTTTTTTAATGTTCTCTTCCTTATATCCGAGAAAGCTTAACATTTCGGGAATTTTACATACTATGCAAGTTTTTTTGTGTCAAATACCTACATTCATTGAATGTTCCACTACATTTATTTTTAGGAAAAAACGAGTGTTAAATTTAGGGAATTGTACTATTATTTTATAGTGTGGGTACTCAAGGTGCGCTCAAAAAGCGAGAAAGACGAACTTAGTTTGATAATAAAGTGCAATCTCCAATCTCATGACTGACCCTGACAAAAGGACTTATTTTTTCTGTGATTATATAGTATTAATTTTCAAATTTTTATATTAAGGTTTTAATTGGAATATAGGTAATATTAATATGTTAACAGCCCTAATGAAGGCATAAAAAGTGTCCGGAATATAGACATTTTTTTTTCAAAAATAAAAACAAAATAAATTTACATGTTTTTCGTCTTATTCAACCCGTTTAGAGAAGATCGTTAAAATTTGAACACTACAGTTTGAGGCTATTTCTTTATCAGCTTAATTTTTTCATCTTGTTTTTTTTTAAAAGTTTTGTGCTTTCTTTTGCCACCTATTATAGGCACCCAATTGTGGATTATCTAAATGAAAACTTTGGGAAAATTGTTTGCAAGCGCCTTGTTTATCTAAGCGTGGTTTCCTGTTCTGCTACACTTCCTTTCTATATTTTAATGTATTTCAATAGCTGGCACAAGAAAATATGCTAACTGTCGAAATAAATTTCATTTTTAAAGAATTCGTGAATTTGGTAAAAAATAAGACTTTAATTTCTTGAAGTGATTTTTCATCTTCATGACCCAAACATGTCTTCTTCTTGTATGCTTCATAGTGGCTGTTTCCATGTAATTGAAATACAAACCTATCATCTCTTATGCCATTGCATTGCATGTTGTGTACATAATTTTACATAAAATCTTAGATGTCTAATACATATAGGTACCTATAGTCCCACACTAATATTGAATTTAAGAGAAAATATTATGAAATATTTTATTTTAAATAACACAAGTAGTCATCAAGCGTATTTGTTAGAACAAACGGGGCATAATAGGAGCAGGTTATCGTCAAGAAATTTCTCTTGTTTTGCATATAAGATGGTTGCTTTTATTTGGGCACTGTTCAATTATTAGAAAATCTAGTATAATCATTTAGACATAGTTAAAGAAAAAAAATGCAAAGCATTCTTCTTAAAAAGTAGGACATTTTTTTAAATTTTTTGATTTTGACATTCTATAACTAGCGACATAAAGGAGTGCATTAATGGTTCGACATTCGTTAGAAAGTTTAGACGAGCAAAAATCATCTTTCTAGTTTGTATAATAAGGAAGTCACGGTTTACGGCATGTTTGCTTAATCACCCTGTAATTCGGAAACGGTTGACATGCCAACCCCCCCCCCCCCCCCCCCCAGTCTGTCAGACAGTTTTTTGTTCCTAACACCTCAACCTATCTCCTATTTCATTTAAGATGACCAATTCAAAATCATCCTGTATAGAGAAATGAAATAGTCGGCACCTTTCCACAATATCTTATTTTGCTTACATGATTTGATCACTTCGCCAGACTTTTTGTCGCCATTAAAACAACCTGTTTCGACCAATTAATTAATTCAGTTTTTGGGCCAACAACTTATTTTGTAATCTGAGATAAGACAAAACAAATGACATTGGCGCGGAATTTGCATATGGAACTGAACAGAGAGCGAACAAATATTTTGTTGTTCTTCGTTTTTGCTTGGAAAGTTCGATCAACCTTAATTCCCGTTCCCCTGCTACTCTGGAATTGTTTTTATTTCCAGACTTGATTTTGTTTTTTTATTAAAGAGTGCATTTCTTGGTTAAGTCGCAAAACCTTTGTTGTGAAAATATTTTAATTAATATTGTTTCTCGGAATTTTAAATCGACGAAAGTAGATGCTTTGGCAAGGTCAATAAAAGTGATATACCTAGCTTGAATAATATTAAGCTAAGCTAAATATACGTATTTAAGAATTGGAAATAATTAATCCATGCTAAAAATTTGCATAGCTTTAATTATTTACTTTGTTCAAAAAGTAGGTTGACTGATTAACTTCGTTTGTATAGTCGTGTTTGTTCAAATTGTTATTTTACTTCGGCTTTGTTTTTGTCGGAGATACGAATTAGTTATTCTCGTGGTTTGCATGGCTTGCTAGGTCAGACCAATTATAGTGTAAACTTTGAATGAATGAGTAGGTACATTTGAACAGGCATAAAGACTAATAGATACACGATTGAATTAGTTGATCAACATATCAACTGACAGATAGACATGTCAACTTACGTGTCAGTTCTAAGTAAAATGGATCCAAGAAAAAGTTGTCTATGATTCTGGCAGGAATTGTTACAAACATTAGAACAGAAAAGAACGTAAAAAGTGAGTGAAAGATTGACTTTTGATTCGAGAAAAATAATTGACAAGAATGGAAAATGACACATTGTTGTATATATCCGTGCTTCTTAAGATTTTCTCTATCGATCATTAACACTCACCTGTTGTTCATGGTTAATCCAAGTTTTTTTTTTTTTTTTTAAAGATAACACTCTTCTGTTTATTATTCACTTTATTATCTATTTTATTACTCTTAGTGAACACATCAAAATTGATTCTTGGTACAGGGCTTGCTTAACGTAACTCTCTTTAAAACGATAACTACTAACTTTTTATGAAACCGGATATGAAAATTTCATCCTCCTGTTTTTTTTACGATTGGTTCTTAGCTTTCTTAAAAATAACCGAACATGAACAATTTTTATTCGGAAAAAACGTTAACTACTAAACCATTTTGTTTTTTAGAACCCGGACACTTTACTTTTACACCGCGCTTAGCTCGAACCAAAAACCGACTCAATTTTTCTCGTCAAAACCAAAAACACAACTCAACTCTTGATCACCTTCATACTCCTTAAGAGCTGTTGTTCAGGGTAGAAAATGCTTAATTGAATTTTCTTACCCTGAGAAAACTATTCGATTCATTCTGGACTTATTCAAACATGTCCAGAATTATGTGCTTCGGACGGTGGCTTAAAAAAAATGTAATCTTACACTTCAAAAAATATCAGCCACCGTCCCGTCGCTTGAAATCGCGGCGCGCATATATGTACATGCAATGTATTTATGCGGCGCGCATTTCTTATCGTGGGAGCTTTTGTCGTAATATGTATGTACGTATGTACATACATATTGAAGTTTTCGCGGCAAATCGTAATGAAGGTACGATTTGCCTTTTGATTTATTTTTTAATTTTATTATTTCCACTGACAAGTTTTGCTGAATGTAAAATTTGTCGTGGTAATTGTTTTTGTTAAAACGACTTGGTTGAAAGCTGACACTTTTGTTTTTCCCAAGTCGTTTTATGAGAAAATTTTTATAAACTATGTGGAATGTGAAGAAAATTGCTGATGCAATTTAAGAGATAAGCTAACAAAGTTTTAAGTATGATTAGCTTATCTGAAAAATTTACTGAATATAATTTTTATTTTCTGCTCTTTTTCAGGTTTATATGAAAATTCCATTTATTTTAGGTATATAACACATTCAATTATCTACTAAAAATAGCACAATTTTTTCATGATACTGGGTGGCGCAAAAGTAGGTACTAGTACTATGGAAATTTCTTATATATTTTTTATATGACATCTCCTGTCATTCTGATATTCAAAATTGTGTAGTAAACAAATGTAAAATTACTGAAAATAAACATGGACCGTTATACTCCCCAAGAATGTGGAATAATCGTGTCAATGTTTTTACGGAATAATTCATCGATGATAAAAACATACCGTGAATTTCGTCGACGATCTCGCCGCTGTCCGGTATCGGTTGGTCCTACAATGCGACGCTTTGCCATACGGCTCGAAGCAACTGGCGCAACATTGGATAGACTTAAGTCTGGCAGACCGAGAATAGGCCGTTCAGACGAAAATATCGATGCTGTGAGCGAAGATATCGAAGAGTGCCCAGAAATATCAACAAGGCGGCGCGCGTGACACGCAATTAGGTATTCCCAGGCTGACTCTGCAGCGTATTTAGGTCAAAGACTTGAAAATGTTTCCGGATAAAACTCAGATTACTCATCAGCTGCTGCCTACTGACCACCGAGCTCGTGTAGAGTACAGCCAGCGCGTCATAAGCCTCAACCTTGAAGAAGATGATTTATTTTTCAAAATTAGTTATGAGTGACGAAGCGCATTTCCATCTCTCGGGGCATGTCAATAAGCAGAATACTCGCTTCTACGGCACTGAAAATCCGCGCATTATACAGTAGCCAGTTTGGATAAATTGGGGCTGGCTGGAGCACATCTGGTTCCAACAAGACCGCGCCACGGCACACAGAGCGCGCGACACTGTGGACTTAGTGATGGATGCTTTTCCAGGCCGTGTTATATCTCGTTTTGGCGATTTGCCTTGGGCTGCAAGATCAACCGATCTGACCTATCTAGACTTCTTTCATTGGGGTTATTATTTGAAATCATTGGTGTATGTGAACAAGCCAGAGACTCTCGCAGCCCTAAAAGAAAACATTCATCAAGAAATAAGGAACATATCGCAGGAAGTGTTACGGCATGCTCTGAAAAATGTCATAAATAGGGCTGAAATGTGCATCAACTCTGGAGGTCACCATTTAAGAAACATCATTTTCAAATCCTAATGCGACGAAATTTCATGGCACAAATATACATATATAAAAAATAAATTCTAGTTTTCTAATTTAGAAAAGAAGTTGTAGCTGAAACAAATAGGGTAATGACTTTTGCGCCACCCAGTATAATAAAATACTAAATATATTGAGGTAGTCCAAAACCCTCGAGAATACTTCACAAGCCATGAAACAGACTCCCTCCCTACCACATGCGAGGCCCAGCGTAGTCCTTACATTCTAAAATATTTGCAGAGTTCTTATGTAAAAGTGACAAAAGTTTGATTTGAATAGCTACTCCACCCTAAACTACTATTCATACAGAAAAACGGCGTTCTGTTAATCTTAAGCTTGCTTTCTTATCTTCCGAACCGTAATAAAATTTTCATACCTTTCCTAACAAAATTATTTAAAAAAATTTATCTTAACCAAATGACTACGATTCCTCAAACAAAAATTCTCAGCTGAGTAGTCATTGTAATGTCGCTGTGCCGTCATGGCATGCCGCGGGCTGATGATATCGAATGTAGCTGCCTACAGATTCGGACTACGGCTGTACATACACACATGCAATTATCACTCAGCAGAGAGGTATTGAGCGTAAGATGGTAAGGTTACTTTGTAATCAAAACTATTTTATTATTTTGTTAAGTAAGGTATATAGTAAGTGTAGCCTTTGGGAAGGTAAGCAACCAATCTGTAAATTACTAGAAGACAACTTTTCTGTATGGATAGTAGTTTAGGCTCTATGGCATATATAAAGCCAATGTTTAACAATTTTCTATAAGTATCAATATAGAACATTTTAGTAAACGGACTAAGCACGCACACATATAGATTCCTGTTTCATGGCTTGGGAAGTATTCTCGAGGGTTTTGGGTAGTCACTATAGATTTCCTGTTACTGAGAGAAACTATCAATGTAATAGATTATCTCTCCAAGGCAATCTGAAAAATTAACCCTTTTCGGCCATATGCACATTATATATTATACAGGGTGTCCCGTAAGTCATAGACCAAATCATAACAGTTACCAGAAAAATATAAAAAAAATTTAAGTCATGTATTTTTCAAATTATAGACATTTCTTTTGTTTTCGAGAAAATGTATACCCTGTGATGGTTATTTAGCTCCTTTTGCTACAAATCTTTACATTTTTGCAATTTTATTTTTCTTATGTAATCCCGAATAGTGCTTATGTAACCTGCTGCTTTAAATTCTAAGCCAACTGCTCCAGCTTCGACGAAAATGTCACATTTTGCCGAATCAACAATATAAAATTAATAATTCGTTGAACTTTAACTGACTGTACTGAAAAAAAAGTACTACGCCAGTTTGGCAAGTAACTTTAAAAGTTGACGCATTTAATAAGGATTCTAAAATGGTATAACACTTGTCACATTATTATGGAAAAAAAATTTTTTTCTTCAAGAAACCCAGTTTCGAAAAATTTCTTTTCACCTACTAAAAATAATTCTAGTGTACCCAAAGCTTGCCGTAAGACCGTAACTTTAAGACTCTAGTTTGAGTGAGACGGAGACTCATTACATGAAGTGTGAGTGAGACAGATAGTGACGCTTTCAAGTTAAAGATGCTAAGTTTTTGTGAAATTTATGAAAAATTTTCCTCAAGTTTAAAATTAAACACCAATTATTTGGATGCTAAGATTTATTATTAGATTTATTATTTACAAAAGATGCTCAAACTGCCTTCCTTCAGCTGCAATACAAGTTCGACAACTTCTTAAAAAGGATCGGGTTATCAGACGGGCAAATCTTCCATTGTTGACAAATTCAACTGCTTCCGTAATTCTGGAGCTCATGTTTTTGTAAAATTCGGTGAGCTATGCTTTTAGGCCCCCCTGTGCTTTCCTGGATTGCACGTACCGAAGTACTTGGGTCTTTTTCAACTGATTGAAGTACTACGTCCTCGTAAGGTAAGGAACTCCTTCCTTCACCATGTACTTGGTTTGGTAGTCGGCCTCTGTGGAGAGTAGACGCTGCACATTTGTAAAAACTCAATGATTTGACTCGCTAGTGTTATTATCTTGCTCACTCACACTTCATGCAATGACTCTCCGTCTCACTCAAACTAGAATCTTAAAATACGGTCTTACGCTTTGGTTACACTAGAATCATTTTTAGTAGGTGAAAAGAAATTTTTCGAAACTGGGTTTCTTGAAGAAAAAATTTTTTTTTCCATAATAATGTAACAAGTGTTATACCATTTTAGAATCCTTATTAAATGCGTCAACTTTTAAGGTTACTTGCCAAACTAGCGTGATACATTTTTTTTCAGTACAGTCAGTTAAAGTTCAACGAATTATTAATTTTATATTGTTGGTTCGGCAAAATGTGACATTTTCCTCCAAGCTGGAGCAGTTGGCTTAGAATTTAAAGCAAGAGGCTACATAAGCACTATTCGGGATTACATAAGAAAAATAAAACAGGAGCTAAAAACCATCACAGGGTGTATATTTTCTCGAAAACAAAAGAAATATCTATAATTTGAAAAATACATGACTTAAAGTTTTTTTAATATTTTTCTGGCAACTGTTATGATTTGGTCTATAAATCGATTCTGACTTGACGCCGACTTACGGGACACCCTGTATATACTTGAAGGATCAATTTCAGTGTAAACATTTAGGATTGATTTAAAACAATTTATTTCATAATGGAACTTAATAAAAACTTGAATTCTTAGGGCGAATTGGTGATGCTGTCACTCGAATCTTGATAACTGGCTCCTCTTCTTCTGTTATAACTCACGAGATTGTACATTGAAAATTCCCTATTCTGTTTACATAAGGCGAATATTATATTGTTCGGTGGACGTTGATAAGCATACATTTTTTTTGAGCAGTATTTTAAGAAATCATTGTAAAAGATAAATTATATTACTACAGTTAGGAAAGAACAATTTTAGCGATATCTAGAAATATAGCTACCAGTTTGATTTGAAAATATTCATATATATGGTGAATGTAAAAACTTTTGTATGGTAACACACTGCAGAGAAGTTGTCCTATTTTTCCTTGTAAACAGATCTTAAGAAAAAACGAGGAAATTCCAAGAAATTTTGCCAAGAATTGAGATCCTAGGAATAGTCTAATCTGGAATCTCCCTGGAAATATACTGGAAATTATTATCGCAAAACAGCAATGCTTTCTAAGGACATTTAGCGGATGTATTTTGAAGGAAATCTGTTGGAAAACGTGATGTAAACTTCGAAGCATTAAATCGTAGTTATTTCTTATGACATTCTGCAGAATATTTCTGATGAGTTTCCTATTAAAGTTTTAAGACATTTGAAAGGTAAGAAAATGAATGCTCTGAATATGTGTGTATACGTATTATATTAAATGTATTTTTTTGTTTTAGAAATATATGGCAAAATATACGGAAGGGAAGTAAAATTGCTGTAGGCATCCAAGAGACTGTGGTGATTGTACCACATAGGACAGGGAGTGCTTCGCCTGCTGGAGGAAGATCCACCTGCCCTTTTGTAGGATATAATGTGATTATCAGGATATTAAAATTAACTGACCGTCTTTAAATTTCCACTGTTATTTATTTACGTTCGATTTGCTTTTATCAAATACAACAGTTTACAACTTAGTGTAACTAACCAAAAAGCTATATGATCAACTAGATATATTTATTTTTTAGTCACCACTCCCGCAGGGGCGGATTTGATCACTTGGCCGCCCTAGGCCTATGGAAGATTGCCGCCCCCCTACTCCCTGTAAAACACGAAAAATTGAATGATCTATATCCAGTGAAGGGACCCCAGGCTAGAATTAGCGGAGTAGGCTGCCTCATAAATCGGAGTAGATTTGAAAAAATGGAGTGTTATTTTTCCAACGAATTAATTTATTTAAAAAAAAAAAAAAAGTATAAAAATGTAATGAAATACCCACAACTACAAGAAAAAATCAAAAATCATTCAAACAGCAAAAAATTCCATTCAAATTAATAAGTTAATAAAACTCAGGGAACATAGGAACAACATTTCTTCGGATTTTACACATTTTTGAATTTTTAAACGTTGACGTGTGGGTTCACAGAGGGCGCGTCTACTAAAAAAAAAAATATTCCCACCAAGTTTTGCCGCCCCCTAAATCTGCCGCCATAGGCCCGGGCCTACTCGGCCTATAGGGAAATCCGCCCCTGCACTCCCGACTGGATCGTATGAATTTAAAAAAACCACTGTCGCTAATCGCTCAACTCTGCGCTGACATTCTTTTTACCTTTTTGCTTATCTGAGCTAAAGCTCCGGAAAAGGTTTCATGTGCGCATTGCGCAGACCAAACAACGCTCGTACATAACTTGCACTTGCACCACTGTATACATCGCTGAAAAAGGTAGGAAAATGGCGCTTATTCAACGTATAATTTCAGGTCGTTATTATGAGTTGTCTGAATTTTATTTCCAACTTTAATAGTTGTATTTTCAGGTGAATTTATGTACAGGTGGCCCCGGAATCGCTCTCCGAACTAATCCGCAACTACTTATTGCTACTTGGAATGAATACCTGGGCTGGGCATAAACAACAGAACACAGGGAATGAAAAGAACACTTTTATTTGAACAATATGGATATAGATACTTTATTTAAATTGGGTTTCAATTTTGTGCATAATAGTAGAGTAGACTGCTTGCCCTAGTTCTTTCTTATTGATTTGATCTCTCGTCTCGGTTTTATCAGAAGAACAAATTTTTGTAAATGTATGTAGTATTCTGCTGAAATGTGTCCGTCCGCTTCTATTATCCTCAGCTTCAGAAAATCCTGTAGCGTCGGCGTTTGAAAGATCTCGAACACATATAAGTACAACAATACATTTACATTTCGCTAAAATCAATTTCCCTAAAAACAATTTCACTAACAGCAATTTCCCTAATGAACATTTTCCGTAATGAGCATTTTCTTTGAATTTTTGAAAAAGGCATGTTTTATTATTGAATACGTGATTTTTAAGTTAATATTAGGAAAAATTACAAAAAATTACTTTAATAAAATATAAAAGTATTATTTTGTCTAATAGATAGCACTGTACTGTCGTGAAAAAAGCGACTAGAATTTTTCCGAACGTCTAGTATAAAAATACTAGTTCCAGGTTAACGAATTTGTAAGACTGGTTCCACAATGCGGTAGCATATCCGACTGCAATCTCCAGCACGGCAACCCACAGGACTCCCACAGAACAGAACGATTGAATTGTGGCTACCTATGAAAGCGCATATCTAAAACTATGTTTCTCGGCCTGTGGTGCGATTGCTATCTGTCTGTGGTACCACTACATATGGTCTCTGTGAAAAAGGTCTAATTGTTGAATCGCTAATTAATTTCCTCAATTCCTAGAGTTAAACAATTGTGAAATATTGATTGCAGTGAAGTATTGGATTGCAGTATATTCAATATTTCGAGTCATTTGGAAAGGGTCAGGAATTGTCTGCAGTACATTTTTGATATTGATTCAATATTTCTTTTTATGGTTTCTATATGATGCGCCCTTATTATCGTTATGCATTTAATTGCCAACTTTCCTTATTTTTAATTCACATTCATTACGTATGCTCTCGTCTGTAAGATTTTAAGCGAAAATTACTTTAACAACATTTAACGTTTCAAACACATGGAAATAGTTGGTACAATTTAATGAACTCCAAATTTCTTCATTTTTTATTTTACTAGTAACTAACATTTTGATAATTAGAAGAAAAGCTTGGGTAATTGTCAAGAATGGCACATACTCGTACTTAACTACTCTTTAAAGTAATGACCGTATACAAAAAGTAACAATTATCCCGACTAAATAATTTTGTGCGTGAGAGACACGTTCGTGACGAAAGTGTGAAATTTTGAGAAGAGTTTCAGGGTAGTAAGCGTGGGTGGATTTACATGGGGTTTTTTGATTTAGTATTAGTGAATGGGGAGCTTTGCGCTAAGATAATTGTTTGTTTACGCCTTTGGGGTCGTCCAATTTTGGGCGTGTGTTATATCAAATTAAAGCTCTTGCTGAGTGCTATTAAATAGTATTTTTTTTGTTCTGTAAGAAACTATGTATGTAGTAGACTTTTTGCACTCGAATCCCGAATATAGTTGAAATGCGTTATTTTCGAATTTGTGTACAGAGGGGGGGGGGGGAGACTCGAGGCCTGATTTGTCTTTTAAACGCTTTAACATAATGCTTTACTTATTTCATGGGAACATTTCAATTACCTGTTTTACCGTTATATACATAGGTCTTATGTGAAATAAATTTTTCCAGTTTTTTCATGTAAAATTTTTATTATCATGTAAAAGTACTTACATTAAAGTGCGGAAATCTTTTAAGGTAGATGCGAAATAATATGCATATAGATTATGTACCTTTATGTTATATGAATTTTTAGTGGTGAAAATATATTGAGTAGATTTAGATCTTTAGGCGGATTAAAAATTAAAAATATAAATCCAGTACAACTAACAGGCAAAAAACCATGCAATACTGATGCTCTTCTAGAAATGGAGTGTAAAAGAAAATTATTTCCTGCAATTTAAAATTAACCAATTTAAAAATTTCTAAATTACTTCTAGTTAGTTATATTATTTAGTTAGTTAGTTTTATAAATAAAATGACTAAAAAGTAAAAACTTTTTTTTTCTTTTTCAGTGATGTACCTATACACAAGAAAAGTTACATCGCAAAATAAGAAATGCTAAATTTTAAAATTGAATATATTAACAATATTTTAAAATTATATCTCGTTTCACTTAAAATGTTTGAATTCTTATCAATGAATTGTGTAAATTTACAGCTTTTCAAGTGCATTAATAAATGTTTGAGCAGGAGTTGCAGTTAGACAATTGTGATTATGAACCCACCTACAAACAACCGTTTCTGAGATAAACCTGTTTTTATGATACATAATTTCATTAATTTTTCTACTGCCGAAATTTATGCAGTTTCACGCAAAATGTCTGATATTTTATTGGGAAAATTTGGAAACTTTTCCCATTGTAAAGAAAAGTATCATAATCACAAACCCCTCATCAACTCCCCTCCTCACTCCCTCCTCGCCAACCACCCTTATAGATTTTTTTTATTTCTAACACTTCAAGCTATCTCCTGTTTCATTTAGGACCACCAATTCAAAATCATAAATCCATATAAGTATAATGAAATAAAATATAAAAAAAAATAAAATTAAATAAAAATTAAAGTATTCTCTTATTTAACGTCCCGATTAACGGCCGTTTTTCTTACGGTAAAGCACCGGGTAAATTGTGATACACAGAAGCGAATTCAGATGTTACGTGTCTAAAGTAGGGGATGTGTAAGCATAGTAGTAATCCTTTTAATTCACTAAATTGCTATCTTGTTCTTTGTGTAATCTTTAAATCTTTTTAAATGGTCCATTGCATCAAGGTATTCTTGCCAAAGTGTAGATAACTTATTCTATAAGTTGTTGATATCATTCGCAAACTGAGTTGTTCATGTTAAATGATTGGTCTGACGAGGAGATTTCGTGGAGCTTAAAAAATATGCCAGTAGTATAAGGGCTTTGAGATCAGTGTACAACGGTGGGAAGGATTTTCTTTTTAGCATACATCTGATATGTTTTATTGTGACATAAAAATCGAAAGTGGAGTACTTTTATTCTTTTGGCTCCCGAGCACAGCATCACTGGATGCGTCAACTCATAAACTAGCCATATTATATGGGTTTTGGTGAACGCACATGGTTCTTCTTTGCAAATTATTCTTAATTTCAATTTTCAATGTGAAAATGTGCATTATACCCTAAGCAGACTGTCTCCATAATAACTGAATATGATTAAATGGAGTTAAAAGTAAAGAGCGTCACACTATTGAAGTCACTTGATTTTGAAAGAGAGAAAATCTTACTTTATTTCTTAAAATTACATACCATATGCCTGTATACTAGACTGATATAAAATTCCCTTGTTATTTAATAATACTACAATTTCAGAACGTGTATAACGGAACAGTTGCTGTAGAACCGTTCACAAGCCACATGTGATGATGTTATCTTTGGTGGATTATGTTAGTGTAGTCTAGCGGTATATTAAAATCAGAACGAGCATAAATAGATTTACATTTCGATTTAATAAAAAACTTCATATGCAGGTTAGCTTAAGCACTCTAATTCACAGCAAAGCACTTATCTACAATAATTCCAGAAAATTCTTCAAAACTATGATCTTAATGCTATTTACAATTTACAATTTTCAGTAAACAAAGGATAATTCGCAGGTATATTCCAGCTAACACGATTTGGGAAGTATAGGAATAACTGTCAAGGCACTTTAATTTAAGAGTAAATTGTTATGGAAAAAATTATTAAATATCAAAATAAATTAATACACTTTATTAATATGGGAACAAAAAAATACTCTTTAACCACAATAATGTCTTTGCACAATTTTCACCTTCACCGACGAGAAAATCGCATTTTAGCTTATGCTTACCGTAGGCAGATTTTAAGCTGATTTGCACGATTTTTACAAGTGAGAACTCAACCAAAAATTTTACTAAATATATGCCACGAACTGAACTGCTTGAACTCGAAAATTTTAAGTGAGAGTTCCAAGTGCCAAGTGCCAAGTGTTCTTCACACGCGATTAACGAAATAAAACGAATTATGGCGAATTTATTACCGAACCGATATCCCGTGATATTTGAAAATTTGTTACGTACAGGCTTTAATTTTGGCCTAGTATTCACTCTTGTCTTTGATTCACTACACTTTAATTGTTCGAATTTGTATTAACTTAAGGTTACACGATGTCGAAATTATTACAGCCTGTTGCGCGACGGCAAGCTGTGTTCTTGTCTGTTATTTGATAATTTTGGAATTTAGAGGAATAGGGAAGTTAGATGGTAGTGGGAAGTTGTGGAATGCTAGAGATTTCTCTAACTTGTTGTAAGTTGAAGACCGGCGTTTCTTCCAACATGGTGAGAAATATCCTGAAAGTCTGGAATGGTCCAGCGTTGATAAATCCCACGATGATCGAGATGCCTGGATGTTGTCCTCTCCACGATGGTGGCTTCCTGCACTAGTGAAGAAAGTAAATCTTTCGCCCAGGTAATAAATGTTTCTCGTTTCTGAGTTGATTAGGTGGAGAGGTGATAAATAGTGATAGCTTTCAACTTGAAGTTGCGTTGAAAGCTGGCTAATGAGGGGGTTAGGATGTTGAGAGATCTTCTCAAAATGTTTGACCGCGAGAGAAAGGAGATAGTCCTCGATTGGAGTGATGTTTGCACTGTCATACAAAAAGGTGTTGGGAAAGTAGTGTCCGTCAGGTTTTTTGTACACTCCTGTACAGGCCCTTAGGATCCTTCTTTCGAAGGCGCTTATTTGCTTCATATAGGATGGCGAAATGGTGTGCCAGATGGGGAAGCAATAGCATATGATTGGGCGGATGAGCTGTTTATATATAAGCAGCTTTGTATCTTTCGGGAGACCTTTTCTCCTTCTGATAATAGGGTTGAGTAGGGAGTAAGCGTAATTTGCTTTCCTCATAGTTAGCTTGTCGTGGTTGTTGAATTTCAACAGATTATTGAAAGAGACACCAAGATATTTGGCGTTCTTTGTTTTTGGCTCGTGTGGCGAGATTGGGTCTTCCCCTTGTGGATGGGTTTCGGATGCAAATCATTTCAGATTTGTTAAGGTTGATTTTGATGCCCCATTTTCTGTAGAACTCGTCAAGTTTGAGGACATGCCGCTCCACTTTCGTAGCAGCGAAATTGGATGACATGGAGTAGTCGTACGTAAGGAGTCATCAGCATAAAGTAGTGTGGTGGAATTTGAGTCGTTGGCAGGCTGGTCATAGGTGAAAAGATTGAAGAGAGTTGGTCCGAGGACCGAACCTTCGGGGACACCAGCACTGACTGATATTGCCTCAGATTTGACATTCTCAATTTCTATGTAGAAATTCCGGGATGACAGAAAGCTATGTATAACCCGGGTGAGATAAGGCGGGAACTCGAGGTTTATAATTTTGAATATTGGCCCGTTTGTCCAGACTGAGTCAAACGCTTTCTCTACATCAAGAAGCAGCCTACTGTCTGCTCCCTTTTGTTGAGTGCGTTTGTAGAATCAGGGAGGAATTTGAGCAAAGCGTGAAAAGTGGAGTGCTGGGGCTTGAAGCCGAATTGGGTATCTTGCCTGATGTTTAGGTCGAGGCAGGTATTTTCAATGTGTTGACGGACTATTTTTTCGAAAAGTTTGCCCAGGTTTGACAAAAGAGAGATTGGGCGGAACTCATTAAGGTTTTTCGAGTTTCCTTTCTTGGGAATTGGAACTATGCGCGCGGTTTTCCAGACATCAGGAAAGTAAGAATTATTGAGGCAATTATTGAAGATAATTGTCGGAACTTCTATGGCGACAGGTGGGAAGTTTTTAATGACTTTGTTTGAAATGTTATCTGGGCCGGCGGACTTTTTACCTCTGATAGTCCTGATTAGGGCGAAAACGTGAGCAGGATTTGAAAAGATGCTTAAATCATCCGGATTTAAGGACGTGTTTGTGGAATTAAAGATTTTGGCGGAGGATCCCACTGCCTGTGCAGTGAAGTCATCAACGGTGGAGTCTACATTGGTCCTAAAATTTGCATCGCTTAGAGATGAGTTGTTTTTGAAAGTGGATTGGAAATATTCCGCGAAGGCGATGCATTTTTCGTGGGGGAGGTTGTAAGCATTCGAGCCACTTAATATGGTTTTAGGGAGTTTTGCTTTCCTGTTGCAGATCCTATTTATGTCCTGAAAGCAGTGTGGACCGGGTTGAATGGGGGCCAGTTTATTCCTAAACTCTTGATCGAGAAATATTTTCGTTTGTTCCTCAATAATTGTTGACAAGCAATTAATTTGCGATAACACGGTTCTGTAGGCTGGGTTGTGGCTATTAAGGGTTCGGTGAAAAATACGGTTAAGTATTTTTCGAAGTTTCTGCCTAAATTTATATAATTTTTGCAGTTGAAGCGGGAGATTTTTGTATTTGTAGTGTTTGCTCGGCACTTCACTGGAAAAGAAGGCGACATTTCCTTCAATGGCGTTGTTGTGGAAGTCAATATGGAAGTTAATTTCGAAGTTCGTAAGATTCCGTTGCGAGTCAGGGAGATTTCCTGCTAGAAATTGACAGAGCCTGTCTTGGAATTGAGTGAGGTTGAGGCTTGAGGGTCTGAAGCCAAAATATTTAAGAGAGTTCCATGCAAATGCTCGGCCTTATATATGTATGTAGGGTCTGAACCGCCATCTTTTGTTGTGGAACATACAACCATAATGTAAATTTCTCAGAATGTGTTAATTTTCATCAGATGTAATTTATCTCATTCGATGAGGAATATTAACATCTATCTTTTTCCATCAAAGGATCTCCATCATAATTTAATTTCACTGAATGAAAATGAAAATTATAAATTGTGCTATAACATGGCGCAATTAAATTCTTGTCATGCATGTTGAGAAAATTCGATGTGGAACGTAATTTTATCCATCTCACTTTTACTTGCTATCTCTTTCCTTCTCATTAGTCATATGAGAATTCAAAAAATATTAAATATCTTTTGTTGAGATACTTTATCACCTTTTTAATACCACCATCAGGTTCCTCGTAAAAAAATACCCCGAATTCATGTGCCATAAGTTGACAATATATGAATTCTGACAGTTCCTCGGTATTTATAAAATTGTTTTGACTGTTCGCGATCGCGAGTTTTTCCGTGCTTTTTTTCGTGGAAAGTGAACTGCTAATGGAAAGGTATAAGTTGTGCAAATTATGTTGTATGTCTTATTCAGTGTTTGTGTGTGCTTATTTTATAAGAAAACTCGTTTTTATATTGAATTTGTAATCTTAACCTGTCTTCAGGTGAGATTTTCTTTTGTTGATTTTCGCGGAAAATCCCCGCGGGAAGTGGATTTTTTGTAAGAAATCTTTTTAATTACTCATAACCTTCGGTTTTCTTGAGTTGCTAGTTTTTTAAAAATCTTTGAAACTCGATTTTTGAGTAAATTGTTTTCCCTTGTGACAAATGTCAAAGATGAAAATTTCTGTAACTATCTTTCCATAGTTGGTGTAAAATTCAAGTAGAGACATTGAAATTTAACTAATTATGTCATAATTTCCATTTCCCACAGTGTTGTTGTTGTTTCTGCATGTATGTATTTATGTTTACAATTTGCATGGAGAATTTGAATAACTTGTAGTTTTTTCATATAAATTTGTTAGCGTCTCTTATTCTAAGTAATTCATTGTTTGTTTCTTTAATTAATTCATATTTTCTTTTTATTTCAGATAATTTTATGTGTGCACATAGGTACCTAGGTACCAATTCTTCGTGGGAGGAATGTAAGTCAGTCGGTGTCCCTGGCTTGTACTTAAGTTAAGTACTTTAAGTTTGTTTGATTGTTTCTAATTCCTTTTCTTTTCTTTTCAGCTTCATTCATCGCTGATCATTTAGTCTAGAAGCGCAGTCCTCAACGAGACCGACAGGCCTAGATATATACAATTGTACGTCTTCTGCATACATCTGAATGCTCGAGCTTTGGATAACTTCCGGAAAGTCATTGACAAATGCACAAAATAAGAGTGGTCCCAATATAAAGCCCTGAGGAACACCAGAATTTACAGTAGTAGTTGTAGATAAAGAGTTGCGTGCGTTCCGATATGAAAATGTAGATGAATTTAATGGCAACCCTACTGAGTTTCAATCTGTCAGAGCGTTTCTCCAGAATTGGTTTATGCTGAAGGCTATCGAAAGCATTTGAAAAATCCAACAGAGACAAGTAGCAAATTTCGTGTCTATCAAGTGCCAGCCGGAGGTCCATTGTAATCCTTAAGAGAGCGGTCTCACAACTGTGGTTTTTTCGATATCCGGATTGCCATTGCGTGAGAAGTGAATGGCTTATGAAGTATTGTTCTAATTGATCACACATTAGCCTTTCTAGTGCCTTAGAGAGATAGTACAGTATACTAATACGCCGGAAATCTGAAGGAGTACTGGGAGAGGAGGATTTTGCAACAGGTAATACTACAGCATGTTTCCAGGCACGTGGATATACGGACGTCATCTGGCAGGAGTTAAAGATGTGTGTTCTGATATACAAAATTGATGGTAAAAAATCTTTATAAATTTTGGAGGTATATATTGTCTGATCCTGTGGCCTCGGATTTTATACCATAAAGTGCCTTGCACACCTCCTCTGGACCAACAGTATAGAAACTAAATCTATAAAGAGTGTAACCATCAGTTGCTATGGAAGAAGAGCTGTTCAAGGAGCTCACAGAGCCAAATTGTGCATTCAGAATATTAGGATCAAGATCAATGCGACTAGAGCAGTTCTGTTTATGCACGCCGTATTTTTTAAATTATTCCAAAATTTTTTCGGTGGATTATGAACATTGAGTTTCCCTGCGTAATATTTGTGCTTGGCAGCTTTAATCTTGGAGTTGACCAGATTTTGAATACTTTTGTAAGCAGCGCGGTGTATGAAATTCTTACTGACAACGAACCTACGATATAGAAACTCGCGCTCGTCAATCAAGCGCTTGATCTCAGGCGAGAGCCAGGGAATATTATCCGAACGCACAGCGCGAGTTCTTAATAGAGCAAACTCTTTAAGTAGATCGCGAATATGACTTTCAAACTTAAAGAGCTTATCATCAACGCATTGAAGATGATAAATGTTGCTCCAAGGGATGGATTCAGACCTAAGAAGAAGTTGCTGCAAGTCTATATTTCCAAAGTCACGAAATGTCAACGTTTGAGTAGAACGGAAATTTTCCACTTCAAAATTGTAGCAAATGAACAAAATATCGTGATCTAGAAAGCTGGGTGGACTAAGTTGATTATAAAATAAAACACTTTCGGTGTTTATAGTCAAAAGGAGATCCAAGAGTGAAGGATACCTTGCATTAAAGTAAGTGGGTAAATTATTTACAACGCTTAAGTCCAGCGACAGCAGTAAATCTAGAAATATGCCTCTGGTAGGAGTCTGAGCATTCAAATTAACATAAAATCTCCACAGACGATGATGTCAGTAGGTATTAGGGCGACTTGGCAAGACTGTCTCTGACGTCTCAGGCGCCAGTTAGTGACCTTGTACGAGGTCATTTACTTTTTTCGCTTTTATCACACACACACACACGCACCAAATGGATTTATATGTTTATACGTACTGGGTCACTTTGGCCTGGAAAAACCGGTTTTTGGTGCGAGCTCATTAAATATGCAAATGGTGTTAATTGTATGTTATTGATGTAGTTAGTTATTTGAGTCAGGTGCACACCTGGTAGCAGGGTTCATAAACATAAAGAATTCTTGCCCTGGATATTTTGACAATTATCTTTGTTATGTAGCTAAATGATCTTGAAGGCTTCGCGTGATAAAATATCAATCGATTATTGTTCTAACAAACAAATACACCGTCATTCGAATAACAAAGATATACTATAAGATCAGCTATATTCACCTAGCGATATTGTTTCTAAATACAACGGATGAACATACAAATTGTTGTGAAATCTTGGTGTGTCGTTGAACTTGACTTGTTTTTATAGTTTTTACTAAAAATACCCCGGTAAAAGTAATAAATTTCACAGCAGAATCAAATATTTGTATGCAATAAACGGGTTTCGATTCAATTTTTATGATAATTTCATTTTACTTTTCATTTCGTTTAGGTTTATTTGTTGTTTATTAAAGAATAAATTTTTTCTTATTAAAAAATTAGCGTAAACAAAAAAGCACGAGTTGCAACAAAAACGAAGAGAAACTGAATCGTTTGCCGGTATGTAAACAAGAGGCTCGTACTGGTAAAAACAGGTTGAAGATTTGGTGAACTTGATCTGAAAAAACCCATAATAATTTGAAATATTTTATTTTTCGACCTACTCTTGCAAATTACAAATAAAAAAGGTCAGCATTAATTGTAAAAAACCTAAAATAAATAATGTATACTGCTCACGTTTCAAAAAAGTTATCTTGGGGTTAAAAGTCGGCTAT
Organism: Dioctria linearis; assembly: GCA_963930735.1. Classification (NCBI taxonomy): domain Eukaryota; kingdom Metazoa; phylum Arthropoda; class Insecta; order Diptera; family Asilidae; genus Dioctria; species Dioctria linearis. The sequence goes on along the minus strand of OZ005740.1, from coordinate 345,365,540 downwards.
AAAGTTTTAATTTGCTTTCAGCTACGTTTTGTAGATAAAAAATAAAAAGCTCTGATTTACTTTTGCTTAAAAAGTAGTTGCAAATGTTGTATACATGTACATGCTGCTACATCATTTTTAGAATCACTTCGCTGCTACTGCTTAAAATTCCTATTTATTTCAGAAAAATCGTTAAATTTCGAAGCGGTTTCAAATTATTATAGGTATTTGTGAAATGTATGACTACTTGCTGGTAAAATATTTATAATATCTGTCTGAATATCTCATTAAATGTTCCAGATTATTATATTAATCTGCTTTAATTTTTAAGAGATCTATTGATGTATCATATGCCAAGATTTAAAATCTTTAGTGCTAACCATTACATTTTTAATCTGCGTGGTGGTATGAAACCATTATTATATATATATATATATATATATATATGTTTTGAAGCTATGTTTTATTTTTCTATTCTAATTCAGCACATTGCGCTAACTAATGAACGCATAATTAAATTCCTCATACAATGTTTCTCCACCCCAGTTTTAATATGTTTTCAGCTCACACTCTAAAACACTTCTAAAACAATCTCTCATAACTTTCCACAATTGTATTAGAAAGGCTAGCTTCTTTACACAACCATATTTGCGGATTTGTTAAGAAATATGTAGATTGACAACATTCAACAGAGCCCGTTTGAAATTATGAAGTAAACTAAACCGCTTTTACCATACACAAAAGATCAATAAAACGGACGAAGCGTGTTTAGACTTGCCGGGGTTGAAGCATGCTTTTTCTGATAAAATATTTTTCAATTTTTTAATTTTTTTAAATATTTGCATTTTTTAGGGATTTATAAGAATTTTTGTTTGCAATTTTTACGATTTCTTTTTTCCCGTTTTTACGGTTTATTATTATTATTATTATTATTTTTTTTTTCCAATTTATAAGAATTTTTTAGAATTTAAATCAATTTTTTTTGCGCTTTTACGATTTCTTTTTTGCACTTTTTATGATTTATTATTATTTTTTTTTTGCAATTTATACAAATTTTTGCGCTTTTACGATTTCTTTTTGCAATTTGTATGAATTTTTTTGCATTTTGAAGATTGTCTTTGCAATTTAATTTTGCTATTTTTATGATTTTTGTCTAAGTTTTGCGATTTACTATTATTTTTTACAATTTTACGATTTTTTTTTGCAATATATACGAATTGTTTGGAATTTTTGCAAATTTTTGCATTTTTTACGATTTTTTTCCAGTTTTTCCTGTTAAATTATTGGTGAAGAAGCATAAAATTATTGTTTTCAAAAGGTAAATCTTCTTTAATAACCTTTTGCAATAAAAAATACTTTAAACAAAAATATTGTTTAGAATTGAGGTTCACATAGAGCGTATTTATATATAAAGAAACTTTAGACCAGATTTCAGAATGATTGGTTAAAAAAATGTCAGAATAATTATTACACGCCACGCGATCCTGCACTTGAACGAGGGACACTCACCTAATCGTCTATAACTTTTGAGCGAATTGGAATTTTGACCTGAAATTTTAGGAGTATAGTTTTAATTAGTTTTACAGACGATTTATGAAAAATTGAATTTTTTGAAGCCTCTACACATATCTCCCCTTTAAACCATAGATTTCTGTTCTGGTCCTCTCTACAATTTTTCTTTTTGACCAAGCGGGGCGGGCTTTTAAAATAAAAAACAGTTTTTTCGTTATTTGAAAATATTCTTTTATTTTTGAAAGTTACCATATTTATATACATTGTCTTTTAAATCCGTAAGGTATAGAGCTATAATCTTTGAAAAATTTGCGCTTCCCTGCTTTAGGCCCGTATATTTTTACTTCGGGGTTGATAACACCTCATGCTTTTCTGTGCGTCGTATATTTTGCGAAATTATGGGGATGCAGCCGTTTTCTTCAGAGTTTAATATCATACCTTCCATAGAGTCAAGATTCACAAGTTCTGAAGTCTTATGATCTTATACCCTTTACTTTATTTGTTGCTTTAAATTGGTTTTCTTTTGCATTGAAATATTCATACGGAAAATTTTTTGGGCCTCCGATCACAAACCACCTTATATAACTACCTTTGCCAAAGCAATCCAGTTCATCGGTCATATACCCAAGAAATTCCCCTGTTGGTGGGTCATATTCTCCTTCTCTGCTAACATAAATGACAGAATCGGTGTCATAATAAAAAGCTCGATTTCCAAGTTTTTCCAAGTAGCTGTACAATTTAAGCCGCGCTTGTGTAGTAGTATAAGCAGCTACACAGTCGTTTACAGTTGATACAGAGTCGGCAGCCTCTTCTTTGTAACCCCAATTGGCGATAACCGTATCTTCACCGACTGGGAGGATATGGTAGACTTCGGTGGCTGGGTTAGCAAACAGGGCATAAAATTCTGCTGGGTTATTTATTATACTTGCCCTCGGCTGGTCTTCACGCTGGCCAAACTTTCCCCGAAAGGAATTTAATATTAACTTGGCTAAAGATCTTAATCCGGGGTTGGATGTAATTTCATCAAAACTCAGCTTTATTCCCTCATTCTACAGAAAGTCATCAATATAGCGGTTCTTCTCTTCCTCAGATTGGCAACCGTTCGGCCATCCTGACGCTTGCTGCTTCATTTTGATGAATTTATTCATCATGTCCGTGAATAATCCGCCCACCCGAGTCAACTTATCGTATTGCTCGATTTCATAACGCCATATTTCATATATTTCCAACAATTTATAGCCCTGATTTAAAGCCTCCTTAACTTCATCAATTACCCATGTGCCTATTAATGCCCTTTCTTCATCTGTATGAGGACATTCATCAGACTGATTTTTCTCCTCACTACAGAGGCGGCATAGTGAAAACATTAACTTATTGTTTCGTGATGGTTTTTATCCTGAACAGTGCGAATGTGGAACAGTCTACCATTTTAGGTCTTTACTCCAACATACAATCTGCGGAAGTTTAAGGGTGATATTCAGCACATCTGGCGCTCTCCTTATATTCCCTTTCACCTTCCTGCCATTCTGTGCTTTGCATCATAAGGTATCGTATCCCTTTAACTTGCCTTAATAATATACAAAAAAAAATCAAACTTTCTTGCCTTTAGTAAAGGTAAAGTACGTATCCCTTTAATTCCTATATTTTGCAAAGTTACAATTTATGACTAATTCGTCAATTTGAACAAAATGTGTTTCCCTATTTTTACTAACTACAATGGGTGATTTGGAAGTTTTACACTTCCACCAATTACAAACCAAAACAAAATAAATAATTTAAGGCCTCGCTTGACTTTCACGAGTGGCAAAACTTGAACGTTGAGCAACTTTCTTCGTTCCAAGTGGTAGTCAGTCACTTATCTGATCGACACGTATCTTAATGATAAATTTTATGTATTTGAGATTTGCGAGTGGTGTCGAGTATTATTCGAACTTTTGATCTATTTCCAGCTTATACCGTATTTAAACCAAAGTTGCGCCCCTCCCTCACAAGAATCCAGGATCCGTCCCTGTTCGGAGGGTAGTGCACGCATACAATCAAACATTTAGTTGCGCCGTTTGAGATTTCAACGCAGATAAAATCAATACCTTCAATGCGGGAAGATTTAACTATCTTGGAACTGAGGAAATCTCTAATATAAATAGCGACCCCACCACCCACACGAGCAGCCCTGTCTCGACGATATTACTTAAAACCGGGTAAACTGACTGAGGCTTCTAAGACATTATTGTTCAGCCAACTTTCACTGACACATATTGCGTGTAATTTTGAATCGTTAAAGATTACCTTGAACTCATCAATCTTGTTCGTAAGGCTTCGAGCATTCAAATAGCAAAGGTTAAGCTCTTTCTTCTGCTGAGTAAAAATGTTTAACAGCGTTCCCACCCTGTTCAAACCGGAAAAGCTCATATCTAGCGCTTACCCAATACCCAGAACCAAAGTTGATGAATCCAAGAGGCGCCCACTTATAAATCTAATTCAATCTATTAAGAAAGAACACAAACTTGTTTATGTACGTAATTTATGATAAAAAAGAGAGAAAAAAAAACAAAAAATTGAAATGTTAATTAAATGTTGATAAATGAAATCTGATTAACTATGAACTTAGTAGACAATAACTAAACAAAGCAACAATATTAAAACAAAAGTCACAACAAAAAATTACAAATCTTCCTCCGAATAATAAGCTTCACGTCAAGTTCAAACCACTTCCGTAACAGCCTCAGGTTCAGATACCGAGCAATCTAAATCAGCAACTTCCGTTATCGCCCCAGGATCAGGAACAAAATTATTCAAGTCAGACATCGAAATGATTTTCTCCGGTGGACTATCGTTAGTTTGACGAATGTAAACAATTCCTTGTCGAGTGTAGACTGAATGTACAAGTTTCTGGCCTCGCAACCTCAGCGCGGCACGAATTATCTTGTGATTAGAGGGCGTAAGACTTTCAAAAGCATTGACCTTAATTTCAGAGGAGAATCTACAATTAATCTGGTTCAATTTAAGCAGAACGAAATTTCGAAATTTATGTAGAAAATTTCTCTGTTCGTTAGCAGATGTAAATTTAACTATAAGAGGTCAGTGTTGGGCAAAATGTAATCTGATTAATGATCAAATATTACAATTAACCATGTAATCTGTAATCAGATTACTTTGTAATAGATTACTAATGTAATCCATTTCCATAATTACATAATGTAATCGATTGACGTGTAATGTGATTACAAGTTAATTTGATTACACATTAATCGATTACAAGTTAACCTCACTACATGTGAATCTAATTAATGTGATTACATTTAAGACATTAAAGATATTTAAGATTTTTGTTTTATTCTAATTCTTCATAAAACTCCCTAAAACTAATTTCGTACGAGAACAATACTATTTTCTTTCAATTCATTTCATTATATTATTAATTACTTTTAAGTAATCTACAAAGTAATCTGTTACAATGTAATTAGATTACAAAATAATTTAATTATATTGTAACAGATTACACTTTGATAGATTACATATTCTCTCATAAGTAATCTGATTGATATGTAATCGAATAAAAATTAATTAGATTACTTTGTAATTTGACTAAACTGTAATGGAATTATTAATTAAATTACACTGCAATCAGATTACGCCCAACACTGTAAGAGGTCCACCACTTGCCTGATTTTGTTTAGGCCGAAAAATTGATGTGTGTGCCGATAGACTATGCCCTATAGCGGACGTGATGCCCGTATAAGTACTTGCTGTGGAGTAATCGATGAAGAGCAGGGTACCCCAGTTATGACAGCTTCAATAAGGCGCTGCTCCCTGCGGAGATCATAACCTAAACATTGAATGTCAGTGACATCGCTCCGTAAATTTTCAAATAAACATTGAACTCTGCCAATTTCAATATCGAAATGTGACAGAACTTGATGTATATAACACGGCTTAATTCCACAAACTATAAAGACTTACCGATCATATAACCGTACTATCCTTTATCTACACTAGATGAAGAATAACTTACAGTTGTATTATTCAATGATCAGAACACCCAGTTTTTTGTGGTATGACTGCTGAGTGATTATTGTATGACCTCGATGCCTTAGACGATCATAGGATACTCTGATGAGGATGATGCATATACGGGTGTTGACTTATGACACCTCGTGACGATTCTAGCCTTCTGAGGTATTAAGTAATATAGGCACTACGCCACTATTCTCACAAGTACACACTAACTAAGTACACAGTTATTGTTTTTCAATTTGCTTCACTTTAATTCAAAGAACAAAGATCCTATATGAATCTTGTCACAAGAAAGATTTTTGTAAAAGCACTTAATTCTTATCTTTCCGACTTCGAAGGACCATGTTTCGATTTATATTGATGTAAGGATTTACAAGAGTTAAAGACATGAAATAACTAGAAGAATTCGTATCCACGTTATAACTTTTATTAATTGAACAACAAGACAGAAAAACCTTAACCTTGAACAGAAAAACTCAATGCAAATTACAATAATGACATTAACAAAAAGACAAATAAAAGACAAAACAATTTCAGACTCCTTGATGAAATATACACAGTGATTATATTTTGCTGTACCTTAAGTACATATATAAAATGATATTATCCGTTGGAGAAGATGTTTGATGATTTGAACATGCGCTATACAACGTAATGCTAACCACCATGCGTCTACTGACTATTTCATATTGCCAGCCATTACGCAAATATATTGTAACTCCTCCTGTATGCATTGATATTGAGTCGCACCTTACATCGCTATAGCCATTTATCCTGATTTCAGAATCTCCTATATCCTCAACGGTATGTGTTTCACTTAACAAAATAAGCCATGTATATTCCTACTTAGCAATGGCTCCAATTCATACATATTACCTCTGAGTCCCTCAATATCCATATCAATACATTTTAATTCCTTTAGCTGCTAGAATCCTGTCCTCCGTTGTTCGACTTTTAACTTTTGTAGACACGCCGCCGGGCACTTCCAACTCCTTGTATTGTGGTTAAAATCCAACATTACTCCTAACTTTTCGATAGCCTTGGTACAATTTATGCATTTTGTAATTATACTATTTTTACAACCCTTGGTAATATGTTCCCCCAAGCAATTGCCACATACCTCTTTACTTTTGTAATCTTTAGATTCATGGTTAAAACCTAAAAATCTTTTTACATATGTTCCATCATAAATATGGCATCTGTCCCATCCTATATTCAATTTACCTGCTTTCATTGCTTCGTCATATACTTCATGACTAATCTCAATTATTGCATTACTATATTCTACTTTCAACCCTTTCTTTGCCCAAATTTTTAAGCATTTGGCATCATGCACCCATTTTGTGTCTTAATTATATCAATTAACTTCTCTTTATCTATTTGAGTGCCTATTCCAGTAATTAAAAATTCTTAGTTTTTTTACCGTGGGATGCTGAATTTCATATAAATCACCTATAGCTGTTTCTCCACCGCATTTTTATCCTCTTTTGCTCATCATTGCTCGCATTTTCAATGGCTACTGAACCATGCTGCTTCGTTTTAAAGCCAATAAATTTTAGATTTGATGGATCTACCTTATTTTTTATGTCGGTGCGCTCTTGGGCATTAGTGGAGATGCATTCCTTACTACATCCGAGAACAAAACCTCTTTTCGCTTTTCGTTTTCCACAACCGTTTTAAACTTTCCCATAAATTCGCTAAGCTCATTTTCTTTTTGACTTGCATTCACTAATATCATTTTGGACACAAACCAATTTTTCAAATGAAGCTTTTTTGTAGTTAATACATTCCTCACACGCAAATAAAACGTTTCTTTTCGTTAGTGCGGTGTTGGCATCATATTCCGTTAGGTTCGCGCACCTTAAACATAATATGTTCCCACAATAGCCATCGTATTTAACATTCCTTTCTTAATGTTTTGCGAGCACTTATCACATCTGTACATTTTATCGTTATTATCACTTCGCTCTAGTCTAGTCGATCATTACCGCGTTTCCACAATCACAGACCATTCAATAGTTCGCACGAGGAGTTCGTTTAATTCTTATATTCTTTGTTTTTTATCCACTTAAAGTCCTCATACACCTTTAATTTATACACTGTTAGTGGGACCACTGATCACCTTCAATTGTACCACTATTTAACCTAGTTTTTTGTAAATTATCAATAACTATTCGAGCTATGTAAAACACGACCTTTCACTACGACAAATATTCAACGAAAATTTGAAAGAAATCCATCATTACATACACAACATATGGACATCATGAAGGAATACATCATCATCAAACAATTCGTTGAACGATATTTTATCAACTGGCCCTACCATACAAAACGATTAATTTTCAATATTGCTTCGTTTCCGCATCCCACGGTTTGTCTTCACAGCCGATATCGAAAAGACAAATATTAGTGGATCCATTGGACCAGAAGTTTCAATTAACCTGGTGGAGAGGCAACAGCACCAAACCTATAAAATTTGTCAACCTGCGTACTGTTACATATTGCACCACATCAGCACCATACCAACCAACCACCAACAACTGGGAAAGGAGTTCAAGGCGATTTATCCACTGTCATCTGAAACAATTAAAAGAGCCTTTTATGTGGCCGACGTAATGACGGGGTCAAATAGTTTGGTTGAAGCATTACAATTACAGAGGCAGTTGCAAAAAGCTCTAAAGAGTGGCGGATTCAAGCTCAGGAAATGGTACGCCAATCATCCCAAATTATTGAAATCTTTCTGAAGAGAAAATAAGGCTCTGCAATTCGAGCTGTTTTATCGGTCATGTCATTTGTTCGATCCACTGGGCAGCAGGAGCAAAAGCCTTGCGGGAAGAATCTTGACTCCTAACATGGTTAGATGGGCCATTGGCACATTTAAGCCCTTTAAATCTGCTGGAGAAGACGGCATTTTCCCCGCCTTACTACAACAAGGTGTTGAAGAAATACTCTTTCCACTACAAAAATTTTTTTGAGCCAGTTACGCTCTAGGGTACGTTCCCCAATGTTGGAGAGACGTCAGGGTGGTATTTATACCTAAAGCAGGAAAAAGAGCTAGTTCTCTAGCTAAATCGTTCCGACCCATCAGCCTCTCTTCATTCTTGCTTAAGTCCATGGAAAAAATCCTAGATCTACACATTCGAAGTGAAATTCTGATTAAATCACCACTTCATTCTAAGCACTTCGCTTATCAAGCTGGCAAGTCTACTGAGACTGCCATTCACACACTAGTCAAAGACCTCGAAAAAACGCTCGATGCGGATATAGAAGGAGCCTTCGATAATATCTCCTTCGATGCAATTAAATCAGCTGCCGAGGATAAAGGCTTTGAGCCCTCCACGGTAAACTGGATAGACTCCATGCTTAGAAGCAGGAGGATAACCACATCTCTAGGGAACTGCTCAGTCACGATCACCGCAGCAAAAGGCTGCCCACAAAGAGGAGTTCTATCTCCACTCTTGTGGTCGATCGTGATTGATGATCTGCTAGAGAAGTTGACCAGTTCGGGTTTTAATGTTCAAGGCTAAGCGGATGACCTAGTAGTTACAATACGGGGCAAGCATGATCAAGTCATATCCGACCTCATGCAAATAGCCCTGTCCAAAGTCCGCACGTGGTGTTTAAACAAAGGCCTTAGCATAAACCCCAACAAAACGGTTATCGTTCCGTTCACAAGAAGATCGAAGCTTTCACTAACGGCTCCTCTTCTTGATAATACGGAATTGATATTTTCAGACGAAGTCAAATATCTGGGGATAACCCTAGATAAGAAACTTACCTGGAATTCGCATCTGTCCAGAGTGACGGATAGAGCGATGCGAGCTCTCTACACGTGTCATCGCTTCATTGGCAGAATATGGAGTCTGAAGCCAAAAATGATGTACTGGACGTACACCACGGTTGTTAGACCCATAGTCACCTATGCGGCCCTCGCATGGTGGCCAAAAACTAATCAAAAGACGGCTGAGGCTCTGCTTCAAAAAACGCAGCGGCTTGCCTGTCTAGGAATAACTGGTGCCATGAGAACCTGTCCTACAGCAGCCATGGAAGCCTTATTAAACCTTGCACCCCTGCATTTGCAGGTGAAAAAGGAAGCGATCTCCAGTGCTATTAGAGTACAAACGGAGAAACAGTTAAAGCCAGGCGATCTGGTTGGTCATTTAAGTATCTTAAAACAGATATGCTTCGAGCAAGTGACGACAATATCTGATATAATCACACCCAGAGTGGATTTTGTAAGACCATTCCAAGTGGTTCTTGGAGACCGACAACAATGTCGCTCCACTAAACCGTCCTTCCAACAAGGATCGATGGTGTGGTATACAGACGGCTCAAAAACAAACAGTGGGGTGGGATTGGTTGTATACCTCAAAGCTACCCTAAATAACTGGGAGAATAAACAAAAATTCCTGTATTGGGAAAGGCTACAAGGACTACGTCAGGCAAAAAAGTTTATCGACACCTCTGGCGGAAAAACAAAAGAACTCCTACTCCTTAGAATAACATAGCTCAAAATGATCACTGAGCTCTTCTCCGGCCATTGCCCCTTGAGGTATCACCTAAACAAGCTGGGTTTGGCTGAAACTTCATCCTGCCGCTTCTGTCAGGATGCTCACGAAACCTCAGAGCACTTGCTCTGCCACTGCGAAGCATTGGCCAGGCGGAGATTACTCCACCTTGAACATGCTTTTCCTCCACCAAGTTACGTATGGAACCTTAAGCCCAGAATGGTTCTAGACTTTATTAACAGTCTAAACCTATAAATGGTGAAAATTCAACGGGGACTCACAATAGATCTTTCAGGTCGCAGTGACTGCGAGGCTAACGCCTATACACCCCTTTACAAATCTAATCTAATCTAAGAGAAATTAGATTTTTCTGATTCATATTTAATTTGATAGTAGAAATGGGATGCAAGCTATAAAATTTCAATTAATACATATGGCAACCATAATAGCATTCGAAATTGTGATGAGTGAATTAACTCATGTGAAATTTTCTCAAGATCTCTGGACAAATGCCTCAAGTTATCCAATTTTTCATTGAAATCATAGCATCTTTGCATGTTTATTCATTTTCATCTCTGTCTCCATGATAGTAATATCTTTTAAGATTCGATTTAATCGACAATTCGCCATCCTCAAAACTCCAGCTAAAACTGATGGATGGACAAATTGAGTCCAGTTTTTTTCCATTGTTATCCATTATGAAGCGACATTTCTGATAAAGTTTTTATTGCTTACTCATACCTCCCACACAACTTCAATCGACAACAGATCATACTAAATTAATTTCATAACACAGCCTTCATCATCAAATCTTTTAAAAAAATTGCCTAGGGTTAACTTGAATTTTTAGTAATACTGATTACACCTGAAAAGGTAAGATCGCTACTTTCTCGAAAACCATAGCTCACACACACACACACACACACACATTTGGCTTGGAGCGAGACAGATTATGCGTTAGAGCAAGATAGCAATTTTCAGTACAAAAAGTGGTCCAGATCCTCCTCAAAATTATTCATATTCACCGTACCTCCAGAGGAAGCAGAAGATGTAAAATGACTTGGAGAAAACGGGACACTTGTTGTATGGAAAAAGTGGGTCAGTACCGGCATAGCTCAACTACTGCTAAATTGTAATAGATAAAGAATAATTGTGGGCGTGCATTATAAGGCAAGAAAATCGTATTAATCAATACAGAAGGATTTTGTATAAATAATTTGGGAGTACCACAATAAGGAGCGGGGGGCGAATTACTTGATATATTATTCGGTGTCTACTAGATTGTAGCTGCACCAAATTGAACTCTAGGAGACCTGCGCTTGTAGCTTACTCCTTAGGAGTTCTGCCTTGTGGCTGGCTCCGCTCTTTGTTATCTACGCTATTACATCTGTGCCAGACTCTTGTACCAAACGTTACAAGTGAATATTGTGTTCGACCAACCTACAAAAGGAAAAATTAGATGTAAATTAAATTAAAAAAATCTTACCAGCATCTGGAGATTCACAGATGCATATGGTCCCACGACGACCTGAAATAAACAAAACGAATTAAAATATCAAATTGTTATGGTCGTAGCATAGGGCATTTAGCAGTATGCACACTGAGACTTGATGCATCATGTGTACCCAGCCTGCCTTCTATATGGACGGAGTGCCTGTGCGCACCGAACGTACCCATACCGACAAGAAGAGCGTTTCCTGTCAATTTTTGGCGGCTGTCAGAGGAACATCTGAGAGTTTGATTGAAAAGGTCAGAGTTTTGCTTGGTGGAAAGTTTGATAAAAGCGATCGAGTAAAAATATATTGAAAAAGCCACAAAAGTGGACCAAAAATAATCATCCAATAAAAACCCATACGAGGAATTACAGAAAAGGGTCCAGAAATAGAAAGGATTGTTGCGATAATCAAGGAATTTGATAAAGATCTCCAGCAAAAGTGGTGGTCTCACCCAATCAATTTTCATTACCATTGTGAAAATTTTTCATTAAAAGACATCCACCACAAGCATTAAATAAATTCAGCCGAGGATTCATCCATAGTGGCCAGCTCGGCGTCACGGCAGTAGTGCTACAATATAACATTTGGATGTCCCCAATAATCATAGCTTGGAGCTTGAAACAAAAGCATATGACGTCGCTAATGCTACAAAAATGAAGAGGCCTTATAAATTCGATGGCCTCTACCATTGGCATCACCTGCAAGAACATCTAATCTGAATCAGCACCTGGAAAAATGTCGTTCGACTTCTGTACATTTAGCTAAGGAACCTTCGCTTTGAAGAATTTGTGTTATACATCATAATTAATTAATTGAATAATGTTTTTGTAGATCCATATGATATTAGCTGAGTAACTAGTTTAACCATTTGGGAACATAATATTCTTAACTTTGCTTTAAACCACATTCCAGCATCGTCTGATGAAGCGCTTCCTCACGGCGGATGTCATGGACATGTAAGTACTATTTCTATTAAAAAAATCTGATTATTTAACATGACCCAGATTGGTTAAACAGGAAGATACCATACAATTTAGTGCCAATAACACAAATTAGTTTTTATTTAAAACATTTTTTTCCAATTAAACTTAATACTGGTGTCTTCACACCAGTATATTTAGAAAAGAAAATATATTGTTGAATATATCTTGCAAGTGATATCTATTGTGTGAACACATAATATATTCTCGAAATAAATCTTTAGACGAAAGATCTCATAAAAAAACCCATCACAGCTTTTGAAGTTAATGTTTTTGCTCAAAGTAAATATTTTTGCTCGAACAAATATAAAAATGGAATCTCAAAACTTGTTCATGGAAATTAACGATAGCTATTATTGAAACGCCATTTACATAAACTAATTCTTTTATTTTCGTATTCAAATCATTTTTAAAATAAAATTCAACAGTTTATGATAATTTAAGTAAGTTTAGAAATTATTTTTTCAAAAAGAAAGAAAAAGAAAAAAAAAGTTACGAATCAAAACATTGGACAATTCCTGCCAAATTCAATGTAACTTGAAACTCATGGGCTGAGAATACGTGCAATTTGGTAAATTCAGAATTTCGCAACATGAAGAAAATTTTTATTTTGACTTTAGTACAGTTTTCAAAGAAATCCTCAGGACAGTAACCAGTACATTGAAGTAACTAATTATTTTGTTACTTAATATCATTAACTTATTTTTTTTTAACTTTAATATTTATTTTTTGTAATTGGGGACGTTTTTTTTTATATAAATATGCATTTAGCTTTACCCGTTTGTGATTCATTTTGACCTGTTTTTATATTTCAACAAGTATCTAATATTCGCCACAATTATTTTTCTTATTTATTTAAATGATATTGATAAAAACTGAAATATGTAGGAATATTTTTCATGCTTTATTAAAGAAAATTTTTATATGAAGAAAAAGCGGAAACTTTGATTAGGTCGGGCGAAGATTTTTTTTTGTGATAGGGAGTTAAGGTGAACAGAAATAAAAGTAAAATAAATATAGGAATATTGTTGCACTAAAGAAATCCTACAACGGTATGGCACCGTAGAGTTGTTAATTTCCTCCTTCTCTCTCCTGGAGCCCTCCGTACAAAGAAGGTTGACTAGGTCCACTACTCCTCTCTCCTTTTCAGGTCAACAAAGGTATACTGATACTGATTTTTTTTTGTTATGGCTGGTGGCAGCGGCAGACTTTTTGGTTAACCGCCCTCTCCTCCTATAACTCTCCCGCAATAGCCGATGTGCTAGCGTGCCGCCCTGCAATCAACGCTGTCCACCGAGTGATCTGTCAGCTCATGCTGACAGCTGGGACTTCACGTCCAAAATAAATCACTCGCAACATAGTTACATAACGAAATCTTAAAATAAATATATGAATTTTATACCAAGTTTATATAGCACCATATGGGCACTATGTAATAACAACAAACTTTATGTTCTACAACATAAAATGGCATAAACAATTAAGTACAAGGTACTAACATACAATCTAATTACCTTTTACAATTAATGCATAGATATCTTAGGTGAAATCTTGCAAATAGATTCATCTTGACAGGTATCTATGCCAGTCGTAAAAAGGCAGAAAATATATATAATTAATACATAAAACTAAGAAATTTATGCACTCACCTATAGTAAAATGTGTAGTTCCAGCGATGAAGAACTGGGACATACACAAACACTGAATTTAATACAAAAAATTAACTAGAAACAAAACTCGCGCGCGGCTGACATTAGAATATGAACAACACATCGAACTTCAATTTCTCGCGACGTTTGAAATGTCACCCTCGCGAATTTTCGAAATTAGCTTTACACCAATGAGTGCGAAAGAGACACATAGGTGTAAAAGGGACAAGGATGAAGATGAACAAAACGAATTATGAGAGGAATTTTGTAAATCGACATCAAAGATGGCGAAACGATAAGTTATGGCAAGATTTAGGAAAACTTATCATAATTGCTTGAAATTAAAACTAATTTCTATGGGAAAGATGTCAAAAAATGCAATTTGTAATTTGACATCAAATGACTACAACAAAATCATATATTGTAGTCAATTTAAGCCTGAAGATTGAAAAATTCATTTTTATGGATACGAAATCGGAACAAAATTCTCTATAAAAAGGGGGTTCATTCTTCATTCTTCCTTCTTATTTCAAAAGTTGTCAAGGTGCGAGCATATGTCATTAGAACATTCCTCCCACGTTTTGCAATTTTAATAGTGTCATCATCAGCAAAAGTAAATAGAATTTTCAGCAATATTTCAGAAGCAGAATATTCTTCAACATCAGTCATTTACAAGGCAATTCGCAAACAGCAAGGAATTTCCCATCACACATCACACATTTGTCGAATTTTAGTAGTTACAAATTTTTAAAGGTAACTTTGCGAATTATTCATTTTTTCTCAATTTGCGTTAAATTTCATTGTCTTTGCATGCCAGGTGTTGGTCATACACACATGTATGAAATTAACAAGAACGATTGACTAATTTTGACTAATTTCTTCCTTTCACCCATTTAATTATTTAACTCAAGTAAATCGAAATTTCAAACAATTATTTATCGTGTAAAAAATATGCCATTAAGTCAGTTTTACACAACATAATAATTGGAAACTAGATCTACCTTGAATTCTAATCATTATTTACTTTCAGCCATTAGTAAATAATATAGTTAAGATACACAGAAAGGGAAGTTTTTTTTTGCCTTGTATATATGAAATATTAATGTAGCATAATTTGTCTAATTTGTCATTATTGAAAGAAAAAGATAAATTCGAGTAAAACATAATTTTTTTGCTTATTTAAGTTTCTTGTATTTGTTATACGCATATAAACATACTTTGAATCATTGAACTAAAAGTGAAGTTTATAAGCGTAAACGTGTAAGTTAGTAGAAGTAAATTTTACACATTGAGGGGATTACGTGAATAATTTTCGCATAAAATTAATATTTGTTTACTAAAGTAGTATTTTTCTTGCAATAAAAAATTGAGTGAACAATTGAGTGACAAATTTCCTCTTTTTATTTAACCGCTACACTCCACCAGAATATTTTATTTCAGCATACGTGGATTCTCGCTCGTAATTGCAGTTTATTCGAAAGTAAATTATAGGAATTGACAAATTTCATTAAACTGTGCTTTGGGAACGCAGTCTTTTCGTAGTTGTCAAACATGGTAAAACACAATGGCATATCCACTGAAAGTGTTATCTAATAATTAAGCCGCACAAATTTAATTTGGTCAAATCCTACGTAAGTGCAATCTACTAGCTTCTGACATACGAGCTGTGGGTTCTAGCATAGAATTTCTTCAGCGATTAAGGTCTCTTACTTACTTACTCTCTAATAAGTGCACATCCTGGTTTGTCCTTATTTCTATAAATAATTATTCATATTATCATTTCTATCAGATCTTAATTTTTTCTTTGTATTATTTGTCTGTTTTAATTTTTTCTATTATCAATATTGTTTTTTAATTTTCCTTCCTTTCATACATATTTGTACTTAGCCTGTAGTTAAGCTATAGTATACTCTCCTTGCTAATTGACCGTAAGATTTTTTACTATGACGATGAGTATCAGAACCAGCTTAGCACATGCTTTTAGGTTCGCACATGCTAAAGTTAGTGAATATGCAACAGCCTTCTCAAATTTTGCCTACTATCCAGAAAAGAAAATTTGTCAAGTAACAACGTAGAGTCAATACTCACGTTTAAGAGTTGGTGCACAAAAGTAACATCGTCAAATATGCGACGTTTTTGAAGCCAGTACAGAAGAAGAAGAATTGGTTTATTATTCCAGGGTAGGTGTCTGAGGGCAAATCGTAAGATGTCCGCTGAACAGACTCGATACGGTCGATGTGTGTACCTTAAAATGCAGACCAGACCTGCCTAGCATATTCAAGAAGAAGTCTCACAAAGCAAGTGTACAAATGCAGTGACCAACGTTTTATAAAGCCCAGCATAGAACTACTCTTTGATACCATGAAGTTTATATGGGAGATAAAATTCAGTCTATGGTCACACTTGACACACAACCCACAGACAGAATTAACACGGCTAATCGAGGAATCCGAGAACCCATAATCATAAGTGATAGGTTTCTTATTCCTGCGGAAAGTCATAACCTCACATTTTTCGATATTGAGTACCAAATTATTGCTTTTGCGCCAATCGTAAAATTTCTGGAGGTCATCCTGTACCTGTTTACAATCGTTAAAAGATTTAATCTGACCGAAAAGTTAAATGTCGTCAGCATAAATCAAGACCTTGCAGTGCTTCATATTAAGGACAATACCGTCAATATATAGAATAAAGAGCAACGGGACCAAAATACTCCCTGGGGGTACGCCAGACAAAGCTTTCAAGGCTATAGAGATGGAATGACGGAAATAGATTTGGTATGTTCTGATATCTAAATATGATTGCGTACATTTTAGGATTGTTAGGGGAAACCCATATTTTTTCATTTTAAATAATATCACGGAGTGAGATTACTTGTCGAAAGCTTTATTAAAGTCAGTATAAATAAAATCTGTGTGGTAGCCTTTTGCAACACGCCCATGGTATCCGAGATGAATTCCAATTGCCCGAAATAAGCCCATGTTAGTTTGAAGAAAGCAAATTCTTACAGGAAATTGATAGCTGAGAGTAAATGATTGATATGAATATTTTCCGCACACAGGATAATTTCGCAATAGGCCTATAGATAGAAATTTTACTTTTACTACCTGTTTTGTGGATAGGTATGATGTAGGAATTTTGCCACAGCTGCGGAAAATAATCACTATCGAGCGATTTTTGGAAAATAATTCTCAGCGGGGCTGCTAAGGAGAGGCAACATGACTTTAAAAAGGGTGGAGAAATCTCATCGGGACCCGTTGTGAAGTCATTTGGAAGCCCATTAATATAATCAAGTGTAAAAAAATGAAGCAAACATATTGCAAATTTCAGTCGAAGCATCGCTAGCAGAATCTTCATACCTCATGGTATTGGGGTAGTTCTCGATTTTTTTTCATATTAATAAACTTAAAAAAGGTACGAGAGTCACTAAATAATTTTCTGCGAATGTTTTGAATAAACTCATCATGAAGAGAAAAGTTCTTTGAACTCGTTATAGGATGTAAGGAAGTTTTTGTGACTTATAATGTCATTATCTCTCATATAACTTTTCCACAATTTATTCTTTCTATTTTTAAGACGTTTCAGGTCTTTATTGAACCATGGCGGAGATGTTTTAGAGATCCGCTGGCACACGGGAACATGAGAAGAGAAAATCGAAGAGAATTATGTAAAACTTAGAAACATCTTCATCAACACTGTTGCCAGGCAGCAATGTGTTGAAATCAATAGAGGTAAGTTTACTGGATAGTTCCGAAAAATCAGCTTTCCCAAAATTGAAAAAGTATGGTGTTTCCTAACAACTTGCGAGGTTTTCGGTTTGATTGCCATATGTAATTAGTAGAAGGGGGTGATGTTTGTCAACAGTAGATATTATAACTGGGCTAGGTTCAACTAATAAGTTACCCGCGTCAGTATAAAATACTAGGTCTAACTACCTACCCATGTCGTTCTTCACCTTACTGATTTGGCTGAGACCAAGAGATGAAATGGTGTCAAGGTCAAGTGATTTCCTTGTTGTCAAGTTATTAAGTGGAAGATAGTATTCGTCAACTTCATTTACTACCCATTGTATATTGGCTAAGTTAGAATCACTAATTATGAGTAATTCGTCAAGAGGATCCATCTTACCACGGATGAAATTAGATGTTGAATTGAGTAGGGCGCAAATATTATATATATATATTTATATAAGTCATATTTTAAGAGAGACAGCTTAAGAGCTATGTTCTCAATATCGAGAGTGTTGGAGAAACTGGGAAGCTTAATTTGGCTGCAATTAAACTTATTTTACAGGAGAGGAGTACGCCACCGCCACGAACTTCCGAAATAGTATGTCTACTTCTTCGACAAATTTGATAAGAATTGTCAACGATTTCAGCATTATATAATAAAGATATATCTTTAGTTTTTAATGGTTATTCTACATAATTATATTCCAAGTGTTATCTGTATGTTAAGAAGATTATATAATCTTTATACAGTAGCCACCAATAAATTCAATATCTTATTTTCTTATCATTAAAGTACAAAGGCCTATCTCTCTTCTTTCCTATACCATAAACAATTCGACAACGAATAAAAAATGTCGGAATTATTAATTATTATATACATGGACCTACCCAATAACGGGTTTTTTGGGAGCTTATAAGAAATTTCTTCTGTACCACTACTTTAAGTTCCTTCAAACCTACAATGTAATTACTATTAATATCAGGAAAAAAAAGAAGAAATGGCAGAGGGAAGATATATACAGAACAAAAAAAAAATATCAGAAAGAAGCAAAATAAAATATCAATAACAGAAAATCCATTGCATTTCGTTTAAAATTTGAAGGTCAAGAAGGCACATACCAGGGTATTTCTGGTATTACTACTATAAATGAGCCAATCGCAATAAATCAGGAGTTAGCAGCTTTCCAGACATTTTTGCAAAGCAATCAATATGTGAGATGGAAGGTATTGTTTAAACGGGCGCTCAGTTGTTAGAGGTTCTAAGATTCTCTAAAATATTTACGAACATAAGTATGAACCACAGTAACCCCAGGAATTATCAACTGGCATTATTCATATTATCTTACTTATACTTACCAATAAGTGTCTAGACACATCAATGTCGATTAATTTCATATTCCGGTTCAAAAACCCAATTGATTTAAGCATATGCAAGATAAAGTAATATATCTGGTTTTGGAAAAATAAATTTCAAATCAGATCAAGGTATAAGTAGAAATGCATTTTCGTACCGCTTTCGCTTCACAATTTAACTGACGAGAACATCGTTGATTTATCAGAAGTGCTAATTTTTGTGTGCATAGAGTCAATTAACTTTTGAATTAATTTTCTATAAGTGTTATATATTACGAACTTTTGTAAATCCAGTGTTTTGTTTTATACTGATAACATTATATGATTATTATTAAAAGTGTTAGTTGTTATTTTGTACTAATCCAGCTGAAAGGCTAAAAGTATATTCCCAACTCAGTTTCAATAGAGTGCACAAATAATCTACCAATTTAATTTAACGACTCAACATGTTTTCATTAGTACGCAAAATTAATATTAATCAATTAAGTAAACAATTGGTTGCGATAGAATCAGCTGCATATTCAAATCATCAGCATAGCTTAAAGAAAACAATTAGGTAAGTGTACACCATTTCGCTAAGTGATTGTTGATTTGAATTTAATTTGTTTAATCGTTGAATTTTCCTTTTTTCGAAAAGTTATTATATCGTTGATGAAATCTTTAGGGTATACTAAGTTTGCAATTTCATCTGTAATGCATAGAAATAATGGTGCTAGAGAAAAATGGATTGAAACCCCTAGCATAATATTAAAAGTTATTTTGATTTTTGTATATCCGTCTGTCCGTCCGTCTGTCCATTCGTCTGTGCGAACGATAACTCGAGCCCCCGTGCACTTAGAGAGCTGACATTTTGCATACGCGCTTAAATAAAAAAGGTAAATTTAAGTTCGAAAATGAGATGAATCGAGTAACTCCTTTGCGGAGCTACCATACAAAAATTTAGAGTTTCACTGTATATTTGGACACTGCGTAAGAACGCGTTATCGTAGAGTGCTAACATTTTATACATTTCATAAAAATAATAAATACAATTTGAAAAAATGGGCTGCATCTGGCAATCCCTTCTTGGTATTGCCAATATAAATTTAGGATTTTTTCGTATATTATGGTAACGGTTAGTTCTAGACGCGTCTATTGTCCTAAAGACTTCTTTGGAATATGAAATCTTATGAAATTGGTTATAATCACTTTTACTGTCGGACGAACCGTTCTGGAAATATACGGGGTGTTTCCCACTAGGGGGTCAATAGAGCGGGAGGTGATAGTACTCACCTAGAAGAACCAAAAATTGTATGGCATGGGGGGGGGGGGATTATCAACCGTTTAGGAGTTACAGGGTGATTAAGAAAAAAAGGTAGTTTTTCACAAAACACCCTGTATCTTAAAAACTACAGGGCATACGGTCACAGTTGAAAGCTCATTGTATGCATAATTTCATGGCTTTTCCAATGAATGGTCAACCATGACTACGGCCCTCTTCCGTCAAGAATTCTGGTTGTCTAAACTAAAAATTCCGGATTTTCGTACATTTTTTTTTAATTTAACCTCTATTATTTTTGAAAAAACGTCGTTAACATAACTGTTTTTTATAAACTCCAAAGTGCAGACTGTCCTCTTTAAGTTGACCTATTACACCAAATGTGCTATCTGAAGCCCTTTAAAAGTTATTAGCTCTAAACTTATTCTCAAACCCATTTTCAAACCGATTCTCAACAATAATTTCTTCCCTTACCACGCCATTTTAAAAAATATCATCTAATTTCGGTGTGAGCGGAATAGTTTATGAGTTAATTACTGTTTAACGGCTACAGTTAACAAACAGGGTGTAATACGTCACATTAAAAAGGAGAGCCTACAGCTTACAATATTTATAAAAAAAAGTTATGTTAACGACCTTTTTGCAAAAATAATAGAGGTTAGACTAAAAGAAAAGAAAAGAAAATCCGAAATTTTTAGTTTAGACAACCATAATTCTTGATGGGAGAGGGGCTGCTGTGAGCGTGTGCGCGAGAATCGAAGCCGAGTTGAAAGCTGGCAAGTGCGAGAGCTCACGCGAGAAAACTATGCCCAAGTGATATTTTAATCGCTTATAAAGAACTAAACTCATCCCGACTTTAATTCTCAAAAGTTATTCTTAACTGAATCCTGCTTATGGGCAAGATAGACGGTGCATGGTAAACACTATCTTTACCTTATTCTTTCTGCGGTGATTGCATCTGTAGCCAACATAAAAAAATCAAATGGCATAAGAAAACGTTCAGTAAGCAATATTTTGTGTTGGTATCTCCAACTCTGCCATAGGGCATAGGCATAGGAAAATGGAAATACGTTCAGTCCATTTTTATAAGTCAGTGCTTTGCCCTTAAAAGGGGTGATCAGGCTAAAGTGGTGCCGTACCAACAATATAGACTAGCCGACTTGGTGAGAAATGAAAAACGTGTGAATGAAATCTGATTTTATTCTGATACTCTTCGTCTTTTTAAAACAATTAAAATACATTGCTTCTAACGAATATGTAAAGTCACGGAAGTCAAGGAAGAAATAACAATTTCGAAAGTAAATTGTTAAATTAGCAATTTCACTACTTACAGAATGACCTTACACAATATCGAACTTATTTGTTTATTGTGGCACATATTTTCTGTTATTCAAAAATTCTTTGCGTCACTTGACTTACTGCTAGATTGTATAAAATTGATTGGTTTTAATTTATTAATTTGTTGGAAGTATTGCAAGTCTTTTCGTTTGTTTTCCTTTTTTATATTTTTCATTTTTATGTTCAAGTCTCATATTGCATGTTCACAAATTAATATGGCACTTGCACAATAATATATTTGCGTAAAATAGTGCTCTTACTTATGAATTTACTCATGCGTTTTTGCGTTGTGCTTTAATTTTATACATGCTGTATATATGTTTGTACAGCTGTGTATATTATATTACAAAACGATTATTTAAGATGCGCTTTGTTTTTATGATGTGTATACCCCAGAGGCCATACATGACTGAAAATAATAAAAAAAAAACATTTTAGCATCAATATCTCGATTTTACATTAAAACAATTCAGTGCTTTTGCTTGATTTTAATGGTGTTCCTATTATAACTATTCTATGTTTTGTTAATTAATTTTAAACCGTTCCAAATCTACATAAGCTCATATATTATTATTTTTGTTCCCTGATAAAACTTATTCTTGAATTATTATATTTCAGATGAGTTGTACCTTAACGTTCTATTTGTGCTATTTAAGAGATTTATTATAAACCAAAATATATTGGTATATTTTGTACATTTTAATACATACTAGAAGTAATTTGTGTCTACCTTGCTCCACCGATACCAAACTTTCATGGCAACTAAAAGCAATCCATGGGGCAATGATTAGCAAAGTAGAAATTTTATAAAAGTTCCCTAATATTACGAGCAATACTTATAACATTAGCGTTATAAATACTGTAAAAGCACAAATAATATCAAGAAAGGAAGTCTTCACTTTTATTTTTACGAAATTATGGTTATTTAATTTGTTTTTTTTTTGCTAAATAATGCTGCTGACTAGGCAAGATAAAGCTATATAAGCAGAGAAAACGAAAATATTTTCTCTTTAGTCAAACTAATTTCCAAAAGTTTTGTATAGTTAAAAAAAATTCAAATTTTAAATTATGTGCGCAGTAAAATAGTGTCAACAAACTGCTCCAAAGTTGTGCTTTTTAAAATACTCTGTCCACTCTGATGTCTGATCACATGTCATTGACCTTAGTACTATCTTCCTCTCTAGGGGATTATATGTTTTTTGATATTACATAAAGTATTTTCTATTTAAGTCTTATTTTTAGGGAATTATCATCACTGAACTATGAATTACCTCTACTTGCTAGACCAATTGTTTCTAAAGATGAAGCTAGCGAATTCATGGATGCTTTTCCGGGTAAACTAATTTAAATCTTATTTCCATTTACGCAACATTTTATGAAAACATATTTCTCTTAGATTTGGTTAGACATCTAACAGAAAGTGCAAGTGAATTTGATTCAAATTCGAGAGATGCTGCTCACTGGTATGCAAAGGTAATTTAATTTCGATTAATTATTCAAGAGCAAATTTTCCAGAATTCACAGATATTTTGATATTCAAACAGGCCTTACAGTATAATGTACCAAGAGGGAGACAAAACAAAGGACTTGCTACGGTGCTGACATACAAGCAGATTGCCAATAAATCTCAGTTGACCCCGGAAAATATAAAATTAGCACAGTACCTGGGCTGGTGTGTTGAAATGGTAAATATATATTATATTCTCGAAATGAATTATATATGATCCTTAGTGGATTTAACTTATACTAGAAATATTCCTGTGAAAGTGCCCTTAAATTCGCGCATCATTGTAATTCTAATCACATACTCTAAAAATTTAGAATCCCTAATTTTATACTATCATAGAAAAAGAACAAAGCCACGGCATTCTTCGCAAACTCTAATTTCTGCAACTCTAATAAAAATATGGGCAAAAACAACTTTTCCAAACTTGCTCCCCGAAATTCTTAAAGCCTGGTTTTTATCAACACAAAAATTTCTAGCGATACTTTTCTTACGAATGAATTTTAATGAATTTTGCTTTGGTGCTTATACAGGGTGTTTCCTCCATGGTAGTCCATAACGCGGGAGATGTTAGTACTAAACCTGGTCAAACTTGAAATTGTATGCGGGGGGGGGGGGGGCATATCATCCATTCCGGTGTTACAGGGTGATTAAGAAAATATGCTAGGTTCTCACAAAACATCATGTATATAAAAAAACTGCAGGTTGTACGGTCACTGTCAACATCTCATTGTATGCAGAACTACATGGCTTTTCCATCGACTAATCAAGTAGCCGCATAATCCTTAACCTTAATCTATTCTCAAAGATACTTTGTTCCCTTGGTGACTGAAAACACCCTACTTTAAAAAAAACAAGAAGGATACAAGAAAAGTGATCACATTTATATTGTTACGCTGCCCTTGAAGCGTAAGTGATGGTAGCTCAAGTGGATGAGGGTGGGGGTTCAATACGTGAACATATTTGCAGGAGAGTTGAGTTTTGTGGGTGCCACGTAGTTTTTCACGACATAAAAAAAAGATACCACGAAACTTTTTAATGGCGAATAAAAAAAAAAGGAGTTACAACAAATGATACTCCGCGATTTCAAAAAAAATATATTTAATAAATAATGCGTTCTAGTATTTATTCTAATACTTTAAAAAAAAATTGCAGCACTAGGGAAAAATTACACAACAAATTTTATTAAATATAAATAGGTACTTATCTCTCAACTCAGCATGAAGAGCTCGCTCCTCTAATATTTTAAACTCAGCTTGTCCAATTATTCCGCTGCAACTCTAAAAAAACAGGATCTTATGTTCTCCACCCGAAAACCGATTTGATCCACACTTTGACTACTATTCACAACACAAAAGTGAAGAGTGACCTATCGCCACTACCGGACGTAGTCCTTAAAAAAAAATTACATGACAGCAACCAACTTCCACTGACCTTCATGGCGTTTCCAATGCTAGCAGTGCCCGCGTGAGCGCTAACATTTGAATATTCAAATTTTGGATATTCTATTGACAATATCGACCACCTCCTGGCAGCAGATTAGAGTACGCTTCATGCACTTACCATTTTGAAGCAGTTAGCAATTTACTTACTGCTGGCTTAATTTCTAGCAATTACTGGACAAGCATTTTTTTCAATAATCATATTGAATTAAACAGTACAGTACTAGCAAAAATTACAAATGTTCATATGTAAGATATTTCTAGCTACCGATCTAGTTTAAAACTCTTAGGTCTAAGTTTTAACAAGAGAATTGTTGAAAATTTAAATACTAACTAACAATGATATATTTTTAATATGTGTATGCGTGAGTTGAATGAGTTATTTTCTGTATTGGGCCTAGTGTTGATCCATTCGATACGTATATATGGATAAGTATTTGTGTGTGTGTGTGCCTTATGTGTAATCTTGTTTCTGATTTTGGACCCTTTACTATTCCTGAATTGTTAATATTTCAAAAAAAACCTACGCAGAATCAAATCGTACTGAAAAAGATGATAAACAAGACGAACACATAACAATTTGCAAGACATATATGTAAATCCGATAATTAACTGAAAGTTCATAGAACATAAAAGAAATTTTTTGTTTATAATGAAATCAATTTACATCTAATAAACTTGAAGTTTTCATAAGTTTTCATATCCAAATTAACTAAAATTAAAATTGAGAGAATAAAAATAAAATAAACAAATTCGTATTTAACATTCCAATACATGATTTCTATATCGTAACAGATCTAGTGATAGAATGGAGGTGTGATAATATGTAGGTAATGAATTTATTAAGTCCAAATTAAAGAAATTAATGTTTTTATTCAATGTTTAATCGGGTGTTCCTTTTACATACATTTATGAAATGTTCTTTTACTGTATAATTTTAAAATTTTCTTCTTCTCAATTGTAAAGTCCTTCCAATATGGTTTGTTAAAAATTAGGTAATATATTCAAGTAGACTTTCATCCATTTTCATTTTTCAAAATTTATAAGCACCGAGCATAATATTTTACTTGAACCTCTCTGTCAAGTATTTGTATTTTTGCCGTTTGAGCTTGTTGGTGTACAATTACACTAGCCAACTCTGAGCCCAATGTAAACGGCAGAACCTGATGATGCAGTGAAAAAGTTGTATCAAAATTCATCCCTTTTTGATATATACATTAGGGTGGTCCAATAAACAAAAGTGTTAAACTGTCTAAATGCTTAAATTAAGGAAATGCCAGTTTTTCAAAGCATTTTTTGACCGTTTTGGTTGTCTCCCAAGTTGTTATTTCTACTATTACTACTTAATTATACACTATTTCAGTATAATGTGAGTGGATAAAATGAAGCCTGTTTTGTTGGGAACGTTTATTTTCCAATTAGTTTTCCGTTCGGGCTAATAGTTTAGGAGAAATGTTAATAAGAGTATGGAATAATGGTGGTTCGGAGGAATTTTTTTTGTAGAGATGAAAAAGTTTCGTACTCGAACAATTATGCTTATATTCGAAAAAAAATTGGAAAAATAACTCATATGTAGTAATGGGGTATATGGGACCCGGATGAGGAAAACTTTGAACTTCGGGAGTAAAAGCTCAGTGTATAAATACCTCGAATCGAAAATAAAACCTTCTAATAGATACAGAATTTTGTTACCTTTAATTTAAATGTAAAATGTTTTCTCTGGGGACATCCGTTATGATGCAGGTTATGACGAAGTGAAAAAGTGGTTTTTAGTTAAAATGTAATCAAGTTTTAGAGGGTGGAAAAAATATACTATGAAGTATACCGGATTGAAAATTGAAAAATGCTATTCAGTAGAGCTCAGCAGGGGCTTTAATTAGACACTTCACATGTCATATTTGGGGTTAGAGGAGGGTGAGGGTAACAGCCGCCTTTACCCCAAGGTCCCCCCAACCTAAACTCTTTTTTCGATAAATTTAATCGCCTTATTGAACTAAAGATGAATCAAAAGTTCGTTTTTTGATCCGCTCCCTCCTCCACTCCTCGAGAAAGGTTCGAATTTTGAAAATAATTAAAACTAATTTCTGAACTTCAAATACTATTATTATGTAATTGAGGGCCGCAAAAGGAAATCGATTACACCACTTTGTTTTTCGGTGATGTTTTATTAAGTTTTCCAGAAAATTTCATGCTCTTTGATGCGCCATTACTTATGTTTTGGGTTCACAAATTTGCAATACCTTTTTTTGTGGGGGAAAACCGTGATACGGGGAGATGTAATTGAACACCCTGCTAAATCAACCCAGTACCACAAAAAAGAAATGTACCAGTCGATAGTCCTCAAAAGGATCTTTTACTTGGCACACTGGAAATTTTCCTAGGACACTCCCCTCTCCTTCTGCACACCCTGACATTTGCAGTTCAAACTGACCTCCTAAGTACAATATACAAGCCGGTTTATACTGCCAATTTGTGAATGTAAAAATACAAGACCCTTGTATTGCATTTTATATGCATAGGCCTTGTATTACCTTACTGGGTTGTAATCAAACACATCTTTTACAACGATACACTCTTTGATACAACATTGCGTGAATACCCCTAATACACAAAGAATATACTGGATATTCAATTTCTTTCAAATTCAAATTATTTATGGGGTTAAAGTATCTCAGATGTTGAAATCTTTAATTATACAAACTTAGTTGGTATGTTTTAAGAAAAATGCTAAATTAATATTAAACGAACAATAAATGAAAAAAGAAAAGATTAAAGAAAAGATTAAGGCTATAAATGACAAACTAAAAAATCATAAGAAATTGAAATGTAAGCAAGGGAACAAAATAAGAAAAAACTTGAAACTTGAAAATAAGCAATAGCAAGAACTAATAGCAGTGCAGGGAATAAGAAAGCATACAAAGCAGGAAGCCATAAGGAATGGAAAAGAAAACTGAAAATAGCAATAAAAGTAGCCTGGAAATAATAATAAATATAAAAATCAAAGCGCATAGTTATTTCGGAGAGTCAGGGCAACGTCAGCCCGCATAACTCTCATCTGAAGCCAAATGACGAGTAAGCAGTACCCTGAATGAACTGGCAGAGCTCGTAAGCTGCAATGCCACCGGTCGACTATTCTAAAGGCGAGCAACATGAACAACGAGCGTTCTAAAATTCAATGTTGATAGCGCGAAACATGCAGCATTAAGTACCTATCAGAGGTTAAAAAGCTGTGGTCGGAAAATAGATATCCGGGACGCCTGCTGTAGATTACCTTATGAAGAAAAATCAAATTTACCAGTGTCAGACAAACATCTAATGACAGACCCAATAGAGAATTACGGAAGAGGGAAATGTGTTCATATCTTTCCAATCCACGAATAAAACATATGCAGTCATTGAAAGCGACATCCAGCTTTCTCCTACATATCAAATCCAAGTGAGGGAAGACTTGTGAAATAGGGCAAGGGAAGTGTCTTTACCAGCCTAGAGCGAAGAGCAGTTGACAGAATACTTGAAGACAATCACAACCTTCGAAGTATGCCATAAATTTTACTTAGTGTATTTTTAATGTGATCGCAGCAAGTCATAGCAGAGTTGAGGATAATTCCCAGATTTCGAACAGAGGTAACGTAAGGTAAAGCTGTGCCATTCAGAGTTACAGTTGGAAATTGTGATACATCAAGCCTCTCACGATTTAAAATCATGTAATTTGATTTATTAGGATTTTAAAGTAAGTGGTGCCTGTTGGACCACTAATAGATTCTCTTCAAGTCCGTGTTAATTCTCTCGACACAATCCTCTATCAGGCCAATCGGTCTATCCAAGTATATTTGGACGTCATCCGCAATAAAGGGCCTAAGGTTAAACCCTGAGGTACCCCATCGGTGAGAGGCAAGTGTCTCGAAAGTAAATCATGGACTTTGATTTGTTGAGAACGTCCATTAAGAAAGCTTCCGATAAGTGATGCCGCGGATGAAGAAAATCCAAATTTGTCTAATAAGACGGTAAGGAGCTTGGAATGGTTGGCACTATCGAAGGCTTTTGAAAAATACAGGAGTACCAGGACAGTCAGGTGACTCTTATTAAGAGCTCTACGAATTTCGGTTGTTACTTTAATAAAGCAGCATCGCAGATGTGCCCAGATCTGAATTCTGACTGCCACGGGGTTAGGATTTGATTTGATTCCAAGTAAAGTAACACAAAAAACACAAGATACTAATTGGTCGAAAATCGCTTGGGCCATTAGGAGATGCAACTTTAGCAAGGGGCAGCACAATCCCACTTTTCCAAAATCTAGGAAATTGCGAGGAAGTCAAGCTCGTATTGAAAATGTGGAGGATGGGATAGACCAGCCAGGGCAAATTTTTATAAAACGGGGCGATTTATGATCGAATTCCACTGCTTCAGACTTGACAGCATTAATGGCGTTAGCTACTTGGACACCATCAACACATTTAAAGCTGTAATTACCTTCATATGCAAGATAATCTCGGTCCTCAGAAGGAGTGATAATATCTGAATTAGCTGAGGAAAGGATGTCATGAAAAGTAAAGTAGTTATTAATGCAATCAGGATCAATTTCACATTCTGGGACACCTTTGACGAACACGCCAGCATTTCTGAGATTTTTCCACATTTTTCTTTGCGGTAGATTGGAATCGAATTTTGATTCAAAGTGCCGACGCTTAGCGGCTCGAATTTATTTTAGTATTAGTAAAATTTCTAATGTATTTCTAAGCATCACGATTAACTTCGGTCCTCATACTCAAAAATCTTCGGTGCAAAAAATCGAGTTCAACATTCAATCCCTTAATTTCCACAAAAAAACCATGGACAGACTTTCTGATTCAGTGTACATGATATAATAGATTTATTAAAAAGGCAGGATAAATTTGAGTTTAAGAAGGCAATTTGATCATCAACGGAGGGATAATAATTAACGGAAATCCAATGGATAGTTGCAGATTCTGCAACCAGAACAGGCATATTAATACTATTGAAATCTCTGAATGTGAAGGAATTCATTAATTGAATTGGATTGATAGAAAGTTATAAGTTAAAAACAGAAAGTCATGGTCGAAAGTCGATGTAGGGCTTAATTGATTCTGAAGCAACACCGCAACCGTGGTGCATGGCCTTCAGAAGAAATATAAACTCGTCAGACCTGGTGGTCCTGCGAAGCAAATTTACTTGGAATATCTGTGAGTAAGGTCAGTGAATATATATTTCCTCGGAATTTCCAACATTAAAAACTTCAGGTAGACAGTAAGCAGAAGATAACACACACTTATCAAAACCATTGTCAACTTCAACACAAACAAATTCGATATTTTGTAAACTCGAATAAGTAACCAGTTTGGCCTTCAGTCGATGTAATCTGTAATTTCGAAAAAGTTTATAACCGGGAATAGCTACAAGAGATGAGGGCATGTTAGAGTTCAGCCAAGATCTACTTATCAAAATAGCATGAATATCAAAACCTGCAAAAATATCTAAAATTACAACCATTTTTGACCTCAGACTGCGAGCATTCAGGCAGCAGATGTTTAGACCGTTCGACCTACGGCAAAAAATATTAAGAAGTACTCTCACCCTGTTTTGAACCTCATTGGTACTCATGAAGGCTACATCGCAGAGCGCAGCCAGTTACAAGGCTCATTTTAAATAAAACATATGTGTTCACACTCACAGCGCTAACATTAAAAGCAAATTATGTACATTCCCATACGCAGTATGTCTTCCCAATGCCACAACTGGTGCAAAAGAAATTGAAACGATAAAATAAGAATGGTTAAATAAAAAAAATGAAAAAGTGAAAACTAAGATGTAAGAAGCAAAAAGTAAGACTAAGAATAATAAAAAATTATCTAGGCAAATAAACAAAAGAAAAATGCAGCATGAATTAAATAACCAAGTAGTAAACAAATCCATTAAGATGTCCACACGGAGAACAGCTGTTCCCGACTTGTGACCCCTCAAAGTACGATCCTCCTTCTTCAATCTGATGTGTGCAATGCAATCTTTCGCAAACGTAGAAAAGAGCTTTTGCTCCGATCGAAGTTGGTAGTAGGGGAGACGCTTCCCTGAAGAGTATTTTGCTGTTGCAATTAAACCCCTCCAAATCACTCAATGTAATACATACGACCACCACACCAAACTGATGAGAAAAACGCTTTTCTTTCAGCAGGGCAAGAGAAGCTCACAATTAAGGGACCATATAGCTTACGATGACGTCCCTCCTGAACTGATCTGGGTCTCAAGTGGAAAGCAGACGTATACGGTGAAAGCTGATGATCGATCACTGAACAAATATTTTGAACCAACTTTTTCACATTCTCAACTTTTTTCAGGGATGCCCCTTATACGCTCTTATCAAAATATCCGAAGAGCACTGCAAACACTGCATACTCTCTTTAATTTCTATGTTCTCGTTGCGAGTCGATTCAAGATTCCTCTGCAAAGAGTTTACAATACCTTTCAAGGCAGATATGCGGCTGCTGAATGTTCTGAACATTTCGTCCATTTTAGAGAGAATACAGTCCTCAAGCTGCACCAGTTTTCCCATAATTTCATCGACAGAAACAGCACTAGAGACTACCGTACCATTATGTTGAGGTGCCCCCTTTATTTGTTTGTTTTGAAGAGCGTAAGAGAGGAGCATTGGAAGAAGAGTCTTCGCTGTAATGGCGACTTGTTCACTCTCTTTTTGCTTAGCACCGTTGTTGGCCGGAGACATTTAGCAGCAGATAAGAAGAATAGTACAAAACAATAGCGAAAAAAGTACAACACCGCTAGGTACGAATAATTTGAGAATCTTGCACAATATGTAAAATTATTTAATTTAATCACACATTTGATATTTTAAATATGTAGGCGCTGAGACTACTAAAGTCGCAAAAATGGAAAAATTATACTGAAAATCGGAAGATTACGGGAACAAAACCAGACACGTCTATTCGGCAGTAATCATTACTCACTACTAAAGAACACCACTCGTTTTCTTTTTTTTGAAACTTTTTGTTCTTCAATTTTCAAATAGGTACTTCAGTTCATCCTTTTCCTTTACTTCAGTTCGTCCCCTTTATATGTTAAAATTTATTTGGTTTATTACCTCCTTCAAGATTTATAGACTTTTAAATATAACGCTATAAAGACATATCAGAAAACTTTGAATTCGCATATCTCGTGAAGTTCACAGAGGAGGACGATGGAAATTGAAATATTCCAAATATGGTATGTATACTCTACAAGTCCTTGTTAACTTTCAAAAATATCCGTGATGGTTGAACCGAACGTCCTGGGCGATTTTATGTGCTTGTACTTTGTGACAACAGACCTGAGGTCTGCCCCAAAATTCTTTGGTTGTCACCTTGCCTGTCTGAGCTAGCCGATAGCTGCTAATTTGACAGCGTCGGTCAGTCCAGACAGGTGGAAGTTGAGATGCTAGGACCAGTACAATACGCCGGCTCTAGCTCAGGGTTGGGGTGGGGGTGTATCTTTCCTAGCTTACATCAACTGACACGCCTACTCGGTTATGTTGCTATGTGTTGCCTATCTTCCTGGGCGTTATGCAGTGGTAACTGCTACTGTCCTGAATCATGTCGAGACCTGTTCCTTCCCTCAGCCTGTACCTACATTGTCAACAGTCAAACGCCTGGCCGACTTAGCAAGAAACCATCTTAGTGTCCCGTCTAATGTTACAACTAAAACAAAAACTTGATTTCATGTGGTATTATTTTATATAATATTATAAAATCTACGATCTACGCTAGCCCTAACTATGCCATAATACGAGAAGAAGAAAAAATTGAGGTTTAGAAACTAATTCAGATTTGCTCCTACTTTCTATAACCTAATCACGCAAACGAAAGGCAATCTAAATATGTTAATTAGGTGGCTAATCCATACACACAATATAAGAGAATAATTCAATTGCTAGTAAGTTTATAGCACAATCTAATTGACAGCACTGTGGTTATTCCGCAAAAAAGGAAAAAAATATATATGTATGTATATATTATATATTCATGTATCTAGTTGCCTACATACAGCTATAAAGTCATTCAGTTTATGGAAATGATCGAAGAATTCATAATTATTCCTAATGATCCTTAATTGGGTATGTATGTAAATAATTTTCGACTTAACTAATAAGGATACAAAGAAAAATAAAGAAGAATATATATACCGCGCAAAGCCTTATCCAATATAGATAT
This sequence comes from Dioctria linearis, assembly GCA_963930735.1. Lineage (NCBI taxonomy): Eukaryota > Metazoa > Arthropoda > Insecta > Diptera > Asilidae > Dioctria > Dioctria linearis. The sequence continues at coordinate 345,332,557 of OZ005740.1, read as the reverse complement.
GATGGACAAGTATACAAAAAAAAAATTGAGAATAATGTACGTACTATAATACAATATAAAGAAAAGCAATAAAAAACAATTCTATCAGATTTGAAGGCTGGACAAGCTGTTAAATTCAATAAAACTTTACAATTAAGGGCACTTACTTGGATTTTTTTTTTCGTCTCCACGTCGGCTGAAGTTTCACCCGCTGGGTTCAATCCTGGAAAGGAAGGTTGACCAACACTAAAAAAAACACTCATCTATGGGGCTACGGCCACCGACCTCGAAAAAGCTACGCACTCTCCAAAGTTTTTCTTCTATATCTTTTGTTTCCCTATTTTTATTAATTATAGCAATCCCTATGGGATCTAAGGCCTGGGTGGATTTGGTGATCCACAGAATCAAAACAAAATTAGAACTGATAACTATATATATAATTCAGATGACCAAGAAAACTCTGCTTGTAGGTATCCCGCGCTGATTTATTTACCATTGATTTGGTCAGGCTGGGCTATGTATTTATGTTACACATACATCTGGGTTTTAAACCCGGTATCCAGGCACTTCCCAAGCCGTGCACCTGATAATATTTCATATTCCCTTTTAGTAGTTTGAGAAGTTAGAAGAGCCTTACTAAAGTATTCCTACGTGAATATAACGTCTTAGCATCTTATCCAATAATCAGACCACTCCTTGTAGATCAACTCTCGAAGAAAATGCCACAAGGGTGTTAATTGTAATCAATATACCAGAACGAAAAAATTGGAATACGATTAACTTCACAAAAAAAACTAAGTCTCCTTCCACATACAGATAAATACGTCTTTAGAAAAGCTTACCTACGGAAGGCGGTGTGACCACCGGAACAGAGCCATACACATATAGAGTAATCAGGTCTTACCCTTATAAAAGACAATTATGGGTTTTTTTTTTAATACCACGTGTCAGGTGCCACCGCGGTTTTTCCAGCGAAGTTAATAAGCACCCCCCTTTGGGATGAATGCTTGATTGTCCCAACTTTCTTCCTGGCTGAAACCCAGCACTGTGATAGATATTTGATTCCGTAATATGTGTTTTCTGATTTGTGGTTTCTTTTAATTACCTGAAATTACATCCTTTGCCAGAACTCAGGTATTCGTTGCCAAATCGAAAAATTTGTTAAGTTAAAGTTATAATTTAACACCAAACACTTAATTTTGTTTTTTCGGAAATTTTGGATAAAACGAACCACGCACCAGACTCCTCACAATGAACTTTGTAAAATAATGATCTCTACGCTGATCATGTTAGTCTGCAGATTAGAAAACCGTTTGCATTGCAATTTCAAACAATAGAATGTATGGATTTTGTTTCTGTGAGCGATCGAGTAAGCGGTACCGATCTTGTTGCCTAGTGCTCCGGCGGTGTCAGGGACGCTTTATTTTTTTGCAGAATTGATGTATATCGATTGATGGGTCGATTTATTATTATTTATTATTTCACTTCTATATTAGGGATTGAAATGCCTAAGAAAAACGGCTCTGCTCGCGATAGTATACATATTGTGAGAGATGTGGCATGACTGATGTAAGGGTTGAACTTTACCATGGCCGTTACAACTTTGAAGTCAAAGTCCCGTGGAAACGTAATGTAAATAGCACGTCTTTATGTATACTTCGCGTCTACTTTAGAACGATACGTTACGAATCGCCAAAAAGGGTTTAGACACGTAACGCTTTCCGTATAGTATTACAATAAACTATTACGCTATTAACATAATATTGCAATAAATAATTTTCTTTTATGTTGGACTATTGTCCTTTTGTAAATATTTTTCTTGCTTTGTGGCAACACTAATCTTTTGCAACAAAAAAAGCATATTTTATGCTGACTTCACATTTTGCGGCCTGTCATCAGTTTATATATTGAAGGCTGTGTTTGGAGTATATTCGAGTTCATCTTCGGTTAATCTCGAATATAATAAATCGAACTCTTCTTGGGTTGCTCTATGGCAGGGGTGGCCATAACACGGCTCGCGAGCCGCATGCGGCTCTTGGAGTCGTGTGGTGTGGCTCAAAAAATATTTTATTTCATTATAACAAAATTTTAGAAAATATTACATAAAAAAAAATAGAAAATCTTTAAAAGTTAGATCTGCTTGTTGATGCCTTACGGTTATTGTCCATTTTAGCAGTTAGTCGCTGAAAGTTTGGTTGATGATCAGTTAGGGCAGTTCGCACAAGCTCAGTTAAATGTTTATCAGTTAAAACAGACCTATACTTATTTTTAATAAATTTAAGAGTGGAATACAACGACTCGCAAGAATAGGAAGTGCCGAAAATAGATATTTTTCTGAGTGCACAATCTTTGGTTTTAGGATATTTTTGTTCCGGAACCTGTTTCCAAAAGTCAATAGTTGAACAACTATTCTGTTTTACTTGCTTCAACCCTTCATCTTCTTGCAGCTCCAGTAGTTCTAATTCTTTACTTTTAAAATTATAATAATCTTATATGTATATTGTTTTCAAAGATAAATAAATGGCTCTTTAAAATATGCATATTTCTAAAATGTGGCTCCCAAAGTTACTATAGTTGGCCACCCCTGCTCTATGGCATAATTGGGACATCAACTTTTTTAAATAAATCTCAAATTGATTAATGGAATATTTATTTAAAGTATAATTAAGTATAAGTATAAGTATAAGTATATATATATATATATAATATATTTAAGTTAATATATATATATATATATAAATAATTTATATATATATATACATATATCTATATAATTTATATAAATAATATATATATATATATAAATTATTTATATATTATTTTTAATTATTTTATAATTAAAAATAATATTAAAAAATTTCATATTTATATATATTATTTATATTATATATTTTAAGTGGAGGTTGACATTTTTAGAACCGGTCAGATGGAATAGAAGAAATTTAAAACTCTTTTTACTTTTACGATTCAAATCAAATTATTAAATACAATAGAAAACTAACTCCTCGTCTGGTTTCCGGTTTCTAAAAATTTTTCGATTTTTTTTAATTTCTTTGGTTTGCAGAACGGGGCTACCACAAATTTGAACCAAATTAAATAAATTTTTGACAAAAGCTTTTTGAAGTTAATAAACACAAACGAACATTTTCCGATTTTTAAAATTACACTTACTTTTATGAAATTTTGATGCAAAAAAAATGCGGGTAAAGTAATCTACTGCGTCAAATTTTCGTAAAAATAAGTGGAATTTTAAAAATGGAAAAACGTTATTTTTTGCTTATTAACTTCAAGCTTAACTATGTTAAAAATGTATCTAATCTAGTTAAAATTTTTGGCAGTCCCGCTCCGCAAACCGGTGAAATTAAAAAAAAAAGATCATTGATTTTTCATTTTTAAATCATTTTCAATAAAAATTGGGTGACAAATTTAAAAATTAGAAAATGTTATTTTGTTGACTTAGGTGTTTAAATACATATTCCATTAATCAATTTGCGATTCATTCAAAAATCTTAACGCCCCGCCCCATCTTGCGAATTGTGCTTCAAGCTATCCCATTTATGTCATACACCCACGGACTTATAACAATGGACTGAGCGTTTTGCCATTTTCCTATAGGAAAATGTAGCGTTTTGCAACTCGATAGTTTCCTTTTTTTCCCCTTTGACTACAAATTTTTTATTTTTTATTTCCTATTTTTATTTTTTTTTATTTTCCCGGGCCACCTGAAAAAAGGCAAAAGTTTCTATACGACCTATGCTATTTTCCCATAAACATAAATCCACCTGAAAAATAAAAATTATTCCGTCTTAGAAACGCAGCAAAAAGAAACTTTTTTCTTTCAATCCACCTAAAAAGTTTAAAACCTAAATTAGGCTTCGCCGCCTCATCTTCGGTGCAATAAATACTTGCCATATACCGTTTGTCACTGAAGATTCCAATAGCAGTAAAAATATCGCGTGATGTACGATTTCATCTAATAGCGCCCGCCAACAGAATTCCATACTGCAGAAATAACACTCAGATCACCGAGAAACACACTACACTCAACGTTCCTCGTAATCAGTAGGCAAGAAGCAATATCCACACACACCCTCATCGAGATAGTCGGAAGGTAGCACAATGCTAGCAAACATTGAAAAACAGACCGACACGTGATTGGAAAGAAGGGATCTTCGCCGGCCGGTGGTGAATGAAGGAAATACGAAGCGATCAGCGTCGTCGGTGCGGCATTCTAGCATGGAGTTTAATGGATGTCGTGCATTTTTTTGTGATCAGTTGCGCCGGTCGGTTAAATAAATATTCTTTCTTGTTTTCCTGGAATAAATTAAGAAAAAGTTCGGCTAGTGAAATTTTCAATTGTGCGTACTCGAAAGATCTGAAAAATGAAGACTTATTTAGTTACCATTACATTTAGTGAATTTGTTCAATTTGAGCGATTTAAGAACATTCCAAGATTATAAAGTGATTTACTTACCGTTAAGCTTCGGAATCCAGCAGTTTCGCCTGGTTGATTTATTAGCATTTTACTTGGAATTAGTCAATTGGTGCTTGTGCAGGAGCATTCCAAGATTGTTACAAGGTTTATGTGGTTACTGTCAAATTTTCGAAAGCCAGCAGCTTTGCTTGCCTCATTTAAATAACGTTTACCTGAAATACATCAAAATAACTTTCAGCTAGGGAATTGTTCAATTTAGTGCCTTCTCAGGACATGGATTACCTGAAAGGAAATTTAGTATTTTAATGATATGATGCGAATTACTTCAATATTCGCTTTAATTAATCAATTTACCAGGAGAGTTTTCGTACAATTTTGCTACCTGCAATTGAAAAACGTTTAAGTATATTTAGTAGGAAAACATGTATATGTACAAGCAGAGTTTCGTGCGTTAATTCACAGCGTGCCCTCCTGTAAAACACAAAGAGATTTGTAGAGTAAGAAAAAAAGGAAAGAAGTTGAAAAAACAAATAAAATGAAGAACACTGAAAAAAATTGTAGTAGAGCTTCTGACTTTTACCTTACAAAATGATTCACTGAGAAGTAAATCTACCAAATCACCTTTTGTAAAAACCGTTACAATTTCTGGAAGCGTTCAATTTAGTACATTTATGCACGCAGGCCCTAGCTAGCAGCTTGACCTTCGCTCCAATTTAGGTCGCGTTGTTAAAGCCAATAGAGAAAACAGTAAGCACGGATACCAGTACCTGAACATCGCCTTGCTCGGGGCGTTTGAAGCAGGACAGAGCCTATTCATGTAAACGCGACGGAAGGTTTGTTTTAATTGAAGACAGCTGCCAAAGGGTCTTTGATAAGCCTTCTATGTATATAATATACGGCTTCTTGGAATATTATCGGCGTGGCATGGCAAAGCAAACATTTAAAGAAACAATTATAACTCGTAACTGGAGAAATTCCGCAAAACTACACAATGGCGAACAAGTTATTGTGCATTGTTATAGTGAGTGTTATTACATTTAAAGCAAGAGCTTAAGTTTTATATATTTTTTTTTTTATTATTTCGTAAAATCTAATAGTTTTTATAGAATACTTAGCCCAAACGTTAAATAAAAACAAAGTAAATCTGCAGATTGGGAAAGTCTCAATCAGTATCCTAGAGAATTTCATTGGTCGGTCTGTTTTGCTTCAAGGGATGCTGATGAATGCACATTTGAATTTAGTACACTTCTAAGTCATGACATGCGTGAATACAACAGGAGAACTTAACAACAGCAACAAGAAGAAAAACAAAAAATATAAAAGTAAAATAACAAGTCGTAGAATAGAAGAAGTGAAAATAAAAAGCGCTGAAGGAAAATACGCAGAAGCGGCATATAAAAAAAAACAGAAAAACAAAGAAAGAAATAATAAAGGAAAAAGAAAGAGACTCGGAGGTCACCTCCAATCAACACGATACCAGAATAATCACGTCCTAAAGATCAAATTGTATCTTTAGTTAGTAGATGCATTAGGAGCCTGTAAGGTCAATGAGGTCAAATGTGAACAGGAAGGAAACCGCACGAAAGAGACGGGCGTAGTCAGTTGATACTACACCGTCGCCAGTGGTAGCGAATATCGGCATTTAATTCTGTTTTTTTGTTGTAAATAAGCTTTCAGAAATACCCTTCCGCCCGGCAGATGAAGCTTCACCTCCTGGGAGCGGCTGAGTGAGTACCCAACATTTTTTTATAACATTATTTTTATATATATATATTTACACAAAAAAACGCCGAGCAAAAATACGAGAATTCAGTAAAGATATCCAATATGTAACCTAATGAAAATAATATCGTACTAATACTCAAGCATACGCCTGCCTCACGATTGCGACATCGCTCCTGTATACTTATTGCTGAACTGATTAGTAGTATTATAGCAGTAAATAGTGGTTGTGACCACATGAAGTAATATTATCTCAGTAAGGTTATGTTCGTCATGTAAATAGTAGTATTATATCAGCAATTAGTAGTCGTCCTAATATAACGTTAGTTAGAGGTAAATTAAGCCTCAATCGTGCATGATGAGAGGACTAAGAGTTTTTTTTTGGTTTGTGTTCAAATAAGCACCAGATCAGCAAGGTAGTGACTTAGTAGATGTCAATAGCGAGTGATTACCTATATCCTGGTAATTTATTTTTGGTTCAACCATAAATTAACGTAAAGTGAAAGTAATCAGTACCTACCTTGTTGGGATCAACTGTGTTGGTCCATATATAGATATATATAGATATGTATATGTAATATATAAAGGTTGTAGGATGAATATAAGACTAGATAGATTTTTATATATATGTGTTTAGATTAATAACTTACGGTTGTAGGTAACGCCCCCTCTGGGCATGTGTATAGTTCCAGTTGGAGCATAAGCCTCCTAATTAGTCATTTGCTCTCGTATTAGATTTGGGTTTATATTAGTTTATTCTGGTCTGCATGATTTTCAGTCGATTATATGGTGGACTCTCACACCTAATAAAAAGATATATCCGCTTTTAATAAAAGTCACAGTGTTTTTTTATGGAATTCTTTATTTTGAAATGTCTTGATCTGTTTACATAGTGTTTTTTTTTTTGGATGTATAGTAGCTAAGACTCGCATGGGCGTTCGTCTGTCTCCGACGTCCCTCGAGGAACTCAAGATGGGGTAGTCTGTCTACCTCTTTCCTTTCCGTCACTCTTTCTTGGTTGGTATGGGATCGATGGTGGCGGGCCATGGATGTATTTGGGTGGGTCAGTTCCACTATAGATGTCATAGCTACGCGCTGTGGACGTCTCCCGCCAGACTGATACCCGGATGTTAGCCGAGTCTGGTCAGTCATTTCGAACATGCCTACGGCTTGTTCCAGCACCATTCCCCTGTCTGTACTATTTTTATATCCCCGTGGTTACCTCAAGAAGGAAGTGAGCTTCCTGATAGTTCCTATCCAGCTTCCTTGGCCACAAGCAGCCTGCAATCACATTAACCTGTTGGAGGTGAAGCCAAGATTCCACCCCCCTGACGACAAGCTAGTCCGTGCACTGTCAACAAGCGCAGGCACCATGGCTTCATACCCCCCTCGTAATAGAAAGGACTGCGTCTGGTGTTAGCTGTGACAAGGACTAGTGAGGTGCTGCACTGAGCGATTGTCCTGACAGCTTGAACCAATTCAAACATTCAAACACCGACGCTACAAGTCCAAAACCGCTGCCCTGGATATTTGAAAGGCCTTTGATAGTAGCTGGCATTCAGCCCTTTTAGCCAAACTTAAAGTACTTGGCCTGTCCCTTCCTCTTCTATTATGGATGTAAATAATATAAAGTGTTTTATCTGGTCGCTAAGTACGGATTATAACAGATGGCGTTACATTTGAATTTTGAGGGGTGCCTCAGGGCTCTGTTATATCTCCACCTCTCTTCTCAATTTTCATAAATGATCTGCTTTCCTTTACGTTCAATCCCATCCATAGCTTCACTTACGCCTTTGACACTCTTGCGGACTACAAAGGAAATGCCACATCTGTCAACCATAAGCACCTTGATAATATCCTCGCTTGGATCAAACCGAATCGTATCGAACTCAATACATCTAAGTTCCAAAGCTGTCCTACCTCTTTAAAACATGATCATAATTTTTCCATTCCCATTTCTTTTCATGGAGCACTACTTGACGATACACCGTCCCTATGCAATTTTGACATTAATATATGCAGTAAGTTTAGCAAAACAGATCACTTCTTCTCTGTTGCCAAATAAGCATCGAACTATCTTAGATTTCTAAAAAGGTGTAAGAAATATTTCAGACCATCGATTCTACAAGTCCTACATCAGACCTAGAATGGAATACAATTTCCATATGTAGGCCCGTGCTGATCGCAAAGCCTTAGCTTTATTGGTTATTGTCCAAAAGAGTTCTTTCAGCTCATTGGCGATGTAGAAAAAAATTTGTCATATGGACCCACTCGAGCACGATCGCAATGTTGGTTGCCTGCCACTCCTATATTGCTACATGCATGGTCAATGTTCTGATGAAATGTTCAGTCTGATCCCTGATTGCAGCATATAATACTCGCACTGCAAGCCGCGCGCATCCTTTTACCTTTCAAAATACTTTTGGTCGTAGAGTACAATTCCGTGATGATTTTTCATTTCGATTTGTGCGAACATTGAACAGTCTACCATCTTCTGTCTTTCCTCCGGCATGCAAATCTGCGAAAGTTTAAGGGTGACATACATCAGCACCTTCGCCACTCTCCTCTCGTTCGCTAATTCCCTTCTTTATCACCCTCTGGCCATGCTGTGCTTTGCATCATAGTTCATAGGATATCTCCTAAGCTTGGCTTAATAATATAAAAAAGAAAGGAAGTCACACTTTCTTAACTTGCCGATGAAATTATACATATACGTACAAGGTATGTATTGTATCTATTCTGTAACTGCTATTTTAAATAAATGTAAATTTGTAATTCCTGTATCTTACAAGTTTTACTAACTAAAATGGATGATTGGGAAGTTTTACACTTCCACTATTTCCAAGGCAAAACAAAATGCATAATCTAATATCTCCTTTGATTTTCGGGAGTGAGAAAGTGCGTTGGGAAACTTCCTTCGTTGCGAGTGGTAGCCACTTGCCAATCTGTTCGACTCGTATCTTTTAAATGATAACTTTTGTGCATTTGACATGTGCGAGTGGTCGCAAGTGTCTTCAAACTTTGGATCAGTTTTCAGCATATACCACGGTTGCGCCCCCGCTCCCCACAAGAATTCTGGATCCGCCACTGAACTGTTGCACCTGCGGCAATCCACTTCCGCTATCCATCTCGGCGAGCTATAGTCGCAATAGTAGTGCAAAGCAGAAAGCATATATGTTTTCTTTTGTGTATTGGTCATAAACCTTAAATTCCGAAAACATCCACGAGGGGTGAAAAGGCAGAAATAATAAAAGAGGTCAATGTAACCACTGTAAAAAAATAAAAGTACACTAGCTAGACAAGTCTTCAACGCCAACTACAGAGGGATTTATCCGGCTAGGATAGTGTATTGCCGTTCTGTCGAGCAAGTAAGTTCGTAGTATAGATATATACCTATATAAATTAAGTTTCTTTTTGTCAAACTATTCATGTATTCCTTTTTCTCTTATGGCTCATATGAAGATCACTAGAGCTTATTATTAGAATTGCTCTGTAGTATTAAGTCCAGCTAATAGCAATGTAGTGTAGTTTATGCTTAAGCAAGAATTCTTTTTCTCTTCCTGAAAAGTTCGCTAGGATGAACGGCAATACAAAAAAGAAGGCAGAAATAATTTTTTGCACATTATCGCGAAATTTTAATTTTTGTGGATTAATTAAGTTCGGTATTTACGTTTTTTTCCTCTCTCTATGACTCAACTTGGTGATCCCTGTGTTGTGACTCAGGTGCCCAATGCCCCAAATCACAACCATACATCAATATATTGCCCTATGCAATATATTGATGTATCACTAAATATTACCCTAAAAACAAAAAATATTTTCATTTTAAAAATTTCAACTCAAATTCAAAATGCATTCCCATGTTATAGCAAAATGCATTTTGTTATCAGACACACATTCCACTCACACGATATGCATACTTACTTACAGACAGTGTCTTCTTCTTCTTCTTCTTTTTCTTTCCTGTATGTACACTGTACATACGTACAGTACTTAATTCTTCCAATCTAATCGTATGTACAAACATACATACAATTATTACGAATTATTCTCGCCCTCTTAAAATTAAATTTAAAGACGGGCGCACAACTGTATATCGGATTTCATTGCTGCATTTGCGGTGCATCCAATTTTTGTTGGATTCTCTCACGTATGTTTTATCAACGTCGTCGTGAGAAAGAAATAAGAATAATTAAAAAAGCTTTTCACGGGTACCTGGGGCCATCAAGCCCAAACCTCGGGGAGTTCGTGTTTTGAGTCCGTCGAAGTAATAACGAAAGAAACCCTCAAATCATAGTGCGTTGAAAAATATCTTAAATCATAAAATCTTCAAATCATAGTGCATTGGAAAATATTTTAAAGCATTAAATAAAATCATAAGCGTTGTGAAATGTGAAATATTATTAAAAGGAAATACATACATATGTACCAATGTGTTAAAATTAGTTATGGAAATTGAATACAGGGTGTTCCGTAAATGTCTTTAATCCTTTAAGGGGATGAAAGTAGAGGTCATTTGGGTCAAAAAAGTCTAGATACTTTTATATCGAACTCCGCTTGGTTTTCGATTAAATCGATAATATCGATTTTCGAGATTTTGCATACCTCTTCAGAGTAATTTCGTTATAAGTTCTATTGTAATTAATGGATTGTGACGTTCAGACCTTTATTTAAAAGAACACACATTGGCCTTTCTAAGAATGCATAATTAGTTATAATTGTGCCTTCAATTATTTTAAACAAAAACAGTTTTCTCTAGAATTTTTTATTTCACCAAAATTTTTGTCGCGCTTCAGTGTACATTTATTCGAAATATCACCATTGCATGAACTTGGCCAAACTATGAAAAAATTTGCGCATTATGTCCCCTTTCCAAAATGACCTCCCTAAGTGCTATCAACAATAACAATCAAAAGCTATAAGCAAACATTTTGAAGATGTGCCCCTCGAGGTAATCTTCAGTTTTTCGTAGGATTCTATCTCCTCCTACAGTTTTTAACCTACGACAACCATTTATAGGTCATTGTATGGGAATCTGGAGTGGGTACATTTCGATGTCAAATTTCGAAAATGGAGGGGGTAATTTCGAAAAAAACACTTTTTTACCAAACTTGATATTTACGTAGATTTCGTTATTCCGAATCTTCATTTTTGCGGGAGGGGCAAGCTCTGGGAGGGGTGGAAGTTCAAAGTTTCAACTTTAAGCGGCTATATTTGAATAAAAACCACCAAAAATATCTTTTCCTTTTATGAATTTAGGACTTACTTGCTAGAACAATGGTTGATTGAGAAAATATAGCCGCTTAATGTTGAAACTTTGAACTCCTGCCCCTCCCAGAGCTTGCTCTCCTGCAAAATGAAGATGCGGAATAACGAAATCTACGTAAATATCAAGTTTGGTAAACAAGTGTTTTTTTCGAAATTACCCCCTCCATTTTCGAAATTCGACATCGAAATGTACCCAGTCCAGATTCCCGTACAATGACCTATAAATGGTTGTCGTAGGTTAAAAACTGTAGGAGGAGATAGAATCCTACGAAAAAACTGAAGATTACCTCGAGGGGCACATCTTCAAAATGTTTGCTTATAGCTTTTGATTGTTATTGTTGATAGCACTTAGGGAGGTCATTTTGCAAAGGGGACATAATGCGCAAATTTTTTCATAGTTTGGCCAAGTTCATGCAATGGTGATATTTCGAATAAATGTACACTGAAGCGCGACAAAAATTTTGGTGAAATAAAAAATTCTAGAGAAAACTGTTTTTGTTTAAAATAATTGAAGGCACAATTATAACTAATTATGCATTCTTAGAAAGGCCAATGTGTGTTCTTTTAAATAAAGGTCTGAACGTCACAATCCATTAATTACAATAGAACTTATAACGAAATTACTCTGAAGAGGTATGCAAAATCTCGAAAATCGATATTATCGATTTAATCGAAAACCAAGCGGAGTTCGATATAAAAGTATCTAGACTTTTTTGACCCAAATGACCTCTACTTTCATCCCCTTAAAGAATTAAAGACATTTACCGAACACCCTGTATATATGTATAAATTTATGACTTTTAGAGAGTGTATTCATTTTCGGACCTAAATCCCCTCTCGAGCAGGTTCTCCACGAATATACCGAGGAGCACAAGCGGGAAAACGGAAACACCTAGAGTTATTCTCAACTGGACGACTACCAAGTAACTTAGTCAAGAAAAATTTGCTTGTAAGGTCCTAGCCAGGGAGGATGGGGGCATTGGGCCCTCTTAGCTCAAAGCTAAGGCTCGCTTTAACATCTGGAGCCTTCATTCCCTTTCTCTCTCCGCTACTCTCTTTCACCGTTGGTTTTCTCTGGGTGAAGTAACTATTGAACGGCGTTGCTCTGGTTTTCGTCTTCTTATTTTCAGCATATAACAATTATACTTGGATTATCTCCTTTCCAGGTTTTCTTTTAGACTTCCTATTTTCAGAATTATTTCCTTTTTTCATGTTACACCATCGGCCTATGAATGCTTTCTGTGTTCTCTTGTCCGTTTTTCGTCCGAAATCTCAATGAGGATGAACAAGTCTTTTATTTTTCTTTTTATGCACAGCTTTCAAACATTAAGGGTATGTGGGTGGCAAGGACGACCCCAACTCAGCAGACCCCTAGCGGCCAAATGCTGGCACCCACCCACACATATCCCCAAGATAATTTTTGTAGCGAACCAATTGATCTTCAGCCCAAAGTGGAGGTGGATAGAGAGGTCGACGGACACGCTCTCTTGCTACAAACAATGGCACAAGTCTTATAGTTTTCCCTTTCGCTCTATGGCAGAGTTAGAGCTACCAATACAAAATATTGCTTGCTGGACATTTTCTTATGGCAATTAGTGTTTATATGTAGGCAGTAGATGCAATCACCCCAGGAAGAATAAAGATAATGTTTACCATGCTCCGTTTCTCTTGCCCATATGCAAGATTCCGGGAAAAATATCCCGTTGACAATTAAAATCGGAATGACTTTAGTTCCTTATAAGCGATTAAAATATCACTTGGAAACAGGAAAATATTTTTTTTAATTTAGTTCGATTTTCGTTGCAATATTTCATCTGACTGGTTGAGTTTGACATGTTTTTGTATGTAGCCAACGTTTTAGAGAGCGTTCAAACCCTCATAAAAAGAAGCACAAAATCTGAGCGACATGACAGAGCAAACCGCTCAGTCTTAACTCTGTCATCAGGATGATAGAAGTGGTGATGATAAACGGGTGGTGATGAATAGTGTGAACGTCAATCAGTTGCAGTTTTTTTTGAAGACTTTAAGCCAGTTGCAGTATTATTCGAAGATTTCTGCCACTTGCAGTTTTCTTTGAAGAATGCAGGCCAGTGCCAGCGTCGCCAAGTAAGGAAGTTAAACTTGCTCTTCTTTAGAGTTGTGCCGTATGACTAACTTTTAGCGCGTCACTTGCGGTTACGAGCTGTCTAATGTCGTCAGCACTGCTAAGCAGAGGATACGCCGATATTATTAAAGTGCCAGACCAGTGAAAGGCAACTTACGCCGAATTGCAGCGCTTAGTTCTCAAATTCTACTATATTTTTGTCATCTAAATGCATCATTTGTATACAAAACTTACCCTACGTCAATGCCGGTCTTACACAATAAAAATGCTTACATTAATCAATTTGTTTGATTTCATTACCTACTTTTCGTTTCTTTATGTTTTATCGTCAGACAGCCTGATTCTTAATCATCATAGTGACCATTACAAAATTCACACAGTGATTCACATTACTCAAGCACTTTATGCTATTATTCACCTACTGTAGGAGGTTTCATATTTCTTTTGCTTGCAATCAATCGCTGTGAGCGTAAAAACAATGAATCAAAGCGTGGATTTTTGTTTCTTTTATTATTTCTTTGATTTAAGTGAAACTCTTATGTGGTCACTATGCGATTATTACAAAACGTTGTCATATCATGAGCTCATTATTGTATGATTATTGATTGGCATTTTATGATTATTGAATACAATTATTTTTGATCATGAGATCATGATATCGTTACAATGGTCCAGCCATTCTGATGGTTACGGTTTACTACGCGTTGTAGTGGAGCCATATACTAGTTTTGGAGTAAATATGACGAGGAAGCCTCTAAAATTAGAAATTTTATATTAATCATAGTAACATAACGAAAATGTTGTTTTTTTTAAACAAAGATGGCCAGCGTTTTTCATGTTACCAATGATATAATGGATGGAAGTGTTACACGACGTGGGCAGCCTTGCTGGCATCGATTGGAGGAAGTTGGATTATTGGCAATTAATGATACTTTACTAATAGAAAAGGGAATCTATAAAATTTTGAAACAATACTTCGGAGAGAAAGACTATCATATCCAGCTTTTGGACTTATTCATTGAAGCCTCTTTTATTACTCTATTGGGGCAATCCCAAGATGTACAAACTTCTAAAGGAAATTCGAGTTGTTTTACTATGGACAAATATAAAAATATAGTTGCAAACAAAACCTCTTATCATACATTTTACTTTCCAGTATCATTGGCTATGGATTTATGTGGGTAAGTAACTGCAAAAATTACTTTTGCTATCTTTCTTCCATGCTAACACAGATCCTCCACAAAGTTTTACAGATCCTGAAGTTTGTAGAGAAACAAAAGCGATTCTTCTTGACATAGGCCACTTCTTCCAAGTACAAGATGATTTTAATGATTGCTTTGGGGATCCTGAAGTAATAGGAAAAATTGGAACTGATATTCAGAAAAATAAATGTTCGTGGTTGGCTGTTGTTTGTATGGAAAAAGCATCAGAAGGACAAAAGGATATAATGCGGGAATGTTACGGAAAAACTGGTAAAACATATTTAGCAGATCTAAGTTAACTTGAATGATTTAATATTGGGTTTATTTTATTTTTTTTTTCAAGATCCCATTAAAGTGGCACAGGTTAAGCGCTTGTACGAGGAACTAGATCTTCCAAACCTATATGCTGTTTACCAAGAAGAAATGTACAATAAGATCAAAACACACATGCAGCAGTTTTCTAAAGATTTTCCACAACTTAATCGGGCATTTTTACCTTTCTTCTCTACAAAAACTCGGACAGAACTTTTTGGTTCTTCCCACACGTCTGCCTAACCATTTGTAAAGATACTTCAACTACAGCTATTTATCCACAAATATTCACAACACAAAGCTTCTGGCATCCATTATTGTTTTGTGCCCATCACATGCCCATGTATCTTTTCAATTAGAATATTTGTTAATTTGTATGAAACTTTCTGAGAATTTGTACCTACTGTACTCTTACCATCTCATATGTTGTTGGGTATATTTATATCATCTATAATTAATCTACATATACATATATTACATAACTGTTACAATATTGAGTTAGTTGAAAAAATGCTCTACCGTAAATGTTTAAAAGAAAGAAAAACCACAACGTCTGGTAACCATAGGTTAAAAAAACCCAATTATACGAATTTGAGAAGAAATTTTTTGTTGTATACCATATAAATACTAACTTCTAAAAACAATTTAATAAAGTTGCCATATTTCAGTTGAATAGTAATAAATATAATTTTTTTAGAAACTACGTACTATAAGTTGTAGATCCTTTGTAAGAAGAAGAGGAAGTAAATGATTTACACAAAATTTTCGGGAACTTATATATTTCGTAAAACGTATAAAAAGGAAAAATTATACAAATGTTGGGAAATATTCTAACTGAATAATAATAAGTAATAAATTCGTTGAATAATAGTTGGTATAGGACTGCGCTGAAGTAAAAACCATGCTGGAATAATAAGGAAGAAGATTTTTTTCTGAAAGCTTCTCCTTTCTTATCACACTGGAAACTATGTAGACGCATTGCAATATGTACAACGTCTAACTTATAATGGATTTATAACGTTTTGAATGAATCGCATATCTTTAGGATTAAATTTGAATAGAAATTATTGCAGCTGGAATAATTCTGATTACCAATAGATTTATTTCATCTCTTATATAGATGCTTTGTATTTGTCGCCATATGACGTAAACGCTTTGAGAGTTGAATCGGTATACCTTGTTTATCTAGGAATTGAACTCGACGCAATTCGCTCTGCCCAAAACGAGTATATTTTCAAGATCGTTATTCAATGATCATGCGGTATTCTTTCTGGAGTCCACAAAAGTATCAAAGGAATAAGCAAAATTAAGGGTACTGTGATCGTTCATGGTGTTTTGGGTGTTTTCGCACCTGAAATGTCCAGCAATCTTCTGCATGTACTTATATTTACATTGTTGATTGTCCGTTTGCATGTACAAAAAAACGCTTTTCATGTTAAATAGCTTATTTTTTATGGTTAAGTTCAGTGTTTTATACTCATTTTTATTTATATTTCATCTGCTTTTTATTTATTTCATATGTTTTAATTAATCTCCTCTTCTCGGTTCATGTCATCGCAGGACTTTCGTACCTGTGGCACACTCCAGGTGCAGGTAAGATGCTTTGTAAATACATTTATTTTGGTCGAGATAAATTGTTTTTCTTCTTTTTTAGGTTCGTCGAAGAAAAATTGGAACCCTTTTGCTATTTCCCTATGCGGAAGAGTGCTGAAAGTGATCTCGTATCCCCAAAACTCGAGATGAAAAAAAAAATGCGAGCTTCAGAAACATCATCGAAATTCTATGCTATTTCCCTATGCTGGAGAGTGCTGAAAGTGATATCGTTTCCCCAAAATGATCTGGTATCCCCAAGCCCTATAGATGAACAACATATGTAGTACCGGCTAATGCCGCTAAGGAACCTTGCTAAAGAAATGGTGTCGAGTCCGGGATGAAAAATGAGCGAACTCCAGAAAAAAAATTGAAAACCTTTGCTATTTCCCTATGCTGAAGAGTGCTGAAAGTGATCTCGTATCCCCAAAACTCGAGCCAAGGCATGCTGGTAGTACCGGCTAATGCCGCTAGTGAACCTTACTCAAGAAATGGCGTCAAGTCAAGGTGATGTCATGTTGTGAAATTTGAATGACGCTGATATCTGCAACTTCCACGCTAAGAACATTTATTTAGGTGCAGCGCTTGAAAACAGCAAAACCAAGATGACGTAATGCTGATATCTAGAACTTCCCCGTTAATAAAAGAAAACAGTAAAACCAAGGCATGCTGGCAGTTCCGGCTAATGCCGCTAAGGAAGGCGCAACACTTGCAACGGCCCAGAACCAGGTAAAATCGCTAATATCTCGAAAACCAAAGCCCGTAGAGGATTTCTGATGAAAATTTCGCCCCCCCATAGAACTACACCCCCATCCTACAGAATCCATTGGCATAAGCAAAAATATCCTGGTGTTAACTTTATTTATTACTAATATTAATTCAAAACTTAATCGCTAATATCTCGACAACCAAAGCCAGTAGAGGATTTCTGATGAATATTTCGTCCTCCTCCGTAACCCCCCTCCACGGCATCTAGAATCTATTGGTAAGAACAAAAATTTCCTACTGTTAATTTTAATTATTACTAATATTAATTAAAAACCAAAGCCTAAATTAGGCGCAACACTTGAAAACAGCAAAACCATTATCTAAAAGCCTAAGTTTAGGTCCACCACAGTCAATCAAGTAAACAGCAAAACCAAGGCATGCTGGTAGTACTGGCTAATGCCGCTAGAGTCCAGTCAAGACCAAATGACACATCCAAGACATAAGCCAGCCAAGACTTAATGGTACATCCAAGACATCAAATAGTACAGTTAAGACCCAATGGTGCATCCAAAACATGAACCAGTACAGTCAAAACACAAACCCACATTTTGTATGGACTCAAATCACCTACCGACGGTAGCGCCATCTGTGGCGAAATCGTGGAAGCAAAAGCTGTGAGCCAGAATTAACATAACGTTACTACTGAAGTTATGTAAAAATATACTCTTTTAACAATATCCGCGGCTGTCAAACTCGTGTGATGCCATGATGAATTAAATAACAGTAGCATTTAAAAAAAATACTAACTGTATTTTCTTTACAACTATCAGATTTTACCACTGGTGGGGTTGAGGTGCTCAAAAGCGAAGGGGTACAAGTACACTTTTTATACTGTTGAGATATAACACTTTAAAGTTTTGGATATCCTAAGTATTGTTTAAAGTCTTAATTTTTTGTAATTATAATAAAAATAATTCGCATTTCTTAACAATTTTTTATTTTGTTAAAGTAATTTCGGTTGTTTTTGGTTTAGTAAGACGGTAATAGCTTAATCCCTTGCATTCACTTATACCCTGTAAGAAGTGCAGCTGAACAAAAACGCCTACTTGTAAGTTGTTAAAATAACGGCTGCTATAAAATAGCACGGGAAAAGAATTTACTTATATCTCTTTGCCACTAATACTTTAAGCATTTCTAGTTTGCATTTATGCACTTATGTAGGTATATCAATTTTTAATAAAATGTTAGGTGTATCCTTTTGTCTTTGAGCCCTCAATTGCAATGCTAACAGACGAATGAGTTTCATCATCATAACTAGACTATTTATATAATTTGGTACCCGCAATACTTCGTATTCTCTAGGAGATTTTGCATTCTCCCGATAAAATTGCTGATATGGCAGCTGAGCAGTCAGTCTGTGAAACAATTTCCAGACTGAAATCTAATGCGACGCGTATCTTCAGATAGTGTAGGAATTTTATGTCCAGAAAAATAGAAATAAATTCCAGACAGAAAATGTACAGAGATAGCATTTATAGGAAATTATGATAATACGAAAAACCTTAGGTAAAAATATATGAATTTTTGTTTTTGGCATGTATAGGCTTACACATTTGCTACGTATGAATAAGCTTTTTATACATTTTCCCCGTCCGTATTGCATTGCTACACAAAGTGGATAGATGCTGGAGCGGTGAACCTTGGTGCCGCCTTTGGTTTCTTCTACTTTCCTGGAAGCGTTAGAAGGAATCTCCTGTAGATGATGTAACCTGCTGTCCTAAGAGCTGCGATAACTATCAGATAACTAATGGTATAGTGATGAATAAATATCGTGTTGGGAGATATCCACTTGTAGCAGGTCTTGAAATCTTAGATCATCTATACCTTTGCTGATCATGGTAGAATCTCTTCTATCGAACCTCCACAATGTTTCAGACTTTATGATACCCTTGTTACAGTGGCGTTGCTTTCTGTCAGTTGAATAGTTAAGTTTGTGAGGGGTATTAATGAAGCGTTGACGTTACTAGCGTTATGTGAACTTATAACTTTGGATAGTTGTTTGATGGCACATGTTGAGTGTAGTCCACTGACATGTGTAATATGGACTGACTACGTTCATAGAAATACACTGCAGAAAGTGGGCTCACTTCTATATTGCTGACTCTTTCGGTCTAAGCATCAAGTACCAACTGAACGATAACTGTATACAGTAAATAAATAAGTGTGTTCGTCGAAATAAATGTTTTTAAGTTCATTATTTAGGGTTATTACTGATAAAAACTGTGTTACCAAAGACAATATATATGTTAGATACACAGAAGAAATTTCAAAGGTTTCATTAAAATCACTTTTTAAGCTGCGGGCTCACTTTTTTAACTTCCCGCCAATGATTTTTTCAATGCACTTTTTAATACAAGCAATAGTGCTCACGTGAAATAGAAAGTTAAGCAGTCCATATTACATGTGTCAGTGCAATAGTGTTCAAATCCAATCTCCTGCAAGTTTTTTGTTATTAATTGGTTGCCACATACTATATTAAAAACATATTCCGGTTAAAAAAAAAATTCTTAATGTGGTGTTGGCACAGGCATCAGTTTGAACAGTTGGTAGTGTGTACTATGCACTGACTTATAACAATGGACTGAGCGTATTGTCATTTTCCTTACCAACACAAAATATTGCATTCTGGAACGTTTGCTTATGCCATTTGATGTTTTTATGTTGGCTACAGATGCAATCACCTCAGAATGAATAAGGTAGAGATAGTGTTTAACATGCTTGCCCATAAGCAGGATTCAGTTAAGAATAACTTTTGAAAATTAAAGTCGGAATGAGTTTAATTCCTTATAAGCGATTAAAATATCACTTGGGCACAAGAAAATATATTTTTTTAATTTAATTCGATTTACGGGTGCAAAATTTCATCTGATTGTTTGAGTTTTACATGTTTTTTATGTAATCGTTTTAAATGGTGCTCTAACGGTGATATACAGAAACACAATATCTTTTGTGCCACATGAAATAGCAAATCGCTCAGTCCATTGTTATAAGTCAGTGGTACTATGGAGCAACGGAATTGTCAAGCGGAATAAGGCGAAACACGTTGTTAGCCTAGTCCTACCAGTGATAAGACCATAGAATAGTATGAGATCATTTTGCTTGTTGTCTCCAGGGATGATGAGGGTGGAAGGCTCTCGAATTATTGCTAATTGATTACGGCGCTGAACAGTTGTGAGAAGTAATGAATGAACCTTTCGCCCTTGTACGGATTGTATGAATTTTTATTTTTGGCATGTATAGGCTTACATATTTGCCATGTATAAGCTTCCTATACTTGCCGTTACGCTCAAGATGGCCGATCCTGGTTTATAGAACTCATACCTTGTTACTGTCAGTATACCGTGAAAGCAGCCCTCCTGGATACGGGCGTGGCCTTCGCGCCACTTAACGTCGTGGCTGTTTAAACCCATAAAGAAAACAGGACGTGCTGATATCTGTAAAATTCGTTGGCATGAGCATGACTTTTCTCAAGGTGTTTGGGGCAGGACAGAGCATATTCGGGTAAAGGCTATGGAAAGTTTGTTTCAACTGAAAACAGCTTTCAAAACGTTTTTTAAGAGTCATCGATGGAAAGAAGGCTTGTTAGGATACTATCGGAGGGGCAATACAAACAAATAAGGAAACAATTAAAACTCATAAATGGAGAAATTCAGCGAAACTTCACTACGGCAAACAAATTTTTGAGTACTGTTGTAATGAGTTATTATATTTAAAGAGATTTACTTTTGAATAAAAATGCTTTATTATTTCATTAAATGCAATAGTTTGACTAGAATTCTTAGCCCAAACGTTCAATAAAAACAAAATATGTAAATCCAAACTTCCTTAACTTTTCCACGAAGTTATATAGTACGTTGATGTATTCTGTATTGCATTTGTCTGGGACTGCTGTTCTAAATAGATGTAAACATTTGGTTCAAAAATCCAACTCTTCGGAAAGAAGTACAATTTAAGTGTTTTCCTTGGCATCCTTTGTAACCTCTTTATAAGAGTATTCACTGATCTATCCAGAAAAATAAGCAAAGGCACAAGTAGATAACTCAAGAGCTCTGCGATCATTTATACAAAAGGAAATAAATCGACAGGCAAATTTGGAATAGTATTCAGCTAACGAATTTAGTTTTTGGAATTCAATATTATTATGGAGGCAGATTCATACAAATTGTTATAAACGATATCTAAGTATAGAGAATAGTTTGGAGAACTTTGTGGATCTTAAGAACGGTGCACATACTAAATACAGCGAATTGATTAAAATATATTTAAAAGTTAGAAGAGCCGGTAAGGTCTGTCCGAATTTTGTCGGAGATGAGAGGTGCCAAAATTTTATAAAGACGCAACGAAAAAGCTCCGGAATTCTGCTGACTGTTTGTTATAATCTTATTGAATGCTTCTTCTTTGTAAGCAGTAAATAAATTTGGGAGTCCTAGTTCCTCGTACAGGTGCTTCACTTGTGCTACTTTAGCGGGATCTGAAAATAATTAAGTCAATACCAAATCGTTAAACTTTGAGATTTGCCATATATATTTTACCAGATTTTCCATAACACTCTCGCATTATCTTCTTTTGTGCTTCGGATGCTATTTCCATGCAGACCACAGCCAACCACGTGCATTTACTTTCCTGAATATCAGTTCCAATTTTTCCTGATTCCCCAGGGTCCCCAAAGCAATCATAATAATCATTTAGTACTTGGGCCTGCTGGCCTATCTCAATAAGAGTCGCTTTTGCTTGTCTATATATATCAGGATCTGTAAAGCTTTTTGAAAAATGTTAATATGGAAATATGTTGAAAGACTTTTTAATATTTCCAGCTACTTACCCACATAAATGCATAGCCGATGCCACTGGCAAATAAACGGCTAGATAAGCAGTCTTATTTGTACATAGAGATTTATATCTGTCCATAGTAAAACAAGTCACACCGCCTTTAGAAACTTCTGCATCAATGGATTGTCCGATTGTGCTAATGAAGATGACTTCATGGAATAATTCCAACAGTTTTACATAGTAGTCCTTTTGTTCGAAATTTTCTTTCAGAATATGATAGGTTCCATTTAGTATCATTAAACTGTCGTTAATTGCTCTCAATCCAACTTCATCCAACAAATACCAGCACGGTTGTCCCTCTCGTGTAATACTTCTATCCATTATATCATCGGCAATATTGATGGTATTTGTCATCTAGAAAAATAGCGATTTTTATACAAAAAATATCTTTTTCGATACATTACTGATATTAATATAATTAATCTAATTTTACTATTTCAGATTACTGCTGCCGCTATAGCTGCTACCGAAGTTACATTACAGATTTAAATAAATAAATAGAGATTACCCTTTACGATTTTTTACCGGGGCAAACTTATATTTGTTCAAGAAGGCGTTTTTTTTTTGTTTCTCCGGTATATAGCAGAAGTTAAAAGTTTTTTTATTTGTTATTATCACACAACCAATTTTATTTTTGGTGACAAGTTTCAAGTCTTGGTTTTGACTCATCAACAGGTCCGAAATAGCGAAATTGAGTGATTTGAAAAACAAATGAAAAAATAGAACAAAAAAAGATATGAAAAAAACCAAAAAATTTAGAAAAATATAAAAAAAAATTTATTAAAAATTTTAAAAAACCAGATTCATTCTAAACGAATCGAATCTGTGTACGCCGGCAGTAGGCTGAAAAAATAAAACAGAGAAAGGAAGAAGAAAAAGCGTTTCGTGTTAGCAGAAAATCTTACACTCATCACACACTTTCTCTGTTTCCTTTTTTCAGCCTACTGCGGGCGTACACAGATTCGATTCGTTTCCAATGAATCTGGTTTTTTTTTTCTATTTTTCTAAATTTTTTGGTTTTTTTCATTTCTTTTTTTGTTCTATTTTTTCATTTGTTTTTCAAATCACTCAATTTCGCTATTTGCGACCTGTTGATGACTCAAAGCCAAGTATTGAAACTTGTCACCAAAAATAAAATTGGAAGTGTGATAATAACAAATAAAAAAACTTTTAACTTCTGCTATATACCGGAGAATCCAATAAAACGCCTTCTTGAATAAATGAAAAAAACTTGCAGATTGAGTTGGAGCTTTTAAATTTTTTCACGGATATGTATTAACGAAAAAAACGATCCAAAAGTTCACACAAAGTATAGCTTAAAAAGTTTGTTTGGTTGACCACACTTTTCGACTCAGCGTGCTAAGAATATTTTTATTTTTAGTGTAATTGTAGTAATTAAAACAGCTTTTATTAGTTGAATATAAGCAATTCCTTTTATCTGTAATTTGTAAGAACATATTTTGGTTTTTCGTCCTGTATTCCATACTTAACTTTAAAATGAATGCATACATATGTGTGCCAAAATGACGCTTAAACATTTCACCTTGGTATGGTATGTCTCTTGTATCACTGATTTTAAGATTTCACATCAAATCTTGCATTGTTCAGTGTTTTTTATTATTTTAAATTTTAAAATCTCCTTCACTTGTTTCTTTTAAGAACCTACTATTTGATATTAACTGTTATATGGGTACTCTTAGACCGTTTGCACATCGAAAAACGAAAACGAAAACACTAAACCGAAAAACTCAAATTTTGTCTTAATCTAACAGAAATTCGCCGGAATACATTCAATAAAATATTGGATATTTATTCTAATTATAGTTTCGATAAAAAAATATCCATATTTAAACCTTTATTTCAATTAAAACACTTTCTTATGTTTATTCGTACGAGAAACAAATTTCCGTTCCGAACTGTCAAGTAAATTTTCGTTCCATACTACGTTCCACACACGAACGAATATTTTTTTCGTTCCTACATAACCTCATTTCCGTTTATTTACATTTGATATAAACCCAACCCAACTTTTATTCGTTCGTTTTTGATATGTAAGCATAAACGAATTTTCGGTGTGGAACCGTTTATTTGTTCGTTTTCGTTTTTCGATGTATAAGCGGCCTTAAGAACTAATATTTGTGGACAAATTCCATTTGCAATAATAACAATTAAAGTTAGAAATATGTCACATTCACGATAACTCTGATAAAGACTACAAATAAGTCTTTTCAAAAATGTATACATTTAATATGTTTACCAGTTCAACGCACCACCCCAGGTACTGTGCTAATTTCAGATTTTCTGAGTTTAAATGGATTTTATCGGCAAGCCCCTTGTATGCCAGCACAGTAACAATTCCTTGTTGTTGCCTTGTTCCTGTTATATTATATTGTAAAGCCTGTTTGAGATATAAATAACTCATTATGATAGATGCACTTTGGAATAATTGGCAGTTACCTTTTCATATATTTTAGAAGCATCTTTCGAATCATATTTACTTGCATATTCAGTTAGATTTCTAACTAAATCTGAAAGAAATATGTTTTAGTTTTAACAAAATGTTCCGTGAATCCAAATAAGATTTAAATTAATTTACCTGGGGCAACAGACAAGAATTCGCGTCTTTCATCTTTGTAAACTGTTGGTCGTACTAAAGATGTTGAATAATTAAGTGTTGATAAAGCACTGTAAAAAAGTAAGTGGTAATAAGAAATAATTATGAAACTATACATAATCCCACATATGATCTTCTTTTGATTTAAAAACCTTTGTATTGAGATTTCCTGCAAGATTACAACTAGAGCTTCCATTAAATGCGAGAGTAGTGGATGTGGATGAAATCATGGTAAGGAAGATAAAGTATATTCTACCTGTTCTCTCTGGGCATCTTGTTTGCTTCACAACAATGACAAGCTTCTGGTTGGGTTGTCAATTTTGGCCATATAACTTTTAACCAGGACATAAAACATTATCTAATCTTTACTTCATTTTATTCTAAAAAATATCTTATTGCGTGTGCCGTTTCTTAACAATAACTTTCTATTATAATCCAATCAAAACGCCTTCACTTATTTTTATGACATTATCGATATTAAGATCTTTTCATTACCGTAAAGCTCTTCCATAAATTTGCATATTCTCTTCTGAAAAACTTAAAACTAGTGAAGATAGTTAGGGTCAATTAGGGTCAATGGTACAACGATTATCAAGTATGATCTACCTGAATTGTCAGCAGCTGTCCGTATATGGTGCGCATTTCGTTCGTTTCAATTTAAATCGTTTGCACCAAAGTGAAAAAGGATATTCTAACTGGAAATTTTCGTACATTCCCACCAGCACTTCTTCAGTTTTCCCGAGGTAATTTACACTAATATGTTGGAAAAAATCAATATGTGTATCAAACGTATTTAAGCGGGCCTTGGTTTTGTAAATTAACAATGCACAATTCACCGCGTCTTTTCGTCAATAGAACACATAGCAACTTCAAGTAAATTTGCTTTGTAAAAATGGACACCAAACCTAATTTGTTTAACAATATCTAATGAAAGTCTCAGTACCGTACCTGTTCCCTCAGGGATCAAACTCCCCAATGTGATGATTGATGCACCACTTGATTGCATAACGTTTCCTCATCATTTTTGTTTTACCCTAGATGTAATCTACATATAGGGTATAGTAAGTTTCCCTGCAAACATCATGATTCGAAAACGATTTGATAGCAAATCGTAAGCGGTTCGCGCAGAGCGAGTTTTTATGCACCTTCAATTAGAGCCATGGAAATGGACATTTATTCATTTTAAGTGGAAAATAAGGTGAACATTATTGTCTTGGTCACTTCATCACACCTTTAATTATATCACTTACCAGATGAACACTAGACATTTTAGCACATGCCACTAAACAGATAAATTATTTTTGTTTTGAACATTATTAGTAAGTGATGAGTCATTTGAATCTTACTCCTCGAAGGAATCTCGCAGTAAAATCGAAGCCATTGAAAGCGACCCCTTTGCTCAAATGCTTGCAGGATTATCATTTCGTCTCTGAGGCCTGAAACACAATTGAAGCCTTTCAGCCAGCTTGAGATTTGCTGACAATGTAAATCAATGTAGAAGAACACAATAGGAGCTTTAACATTTTTGCCAGCTTCAAGCTGGCTTGAGATTTGATCAAATTGCAAATTTCAAGCCCTATGACTGGAACTTTGAATGATGCCAACTGAACGAATGTCGAATATGAGATGAGAATGACTTCTGATAACACATTTAAGAAGTAAACAGCTACCAAAAATGTTAAAATGGAAGAAAACTTATATAGTGAGTAAAAAATAAGCAGTTCCTATTAGACATAAAAAAACCTCAGTATTATTTTTACATATAATTGGTACACCTCAAAAACTATCCAAAAGAGCATGAATTTATCGTAATTTTGGAAAATCGGATGCATTTAATAAAAGTTCCCAACATAAACATGTTAAATGTGAGTAGTTACACTATGCCGGTTCTGGACCAGTTTTCCCATACAAAAACTGGCAACTTTTTTCTCAAACTTTTTGGAAGCTCTGGATCACTAAGGAGAAGGGTTCTGGGGCCGCTTTTGTATCGAAAATTTGACGTCATCTTCAAGTTTTCTTTTAGGAGGATACTGATGCCAACAACAAGAACCAATGTAGGTAGGTATGTTGACTTAGATAAGAAATGGAAATGTCCTTCTTCAGGTGTAATGACGACGATAATCAAATTCACATAGTCGAATAGTGTAAATAAAATTGGCACTAATTAATATTAGTAATATTTCAAGTTAACCCTAGGATATTTTTGTACATGCCAATAGTATTAGTACTAGGGGTAACAATTTCATCAGAAATCCTCTACGGGGTATGATTCGAGATATTAGCGATCTTACCTTCTCATGTCTCATTAATATTAGTAGCTAAAAAAAAAAAAAGCAATAACAACTATAACCTAAGTTGTGGTTTAAAGATTTGATGTTATTAATCTGTAGGCGTCTTTTATAAACAAGATTGGACCATGTGATGATATCTCAAAATAGATCAGACGAAGCCGGTTGAGGTGAATGCAAGTATATATGTTGACTTTGATAAGTAAATGCCTAATTTTGCTCTTTAGATGTAGTGCTTCTAATTTGATACCTTGTGTTAGGAATTGTACTTGTTTGTACATAATAATGCTTAGATCTAAAGAAATAAGAGATGTTTGAGCAGTTTTTGTTTTTTCATGTGTCACTCTTAGCAGAAAGATATCAGAGTATGCTTAAACTATCGCATCGCGAATTATAAAGTAAATTATTGTTATCGAGAAATACGTGGCTTTTATTGAATTTACCACATTTGGCGACCGTGACAGGACGTTAACAATAGATTTGCATAGTATCTATTATGGAGAAATACAAGAAATCGCGTACGATGTTAAGTACTTCATTCACAAAGAAGATGAAGAAATTGGAAGATATATTAGGAGCGGAAGTTAAGGATTTCGCGGAAATCACGGCATTAAATGAGCTCTTGCAGCAAAAACAGGAGGAATTGGGGAATCTCAATAACCAGATTTTCGAAGCGGATTCGAATGAAGAAATTCTGGAAAAGGAACTAGATGGTAATGACGAGTATGTCATAAGATGGAATACTGAATACTGAATTAAATTTCGACTCCGTAGTTTATTTTATAGATTTCGTGATTTATTCGGCCTCTGGCTAAAGATCACGTAATGCTCATGTTTTCCTTTGTATTTTAGTGTAGCAATGTCCACACAAACCTACGCTCATCTCCCGGGCTAGGTATTATGAGCCCTGGTTGTACGTAATAGAAGTTTGGCGCACAAAAAAATTTACATCATACACACGTACTGCTAAATATGGACGAACATCGTTTTCTTTTCTAGCGAAGACATAATCCAGTAAACTTGTCAGTGCGCCTTCGATCTTTCCCTTCCTGGGAGTAGTGATTTTTTGGGATGTACTGGAGTTTAACTTACAACTTAATGTTCGAAAATTTGACAAACTGGGTAGCTCCTTTGTGGGGTTGCAATACAATAATTTCGGGTCTAACTATATATTTCGATACTACACTACTTTCCGTAAAAATAGTAAATACGATTTCAAAAATGGGTCTAATCGGACAGCCCCATCTTGGTGTTACCATATGAAAATTTATATATTTTTTACGTATGCTGTAAAAACCAGCAGTCCTAAACGTTTTTATTGTACTGAAAAGCTCTATAGAATATGAAGTTGGTTATTATCATTTTTACTGTCCGACAAACCGTTCTTGAAATACATATATGCGAAAAACTACTTCATCAATCAAACTTGCACAGAGAGGTGACTAATCGAAATTAAATACACGCATTCATCCAGGGTATCGTAAGAATCGGTCTTGGACCAATCCTAACCTTTTTTACCTTTTTTATCAGTAGTTCTTTCAACAGATTGTATTGGCACGAAAACAATATATGCATGAGCTTTTTCCTAAATTATTCTCGACAAGAATACAAGCCCGTTCCAAACTGCGGCTTTGATATGCAACTCGCAGCTTTTAGAAAATGAGGAAATGCAAAAATACAAACACCTGCAGTTCTTAAGACTTCAAATGCAGATAAATATTTAATTAACGTAATATTCTACTTGCCTAATTGCAGCCGATTCCACCACAACTAATAATTGTTTACTCAAATTTTTTCGTAGTAATTTAAGCATGATAAGTTTTTTCGTAGTTTTTTTTCTATTATTTCACTACGACAATACTTAAATACAATACAAGATTCACACCAAAAATTAACCGACTGTATACGCAAGTGAACGTTGTTCCACTACTTCACAAAAGTCTACCAAAAACTCAATTATATGCGAAGTTTTAAAGTATATTTTGAGTGACTAAAAACCTGTCTCCCATTATCATATATAATTTTTTTTATGGTAATATGTGCAAGAAAAAGCATAGAAGAAACACAACACAAAATTGTTTAAAAAAAAAATAAAAAAAAATTACCCATCCAAAACCAGTTATATTCGTTTTCTTCGATTTTAGAATTAGATTATGGGCAGTTAGCAAGCAAAACTCTGTAATGCACACTTCGTCATTGTTGTTAAGCGCTGTTATGTACGTCAAAGGTTTTTGTCAGCCTGATTGAATTATAAATTCAACTTCAAATTATACATTTTTATATCACAAACGTATGAGGAAACTATTATTCAAAAAGTGAAGGCAGAAAATCAGAATTTTCAAATGGAGAAAGCCAATTTTCTTGCTAATAATTGGATAACATAAGCTATGGAAACAAAGATCAGCAATAAACCATTTACAGTAATTTTTTCACCACGAGTATGACCCTTAAGGGGTAGTAGTGCTAATAATTCTTCACGAAGATATGTTTCGGATATCGCACTACTAGTGTAACTTTCGCTACATCTTTTATATCACACGTAATAGAAAATGCAGACGATACTTTCAAATCTTCAATTTGTTGACTTGTTATATTTTCGCCATCTGGTGCAGCTCTCTCGCGAATGGTTTTTGCTGACAAAGAACTGTCGTCAATTTTCTTCACTATGTCACTCTTATTTTTAAAATCTTGAAAAAGGTGATCAGCCATATTTAAAAAGCATTTTTTTACGTATTCTCCACCCGTGTGAAGGGTTTTCGATACTTCGACTATATCCTGAGCAACAGCAAAACTGGATAATATTCGTAGAAGAATGCATGGTAAAAAATTAAACCCCATGAGTACTGAAATTTTTAACCTAAGGTGTTTATACGATATACAGGGCGCCTAATGGCACTCACCGTAGTCAGAAGGTTAACTGCCTCGAGTATGACTGAAATACATATACTTTATTAGTTACTCGTGTTTTGAAAATTATTTTTCCTACATACTAAAATGTATTACTTGCCAATCATGTTGTGTTTCTTTGATATTAAACTTAAAAATAAAAAACAAAAAAAAAACACCCTCTTAAAACAGTGACAAAACACATCACCAAATTTGTCAACTCCGCTTTTGTTATTTATAACCGTCGTGGCATACAAAAAGGTAACTCGCGATTACTACAGTAATGACCGTTAGAATCTAGCTATCAATTGTTAGGGAGTGAAACCATTAGTTTCGACAAAGTGAAACCACTCAACACTTTCAGTCCGATGACTTTGGAGCGGTCGGTCGGAGTAATAGCAAAGGGGAGAAACCACGATACTAGTAAGAAGATGGAACTGTGCCTTATTATTGAATCCGTTCGAGTCGAAGCAACCAGAACTTAAAAAAGCGCCTTTTGAATACAAATTTTTTTAAGAAGTACCTAAAATATTTGCTAAAGCTAGGTTTACATGTATGTGATCTGCCGCGAATTTTGATGTGTGCGCAGGACAGGATTATTATAATTGGTTGGCAATTGCAATATTGCAGTTAAGTTTTCAATATGTATACTATTAAACTACTCAAGAGCCACAAGTATGATTCTACTGAGCCGCATTCGGCTCGCGATACGCAGGTTGCGGACCCCTGATCTAACTACTTCATGTATACTGCTTACAAATAAAGTATTCATCTTTTCTGCAATAGTGAGCTCAGAAGTGTAATTACCATCAGGCAATTGTATTTCCTTAATCACGTAGTTTTGCTTTTTCAATACCAGTGTCTTGAGAGTTTTCCACATTATTGTTTTTGGTTCGAGCAATTAGTGATTTTTTTTTTAATTTAACTACATTTAGCTTTGTTCAACTTGGCTTTATAGATGTTTCTGCTAGATTTATACTGTTTCCATTCACTCTCACTATTTATAAATACAGCTCTTGTTAAACTTACGTCTTGCGTATTTTCTATGCCTTTTTAGTTCATTATTGTATTCATTCGATGAGTTTTTAACAAATTTTTTACATATATTAATTAATTCAGTTTGAAATGTCGACGTCTTGCTTTTAAATTAATTCAAATTTTAAATTCTTGCCAAAAAGTTATTCTTAATAGCACTTCGTAATTCAATCTTATCGTATTTCATAAATTTAATTTGCTTATTTGTTTTACTTTCTATTTTCCATAACTACCCATTCTAATCACAATAGATTCATGGTCACTTATTTTTAAATCGTTTTGTACTTTTGCACTTATATTTCTAGATTCTTTTCTTTCCACCCCATTTAGCTCTACTATCATATTTCGAGGTGTTACAAACGGAATAAGAAACTTAGTATACCCCAAAGATTTCATCTTGGGTATAAAAATCAATTGCCTCATGTTTTTACATCATCACTTGAGAACGCCTCGACCGATTTGGCTAATTGTTTTGTTGTTGTTTTCGAAAGAGTAAGGGAAAGGCTTATACGGAAAGAAAAATTGAAAGCGGCAACCCCTTCTTGGTGTTGCCATACAAAACTTTGGTTTATCACTAAATAGAGTAGACGTATTCTATCGAAGCTCCGGGATTTCCAATTTATTGCCGGTTTTCCATAAGTTTTAGTTAAATTTGAATTTTTGGCATTGTCGTAAGATAGTGTCTGAGCTCATTTGGTGAAGTTAGTGTTTTGTGTACTATTTATCCGCGATTTTAGACCGTTCGCTAGTAATTTTATATTGGTGGCGCTATATACATATACCTATTATTCATATATTCATTGCGCAATACAAACACTTATTAACCTTATTTATAATGAGCGGTAAAAACTCCAATACAAATAGAAAGATTAAAAAGAGTTCAACGAGTGGGCATAGATGATCATCGAGTAATACTCCCGCTGTGAGATCTAGTCTCGAACGATAAAAGGTCCGGGTGCCGGTTGCAAAAGGATAACTCTGCGTGTAAAAACTTCAAATATAAGATTTTATTAATATACAAAAATTCAATTTGCTTAACCTAATATATCGCAAAAATTTAGACAGAGCTTAAAACTATTAATCCAAAAAAATAAAAAAAAAACATTAACAACGAAATCAAATCCAATAAATTCAAAGAAGAAGAAGAAATCCAATATAAAAGGATTCCAAATGACGTGTCCGTTCCTTTAATCCAGAAAATAAGAAAAAGAACAGAGTTAATTTACTGTACAGAATAATACTTCAGTGAATTGTGAACGTGTGCTGCAGCGTGTTATTCTAGAAGAGGTGTAGCACCGTGCTACAAACAGGGTGTAGTGAAGTGCAGCGTGTATGTACTGCAATGTGAAAGGTCGAGAATGGAGATAGGCGAATTTCAGTCAAGAAACATTCTGACGGCGGCGTTAAGCTTTTGGGAATAATTTTCAGATTAAACTCTGAAACAAAATAAACTTGTGTATGGAGGATGAGGAACACGATTCTTAATTTCAGATCATACTCTCAATCAGATTAACTCTGAGCCAAGAATGATGCCATCTGTCAATCAATCAGAGTACTTCACACGCGATTTACGAAACGAAACGAATTTTGACTATTTTAAACCGAACCGGGATATTTGAACCGGAATATTTGAAAAGGATTCTACGTACATGCTTTTATTTTGGCCTAGGTTTCACTTTACACTTTAATTGTTCGAATTACTGTTAACTTTATATTACGTGATGTCGGATAATTGTTAACAGGTTCTTGCGCGACGGCAAGCTGTGTTATTGTCTGTTGTTTCACAATTTTGGGGTGTGTGGATTTAGTGGAATGGGGAAGTTGGAAGAAGATTGGAGATAGCGGAATGTTAGAAAATTTCTCTAACTTGTTGTGGGATGAGACCGGCGTTTCTTCCTTCATGATGAGATATATCCCGATCATAAATCCCACGATGATTGAGCAGCGCCACGATGGTATCATATCCACGATGGTGGCTATCTGTGCTAGTGAAGAAAGTAAATCTTTCGCCCAGGTAATAAATGTTTCTCGTTTCCGAGTGAGTAAGGTGAAGATGTGTTAAATAATGGAAGTTTTCGACTTGGAGATGTGTTGTAAGCTGACTAATGAGGTTGTTTGGATGTTGAGAGATATTCTCAATTGTTTGACCGCGAGAGATAGGAGGTAGTCCTCAATTGGAGTGATGTTTGCACTATCGTACAAAAAGGTGTTAGGAAAATAGTGTCCATCCGGTCTGTAAGATCTTTCTTTCGAGGGCGCTAATTTGCTTAATATAGGATGGCGAAATGGTGTGCCAGATGGGGAAGCAATAGCAGATAATTGGGCGGATAAGCTGTTTATATAAGTTAACACACCAAACATCGCAGACGCTGAGTAAGCTTTTTTTTCATGCATCGGATGCACCAGACCTTGAATTCATTTCATATTTCACAACTGCACCGTGGGAGCTTAGCCGACGCTGCACTTTTTACTCCACGCGATAGCCCAGATAGAAATAAAGTAGCTAAGTTAGATTTAGTCTTTAATTAATTTTTGTCGAGGAATAAACGAATTAAAAATAAAAGTTCTTTTTTTTAATAAAAACCGCGGAATGCAAACGGAAAAATAAGTGGTAGTAAATGATGAATTGAGAAATTTTTTTTTCTCTTCTTTTTTCGAGATAGTTTGTCGATGCAAATACTCACGACAGTGCTTTAAATAACAAGAAAAAAGTGTTGCTATAAGAAACGAAAAAAAAAGTGTAATCAACCACAAATAGCTAATGCATGTAATCTAATAACAAAAAATTTCTTTTTGTGTAACCATCCACAAAGTTATTAGTGGAGAGAAGTGAAACTTCCTCGCGCATTTTTCTTTTAAAAGCAAACAAATTAATTAGTGACTGTGGTCATTCGATCACTATTAGTTTACTGAATAATTTTCCTTTGCAATAGTGGCAAGTAAAGGGGATAAAATCCCATGAAACCTTTTCGACGATAAAAGACCAGGAAACGAGGCCCCGAAGTAACCGAAGCAGCTAATAACTCGATTCGGACGAAACGGAGTTATTGAGTAGAATCTTCTTTTAATCACCAGGGATAAAAATACTTAATAACAGTCGCCTGATCTGTCAGGAAAGGAAGACTACCAGCGGTCCCAGATATAGACAAACAGGACGGAGAAACACCGGGAAGTCTATATTAAAACAAGGATACTCACTGAAATGTTCGTCCTACATTTCTTAATTATTTTATTGTAAGTCTAGTATTCATATTACTTTTATAAAAATAAAAAATATTTTTATTACTATTTCAAATTATTTTACATAAGTGATAAAGAAAAAAATATTCCAATTAAATAAATGAACATAATGATAAATGAAAATCAAAGAAAGAATTGATAAATTTAATTAAAGTTTTACAAGTGTAAATAAGAAGAAAAGGTTACAAATTTGTAGCTTCCTTAACTCATTGAGCAATCTATTCATTTAATAGTGTTAAATTATATTTGAAAAAAAAAATTTTTTTTTTTAACGAGAATAGAAAATAATAATTTTATTAGACCACCTACGTTATCCGTTCCAAGTTCGCTGCCGACGGTAAGTGAAGAAAATAACAAATCTTCAATTACGCAGAATAATTCGATCCCTACTAATGCACCTAATTTAGCAGAACAAGTTACAACTTTAGTAACTGATGTCTTAAGAAAAGAAGGTAGAATAATTTTGAATTCATTATTAGAGGAAAATCGACAATTGAAAACTAGTGACGTCGATCAGTCTGCCTCCATACAAAATGGAAATCTTACTGAAAAGGATAAAATTCCTGATGTAGTAAAAAGCCATAGGGAATTCTCTGGAAATTCTGGAGAATTCGGCTCTTGGAAAAAGAGCGTTGAAAGAATACTTCTAGTATACGATTCATTAAAGGGTACTCCGAAATATTATGGTATCCTTAGTGTAATTCGCAATAAAATAGTCGGTCATGCCGATATCGCATTGGAATCGTACAATACCCCATTAAATTGGAATAGCATATCTAAACGCTTAATGTTACATTATGCTGATAAAAGAGATCTAGGAACTCTTGAATACCAAATGACTACTTTGGTTCAAGGGAATCGAACCATTCACGAATTTTATCAAATGGTTTATCAGCACTTATCCTTAATTTTGAATAAATTATCATCTCTTGACATGGGTCAAGAAGCATTAGAGATAATGACCAAATCTTATAGAGATAAAGCTATTGACACCTTTATCAGAGGTTTGCGAGGAGAACTTCCGAGACTCCTTAGTATAAGAGAGCCTGTGGACTTACCTCAAGCTCTATATCTTTGCGTAAAATTAGAGAATGTAGATTTTCGCGCTCAATATGCTAATAATTCTCGAAAAGTGTTACAAAATAATCGCACACCACCGATTCCGGCTAGAAGGAATTTTCCTTCTCCACAACTCACAGTACCTGTACCAGCTCCTAGAGCAAATTTTTATCCAGGACTATTAAATAATTCCCAAAGAAATGAAATACCTAAAACTTTTTATCAAAATCCCCAATCTAATTTGAATCGACAATTTAATCCACATACTCGTCAATTTCCACCTAAGCCATTACAGAGGCCAGAACCAATGGATGTTGATCCTTCACATTTTTATCAATCTGCAGAAAAAAGACCATTATCGAAACAAATGCATCCACCTAACAAACAACAACGTATTTTTAATACTGAAACCTTTGATCATGAACAACAAGCTGAAATCGAAAACTACGAAGAAAATATCCAAAGTGAGAATGAAGTGCACGAACAAACACTTGAAGATTACATTGAAAATGAGGAAGCAAATATCGATCAATTGGATGATATTTATCTTCTACACTTAAGGAGTTCTTCGCTCCCTTATTTTGAGTACCTTTCTAAAAGCGGCGAAACCATGAAATTTCTAATTGACACTGGCTCTAATAAAAATTATATTCAGCGACGTCATATTAGTAACCCAATTACCAACAAAAAACTGTTTTTTGCTAATTCTGTAGCGGGAAATATAAAAATCACTCATCACGCCTTAATAAATCTGTTCGGCCCGAAAGTAGGAAAACTAAAATTTTTCATTTTACCAAATCTAAGCTCTTTCGATGGAATAGTCGGAAACGACAGCCTGAAAGAATTGAAGGCAGTAATCCATACCAAGGAAAATTAC
This sequence comes from Dioctria linearis, assembly GCA_963930735.1. NCBI lineage: Eukaryota > Metazoa > Arthropoda > Insecta > Diptera > Asilidae > Dioctria > Dioctria linearis. The sequence continues at coordinate 345,296,348 of OZ005740.1, read as the reverse complement.
ATGGTCATCGAACCAGATATCAAAATATCTCTAAACGAATACAATTCAGAATCAGTAAATTCAATTAATTTAAGAACTTCACATATGACGAAACCCCAAATAGATAAATTAAACAATGCAATAAAAAAGCACCATACTCTGTTCTTAGAACCTAATGAAAAATTAACTTACACTACAATAGTTAAAGGCGAAATCCGCACCACTTCTTCTAATCCAGTCTATTCAAAATCTTATCTTTACCCAATGGCTTTGAAAGATGAAGTTGAAAAGGAAATTAATAAGTTACTTGAAGACGGTATAATTAGAGCCTCAAAGTCACCCTATAACTCCCCAGTATGGATCGTTCCAAAAAAAGCGGATGCATCCGGAGAAAAGAAATATCGCTTGGTAATAGATTTTCGAAAACTTAATAGCGTCCCAATAGCCGATAAATATCCCATCCCTGAAATTAATGAAGTATTAGCCAACTTAGGGAAAAACCAATGGTTTACTACAATAGATCTAAAAAGTGGATTCCATCAAATCCCACTTAAGGAATCCGACATCGAAAAAACGGCTTTCTCAGTCAATAATGGAAAATATGAATTTACTAGGTTGCCCTCCGGATTGAAGAACGCACCTTCAATTTTCCAAAGGACTTTGGACGATATTTTAAGAGAGCATATTGGAAAGAAATGCTATGTCTATATTGATGACATAATCATATTCGGTAAAAATGAAGAAGAACATTTTCAAAATCTAGAGGTAATATTTAACACACTAGAAATGGCTAACATGAAAGTGCAACTAGACAAGAGCGAATTCTTCAAAGAAGAAGTTGAATTTCTCGGCTTTGTAATATCTAAATACGGTATCAAAGCTAGTCAAAAAAAAATTCAGGCAATAGTCGATATTCCTATACCCAAGACACTTAAAGATCTTCGATCTTTTCTGGGCATGGCAGGATATTATCGACGCTTCATTAAAGACTACGCAAAATTAGCAAAACCCCTAACTTCGCTTTTAAGAGGTGAAGATGGACGTGTGTCCAAAAATCTATCAAAAAATAAAATCATCAAGCTGAATGAAGATGCAATCGAAGCATTCAGCCAAGTCAAAGATTGTCTCGTGTCAAAAAAAGTAATGCTCGTTCACCCAAATTTCAATAAAGATTTTCAACTTACCACGGACGCTTCAGACTACGCCATTGGCGCAGTATTAGCTCAGGAGGACAAACCTATTATGTTCATATCAAGAACACTAAACAAAACAGAAGAAAGTTACGCCACTAATGAGAAAGATATGCTTGCAATTATATGGGCACTCAACTCATTAAGAAATTTCCTTTACGGATCCAAGCAAGTTAAAATTTTTACTGACCATCAACCACTCACTTACACGCTTAGTAATAAAAACACCAATAGCAAAATGAAACGCTGGAAGGCAATTCTGGAAGAATACAATTATGAATTGAAATATTCTCCTGGCAGAACTAACGTAGTTGCTGACGCATTGTCAAGATTACCCTGCAAAGAAGAAGGGAATTACATGACCATGACACAGCACAGCGATGAAAGTTCTTCACACAATCTAATACCTTCAGTAGAAATTTCCATTAACGTATACCGCAACCAGTTAATCTTAAAAATGGGAGACGAAAATAGCTACCAAATTCAAAACCCCTTCCCAAATCATACCAGACACATATTCATTCAATCTCAGTACTCTGATTCCAATATTATAGACATTTTTAAGAGATACTTAAATCCACGTACAATCAATGGAATAAAAACCGAAGAAATTATCATGGGAAAAATTCAGACAATTTACCCACTCCATTTCAAAAATTACAGAATTCGTTTCAAACAGATACTTGTGGAAGATGTAGGTAATGAATCAGATCAAGAAGAACTTATCCTATCAACACACCGACGAGCACATCGCAGTGCCGACGAAAATAAAATGCAAATTTCTGTAAAATACTACTTTCCAAAAATGAACCGAAAAATAAAAAATTTTGTAAAAGATTGTAAGATCTGCAAAGAGAATAAATACGAGAGACATCCCAACAACCCAATAATCAATCCTACACCCATACCAAATTTTCCGGGTCATACCATCCATATTGACATTTTCTCTACAGAAAAGATGTTAGTGCTGACAGCTCTTGACAAATTTACCAAACTAGCGCAAGCAAGAATAATCAAATCCCGCTCAATACAGGATTTGAGACAACCGCTAAGAGAACTATTGCTTTTCTTTGGCGTACCCGAAATTGTCGTGCTGGACAACGAAAAATCCCTAAACTCTGCTTCCTTAATGGCTATGATGGAAGAGTTGAACATCAGCATTCTTACAACCCCACCTTATAAGAGTGAGGTAAATGGACAAGTGGAACGTTTTCATTCCACTTTAACAGAGATCATGCGATGCCTTAAGACCGATCGCTCCTTTAAGGAATTGCTCGAACGTTCAGTAAATGAATACAATCACACATTTCATTCCACAGTCGGAAAAAGACCTGTAGAACTATTCTACGGCCGAATCCCGCGAGTAACTCCTGAACAATTCGAAAAGACTCGACGCGATAATATTACAAAATTAAAAGTAAAACAGGAGAACGACTTAAAATATCACAATAAGAAACGCAAGCCTCTAAAGAACTATGAGGTAGGGCAAATAATTTTTGTAAAACAAGCAAGAAGAAGTTGGGGAAAACAGACACACTACAATCATAACAAAGTCCGGAAAAACAGTTCACAAAAGTAATATAAGAAATTAATTCTCTTTCAGATTCGCTACTTTTCCCGCAAAGGCGGATGTTCAAATTCTGGATTACTCTAATTCCCGGATCATCGCACTAAGTTCTGGCATCCATGTAATTGACCTTGATCTTTATGATAAATTCATCTCCGATAACCTTCTAATCCTTGATTATCAAATCACAAGCAACCATTCCCTATACCCATTTCTTCACCATGAACTCTCTCAGATTCAAGATTTAGTAGAAAATATTAGACCATATAAGGAGAAAAGATCACTTGACTTTATCGGCAGTGCTTGGAAGTGGATAGCTGGTAATCCAGACCACGAAGATTTTATTGTAATTCAAGATAAAATAATAATGTTTTGGAAAACAACAATAGACAAGTCATCATCAATAAATTGCACAATGAAAGAGTTAATAATATAACAAAAATTACAAATGAACTTATAAAAATAATTAAGGTAGACCAAATAATAGGTCAAAGACTAGGTTTAATTATGCAATATAAACTTAGATTAATAAAAGAAGAGTTAACTAATATAAGGTATGCAATACATTGGGCTAAGTCAGGCATAATAAATTCTATGATGTTATCAAAAAAGGAAATAAAATTAGCTACAGAGACCTTAGATAAGGAACAATTATCGTATTCAACACCAGAGGAGGTTTTAGATTTCGCAGATGTAAGAATTGCTAGCAACAGTTCCATTTTTCTTTACATTGTCTACATCCCTTTAACAACTAATGAAATTTATACAACTTTACTCATCACACCAATAAAACTAAATCATATCACCACGAAAATTCCACACCCAAGAGTCTTACAGCACAAAGACATCATTTACGGCATAACCAAGGATTGTAAAATTCGCAATAAATTGTCAATTTGTAATCAAGGTAACTTACAAGATATCAGTAACAGCACTTGCATACCCAACTTGCTAAGAAGTCTCAACTCTACATGCACCACCATCAACAGTCAACACATTCGCACCATAGAAGAAATCGAACAAGGAGTTTTACTGCTGAACCAATTTAATGGCACCATCGACATCGAAGGTACAAATCGTGAACTTGCGGGGACATTTCTTACTAAATTTCATAACATCTCCATAACCATCGAGGGTCAGTCATTCAGGTCTCAGGAATTATCATCACTAAAAGCCTTACCAGCCATCTTTCAACCGACCCCATTAAGAAAAGATCATCAAGAACTACTGTCACTTGAAGTGATGAAGGAACTTCATAGCAAAAACACTAATCAGATTCAACTCTTAAGAAATGACAAAGAAACGCATCAATGGACAACATATGGACTTATTTTTATCTTGGGATCCATACTAACTTTACTGATATTTTTGAAATTCATACCTGGAAAAATAACACAAACCAAAGTAATCATCCAACCAGAAAAAGACGTAGAAAAGGTCAGCACTAAGGAAAACACACTTCCTGAAATGAAAGAAGCGCCTTCGGTAGCACCCAGATTTTCCTTTTTCGAGACAACCTCCTGTTAATGATATCTTACTCGCATCCCAACTATGGATCATTCACCAAAAATTGTATGAGGATATCCTAATCTAAGGGGGGAAGAGTTAACACACCAAACATCGCAGACGCTGAGTAACCTTTTTTTTCATGCATCGGATGCACCAGACCTTGAACTCATTTCATATTTCACAACTGCACCGTGGGAACTTAGCCGACGCTGCACTTTTTACTCCACGCGATAGCCCAGATAGAAATAAAGTAGCTAAGTTAGATTTAGTCTTTAATTAATTTTTGTCGAGGAATTAACGAATTAAAAATAAAAGTTCTTTTTTTTTAATAAAAACCCGGCTACAAAAATTAAATTATATAAGCAGCTTTTTATATTTCGGGAGACCGTTTCTCCTTCTGATAATACTTTTGAGTAGGGAGTAGGCATAGTTCGCTTTCCTCATGATCAGTTTGGCATATGTATAGTTGGTGTTCTTTGAAGGCTGAAGCTTTTCGTTATTGACTTCGATTTCGATGTTGTGGCTCGTATGGCGAGATTGGATCTTCCCCTTGTGGAGGGATTACGGATGTAAATCATTTCAGATTTGCTCAGATTTATTTTGATGCCCCACTTTCTGTAGAACTCGTCGAGTTTGTCCAAACTGAATCAAACGCTTTCTCTACATCAAGGAAGCAGCCTACTGTCTGCTACCTTTTATTGAGGGAGAGGAATTTTAGCAAAGCATGAAAAGTGGAGTGCTAAGGCTTGAAGCCGAATTGGGTGTCTTGCCTGATATTTAGGTCGAAGCAGGTATTTTCAATGTGTTGACGGACTATTTGTTCGAAAAGTTTGCCCAAATTGGACAGAAGAGAGATTGGGCGGAACTCATTACGGTTTTTCGAGTTTCCTTTTTTGGAAATTGGAATTATGCGCGCGGTTTTCCAGACATCAGGAAAGTAAGAATTATTGAGGCAATTATTGAAGATAATTGTCAGTAATTCTGTGGCGACAGGTGGGAAGTTTTTATAGCTTTGTTGGAAGTGTTATCTGACCCGGCGGACTTTTTACCGCTGATAGTCCTGATTAGGGCGAAAATGGGAGCAGGATTTGAAAAGATGCTTAAATCATCCGGATTTAAGGACGTGTTTGTGGAATTGAAGATTGTGGCGGAGGATGCCACTGCCAGTGCAGTGAAGTCATCTACAGTGGTCCTAAAATTTGCATCGCTTAGAGATGAGTTATCTTTGAAAGTGGATTAGAAATTTTCCGCGAAAGCGTTGCGTTTTTCTTGGCGTGACATCTATTGTGTAGGGCGATTAAGAGAAGAGATTCGTTGTCTCGAAGTTTTACCCTTGACAGCAGTGCATTCCATATTAGAAAGGTTACTTATTTTCACCTCTTCGAATTTAATGTTTTCCTTAATGAGAAGGGCAGTGCCTAGAGTGGTCTCCGATTTGTCCTGGCGGATAAAGTTATAGTGCTCAAATGCTAACTTTTGTGAGGAGAGATTCAGAGCGGAACATAAATGTGGGTTTATGCTGAATGAGGAAGAGATTTAGTGCTGCTCTTTTGCTGTGCTTTACCAGCGAATTGCAGTTGAGTGACATGATTTTCAGCTTACTTAATTTCCTAGACATAGTCCAAATGCAAATTTAAGGTAAGCTACTTGTTTTTCCGATATGGAAGAGAGCTTCCAGTATTTAGGAAGGAAATTATTGATTTTGTCCATATGGGCGAAAATGTCGCAGCCAAATAGGGACTTGGCTTCTTTGGTGCAGAAATTGTCAACTTCTGACACTCTGGGTTTTCTAGGAGCTGCCTTGGGGCAGACCTAGGTATTGCTTGGGGTTCGGGAGCTGTGGGTTTAACAGAATTTTTATTATTAAACGTGGGCAACAAGGGACGCTTAGAAGACAAGATCGAAGGCGGTCAAACGCGGCAGCTCTCGTGGCTCTCTTCTCTAGTTGGTGCTTCAATTCTGAGCTGCATTTATAAAAAGAAGGATCATCCACTGTTTGCATGTGAAAGATTTTTGCAATATTCACCAAAAAACTAAATGAGCTTCTTAAAGAAAAACAAACTCTGTGTGAACTGTCTAAGATCTGCTCACGTTGCATCTGAATGCCCCTCAAGAAATTGCTCAAAATTCTCAAAAAGGCATAAAACGTTAGTACATTTCGATGAGCCAAGGCCAGCAACAAAACTCAAGCCAAAAAACCAAAAACCGTTGCAAGGGCCCGTTAATCAGACAATAATTGAAGGCCACCCGATAAGTCTAGCAGCAATCATACCATCTCCGCCTCTTGAGAAGAGTAATGAATCCGTATTTCTAGCAACTGCAATAGTTTACGTACTGGACAGGTATGGTCAAGCAACTAAATGTAGCGCCATTTGGGACTCTGGATCACAGTCCAATTTTATTTCTGACAGGCTGTGGCGAAGGCTGGGTCTTAAACATGTAAATGAGGAGCTGAACATAACTGAAATTGGAAACTCCAAACATCGAGCTGAAAGAAGGGTAAATATAACCATCAATTCATGTACCAGTGGCTATAAGGTTCACTTAGAGGCATTTGTTTTGCCATCTATTGCAAACAATCAACCACATAAATATATCGACATTGAGAATCGGCCTATTCCGTCGAACATTAAGCTTGCTGACCCCCAGTTTAACATCTCACAGAAAATCGACATATTAATTGGTGAAGAAATATACGCCTCTCTTATGACAGTTGGACAAATTAAGTTTAACGATTCCCTTCCAACTCTACAGAATTCTGTGCTCGGATGGTTAATCATGGGTAACGTCTCAAATTACTCACCCCCTGAAAATATTTGGGCATTAGATGAAGCCGAATCAGTCAAACAACCAATGACAGCTGCGGAACGGTAAACAAGATCCATATACCTTGGGCCTATCAAAAGACTTAGCACTGAAAAAAAATTTCTCTATCGAAGGGAAATTAATGATGAATCCAGAGCTTTGAGATCAATATGTAGCATTCATGCGGGAATATGAGGAACTGAACCATATGGAAAAAATAGACCCAAGATCTATTTCTATTTTTCTAATCCTCACTACTTTATTCCACATCATTGCGTGCATAAACCCGATAGTAGGACTACTAAGCATCGGGTAGTGTTCGACGCCTCTTGCAAAACTACAACAAACAAATCTAATAACGATGTGTTATACAATGGTCCCACAATTCAAGATGACCTCTTCACTATTCTTATACGCTTCCGTCTTCATAAATATGTCTTCACTGCTGACATCGAGAAGATGTATAGACAAATTAGGGTGAACCATACTGGTCAAAATCAGCAATTGATAATATGGCGAGAAAATCCAGAACAACAACTGAAACATTATCGACTGAAAACAATAACATATGGCACTACCTCTGCTCCATATTTAGCAATAACGTGCTTACGGTCATTGGCAGAGGATAATAACAAAGAATACCCTTTCGGAGCCAAGGCAGCATTAAAGGATTTTTATGTAGGTGACGTCTTAAATTGGGAGGATTCCGCTTAAGAAAGTGGTGCAGCAATAATCCAGAACTGCTTAAACATGTTCCAAAAAATGATATTGAACTTAAACTAGATCTGGATGATGAAAAAGAAGGTCATATCAGGACATTGGGAAAAACATGGTGGCCGCAATCTAACGTCTTCGCAATCACAATGAAATGGTCAGAAGGAACTAAAGTTACGAAATGTACAGTCTTATCAGATATAGTCCATCTACTCGATCCACTCGGCTTCGTTAATCCAGTAATCGTTCAAGCAAATATATTTCTTCAGCAATTATGGCTTTTAAAATTAGATTGGGATGCTGCACTTCCCTTGGAGATTTGTACTAAATGGGTAAGGTTTCGTGATGAGTTAAAGGAACTTAAAAACGTGACAGTTCCGAGGCATGTGTGCTCCAAATCCAAGGTAAACACAAGTGAAATGGATGGATTTGCGGACGCTTCAGAAAATGTCTATGGAGCAGCCTGTGAACTTCCCCGCTGTTGCTGGCGCTCTGAACCTTGGCTATTTTCTCAGGATGATCTTTCCAGGATTGATTGAAATTACTTGCTGCTAGAAGTTGTAGCTCTTCTGTTTGGCCTTTAGGATGTTCCAGATTCCTTGGACCTGTTGGTGTCCCGATGTTTTCCCATCTAGGCAGTTCCGAGTGAGCTGGCTGCCAGAGAGTTACATTTCTGTGGTCGTCGTGTTCAGAACCTATGAACAAATCTCCAATCTGCAGATTTCAGCGTTCCTTTACGTCCAAAACTCTTATCGATGAGAGCTCTCCTATTTGGGTCGGTGAATTGCGACAGTTTACCTCCAGCTTTGTTTTTTCGGCCATCACAAACAGCCAGTGATTTCTGGTCACCATTCTTGATGACTTTCTCCTTACAGCCTTAGCCTTGACATTGAAACTGTGAAACAGGCTCAACACGCAGTTATCGCCAATGCCTGTAATGATCGGGCTCAACTGTGGGAACAGTAAATGGGTATGATCCGCCATGGTGATCAGCTGCTGACACTTCTGGTACTGGCTCTCAAATGAAGTTCGCTGGGGTTGGGGAATGTCTACTCTGACCAGGATGCGTTGATTAGTTAAGATGGCCTTCACTTTAGCAATCTCAACCAATTACTGGAAATCCTGAAACTCGTCGTTTAAGTCCAGTTCTTTGGTGCCATTCCTCATCATCTCCGTCAATTCCCGAGCGTGGACTATTAGAGGATGTAAGTTCCCGACGCTCAGTGAGACCATAATGTTAGAAATGGTCTTCAACGTGTCGCTTATCTCGCGTAGCTGGAGGGTTAGTAGTGGTGATAAGCCTAGAGATCCGGTTCCAAATTTGCTCCCGCTCCGCCTCTACTGTTACCCCTGAGGAATTAAACAGGTCAAACGTTGACTTCACACGGGGTAATCTGGTCTTCTAGAAGGCTGAAGGTACGATTCTCTTTCTCTTTGAGAAGTGCAGCGTAGATTTTTTTGGAATCCTCATGATGCATCGTTCCAAAAAGTGTTTTGGATACGGCACCTACGCCATCGAAAAAGGATCGTTTTCTTCTGGGGGAACCTCCAGCATGGGTGTGATGTGGTAATTCCTGGATACGCGCCTGGGGTGTTGTGACTCAGGTACCTATTGCCCCGAATCACAACCATATAGTCAATACATCAATATATTGATGTATTGCAAGTCCCACCCTGAAAACGAAAAGTCATTCAAATCTAAATTTTCATTTAAAATTATTCAAATGCATTCAAAAATTTCAAATGCATTTAAAAATGCATTTGCATGTCGCAACAAAATGCAATTTAGCATAAAATTGCATTTCGTTATCAGTCATGCACTCTATTCGCACGGTATACCTACCAACATACAGTGCACATCATATTTAATTTTCTTTGTGCATATGATAATGCACATAAAATAAGTTGCATTGTTTCACGTACGATCTTGGATCGTCGTGAGAAAGCAAAAAAAAAAAAGAAGCTTTTCACGAATACACGGCTGCTTGGGATGGTAAGACACATGAAATCGTTAGAAGTAATAGAAAATAAAAAAGGTGGCCAGGTGGCTGGTAATTTGAAATCTTGCGTAAACAAATATAGCCGGGTAAAGCAGACAAATTGAGCGATTAATGCTTTTTTTGTATCCCAACATACCACAGCCACTCATACTAAAGTAAAAAACTAAAACCAAACTCAAGCTGACAAGTATGCAGCACCGATATAAATTCGCTTAGGGTATTTCACATCATTACTTAATACACATAAGCCGGACACATTCTACCCAAGCCTTGGTACAGGTAACGTAGCTCAATCCAACATACCCCAGGCAGTCCTAGTCATAGTATCAGATATTTCCACTAAATCTCTCAGCAAACCTCCAGTAGCCAGACACAGGAGGGTCAAATTGTAGCCTCCACCAATAAAGCTTCCCATCGCTTCTCAAATGTTTAGAGCTACGATCTCCGAGATGAAATATAAGTGAACTCCAGAAACAACATCGGAAACCTATGCTATTTCCCTATGCTGTAGAGTACTGAAAGCGATCTCGTATCCCCAAAACTCGAGATGACAATGTTGATGTCAACTTAGAGGCTACGAGTCTGAGATGAAAAATAAGCGAACTTCAGAAACAAAATCGTAATCCTATGCTATTTCCTTATGCTGGAGAGTGCTAAAAGTGGTCTCGTATCCCCAAAGTGGTCTCGTATCCCCAACATCCAAGACATAAACCAATACATCCAAGACACAAACCCACATTTACGGACTCAAACCACCTAGCGACGGTGGCGCTATATGTGGCGAAATCCTGGAAGCAAAAACTCGGTCCTGGTGCTGTCATAGCGTAACTACTTACCTACTCTCAATATGTCTCTCGAGGGAATATACACTTGAACCAAACAGTCGATCATCAAAGGCACATTGAGTCACTGAGGGAAACTATTATTGAACTATAAAACGCCTCCAAGCAGCACTCCTCGCTTGAGCCATATGAACTTCATCAGTTCATGGTCAGTTACACCAGCCTTCTCATAGGAGATAGTCCTACTGTACTACTGTACTGTACTACTTTTTGTCATCAGATTCTCAACCCTAAATCCAGGCCAACACAGCGGGAAGAAGACTTTGAACACCAGACGGTTTGAAAGAAATCGTTCTTTCATAGGGATGGGGAAATATCTGCTATCATGCTATCATCAAATATATAAAAACTAATTCCTTCAGCATAATTGCTTTTTATGTGAAAATTAAGAGACTAACAAAACTCTCAGATTTCATTTTTACGTTTACCAACTTAAAGGAAAACAAGTGAAAAATCTAGAATTGGTCTAAGAGCAATTCTTATGATACCATAGATGAATGCCCATTCAAAATTTCGTATCGTCACCGATTATAACCAATTTTATAGGATTTTGTATTCTGAAGAAGTTTGTAGTACTATAAAAATGTTTAGGACTGATCGCTTTCACAGTATATGTAAACAACCTAAACTTTTATATGGCAACACCAAGAAGGAGTTGCCTGATTTAGTCTCTTTTTGAATTTTTTTGCTAGTATAATGAAAACACCGTGTACCAAATTTCAGCTCTGTATATCGAGGCAGTGTCCAAATATATAGTGGAAAACGAAACTTTTGTATGGCAATTTTCGAACTGAATTTTACTTTTTTTTTTAAAGGCTGTGCACAAAATTTCAGCTCTCTAAATATAGGTACGCGTTCTCGAGTTATCGTGCGCACAGACGGACGGACGGACGGACAGACGGACAGACGGACAGACGGACGGACATGCAAAAATCAAAATAACTTTTAATATTATGCGTGGGTGTCCAATTCATTTTGCACTAACATTATTATTACGAGGTGTTACAAATGGAATGACAAACTTAGTTTGCGGACTTTACACGTTCAGTAATAATGTCATTACATTATCGGAATGACATTAATAATGATGGTGTAATGTTCACAGAAACTATAATGATAGTCAGTAATGATGATATCCGGATTTTCTGATATTTAGGCATCATTACTGACATATAGTGGGGATATTGTCATTAATAATGACAGTGTAGGGTACGCGCTTCATTATTGATTTCATTTCTCAATTCGGTTCTATTTTTTGTAGAGGTAAGATGTAATTTAAAGATGGATAAGTATAGTGACAGCGAGTTGTTTTTTGTACTCAATCTACTACGGCGGAATGTCCTGAGGCTGAGTACATATATTAAAAAAGGGAGGAAGATTCTTCGGAGCTTCGTTGACGCCTTTGAAAGCCTGCCGAAATTGTGGAATCCAACATATCAGTTTTATAAAAACAAAACACAGACGAATTTAGCTTCAGACAAACTGTTAAGCATTTATATGAAAATAGAACCAGGCTCTAAACATGCAGATGTTACAAGAAAAATAAACACAATCCGGTCTAATTACTGAAAAGAACTTGAAGCATCATATCATCGAAGAGATCGGGAATAAGTGTCAATGACGTGTACAAACCATCTTCGTGGGTATTTTATGCTCTTCGGTTTCTGGACAGAATCATTATTGGGTAAGAAAATTTGTATTAATGTTATTGGGTAAACAAATTTGAGTTAATGGAAATGATACTTATGGAGTATTTCTTGTTTTCTTTTTTTTTGATAGCGTTAAAATTATAGAAATCGAAAAGAACATTTTCTTCAATCAGCTACAAATTTAGTTTTTATATATTCTAACTAAGGTGAGTCCGTCGGCGTTGTCCGGCGATAATATGGATACCTAGATGGGTGGGGGTTGAGTGGTTACAGATGCAAAATATCCAAGCTATTAACTGACTCGATCACGTGATTCCGTACTCTAGGGTTTCACTCTGTGTCTGTATATGTGTATATGATTGTGCGTGCATACATTCATACTTGTGCCAGAGTGTGCCCAAATATATAATAAAACACGAAATTATGCATGGCAACTATACGAAGGAGTAGCCCGATTGGTCCCGTTTTCGAGCTGTATCTGCAATTTTTATGAAAACGCCATGTACAAAATGTGATCTCTCCACTCTCGGCGGCTTCTCAGGCAGCTACCAAGTATATAGTGAAAAACAAAAGTTTTGTATGGCAACACCAAGAAGGGGTAACCCGATTTAGTCCATTTTTAAAATGTTATTTACCATTGCTATGAAAACACCACGTACCAATAATTTTGTATGGCAACATCAAGAAGGGGTTTCCCGATTTCGACAATTTTTGTAATTATATTTACTATTGCTATGAAAACGCCACGTACCAAATTTCAGCTCTCTACGTGAACTTATTGTCAAGCATTGTCTAAATATATACTAAAAAACGAAATATTTATATGCCAACCCTACGAAAGAGTTGCCTGATTTAGTCCATTTTTGAACTTGTATTTGCAAATTTTATGAAAACGCTGTGTAAAAAATATCAACTATCCATATTGACGCGTTCTCAGGCAGTTTTTTAGATCTCAACAACAGCGCCATCAATCGTGTCCAAGTTCTTTTAAGCTGAAGCCAACCAAACACATTTACAAAATTTCATTGAAATCGGTTGGACAGTTTCGGAGATTAGCGTATATGAACACAGTGACACGTGATTTTTGTATATTAAGATAAACAGTATGGAACAAATAATAAAAAATAATTTTAAAATTTCAATTTCGCTTTGTACTTAAAGCTAAAATTATAGCAATGCCAGCTTTTCTGTGAGGATCCATTACAATAATTTGCACAAGATAAATGAACTTCTGGCTCGATGCATTGAGACATACTGAAAGAAATACTGTCATTTTTAATGATAGTGTAAGGTTTCAACAAAATGACAGAGTAATTATAGAAGACTTCCGGAAATAATGACATTACTGGGAATGACATTATTACTGATCGTGTACTGTCCGCATATAGATTTCATCTAGGGTAATAACAAAAGTATTTCATTTCATTTCATTTCATTTTAGTAGAATTTTTTCCCAGGAGAACTTTATGCTGACAAGACTTAAAAAATGTATTTAAATGATTTGATTTGTTTGGAAATTTTAGTATTAAAATAAACGTTGAGTTGAGAGCACGGCCACAAACAAATGATACGAAATTCACCTAACTTAGTTTTCCTCGTGATTTAACAATGTCGTACCTATGAAAATACAGAAATGCACATAAAAAAGTTGGAAAAAACCGCAGATTCCTGCAGGATCTAAAATAGCCCGTTTCGAAAAAATTGAACACTTTATCCGCAAAACAGCAAACAATAAGCAAAGACAGTGTGGTGGCAGTAAATCAGTTAAAACTGAATGTTCTAAATGTAATGTAGGACTAGACATAGTTTGCTTCCAACCATATCATACAGATTAAGATGTTATATAAAATATATAATGTATAAATATATCTATAATTTAGATTTAATCTATATAATATATTCGTTCCTTTGATATTTACTTCCAATCCAATAATAAATCAGTCTACAATACATATTTAAGTAGATTTTCATTATTTTGTACCCATATTATCCTGCCGTCGTCAACGACAGCCCCTAAATAAGGGTTGATGTCCTGTAGAATTAATTGGCGTCATCTTTCATGCTTCGGTGATTATTTTTTCAAACAACCCTTTTATTGCATAATGTTAAGTAAGTATTTTTATATGATCAAGGACGATCTCTTGCCGCCGCGCCGTCAAGATGGTCACCAGGACGAATCATCTCCACCCATTGCGGCTTAGATGGTACATTAAGAGTGGTTGGTATACGAATCAAAACCGGTATACTTCAAAGACCCATAGTAAAATTTCTTTTCCTGTCATTCTCAGAAGATAAAAAATTCGACGCCAACACTAACCCAAAAAAAAAATAAGAAAGCTAGAATTGGTCTAAGATCAATTCTCATGATACCTGAGCCTAGATGAATGCCCGTATTAAATTTCGTATCGTAATCGATCTATGCAAGTTTGATTTTTGAAGTGGTTTTTCGCATATATTTCTAGAACGGTTCGTCGGACAGAAAAAATGATTATAACCAATTTTATAGGATTTCGTATTCTGAAGAAGTTTTTAGTAAAATAAAAATGTTTAGGACTGATCGTTTTCACAATATATGTGAAAGTTCTAAGTTTTTATATGTCAACACTAAGAAGGGGTTGCCCGATTTAGTCCATTTTGAAATTTTATTACTCTAAAAGCACCATGTATTAAATTTCAGCTCTCTATGTCGATGCGTTCCCTTCATAGTTATCTGCCTCCTATATGATGTTAGTTTAGTTGCCTATTAGATACTCGCCTTGTCACATTGGGAAATAAAAAGTTTTTAATTTCAAGTAAATTAATTTTTTTCTTTAACCGTCGTCCGTCGACTTGCTAACATTTTAAAAAGCTTTTTAGTAACAAAGCTGGTCCTCTTCATTCAAAATTCTCATTTTCTACTTTCAACTTTTTAACAATTTTTTTCTTATACGTTTATGATAATACCATACATCTTCGACGCAACTGAACTTAAATCAAGTTGAAGGTTTTCGTTTTTTATGCAAAACGATTTAATATGGGCAACACAAGTATTGCTTTCTAGCGTCATATAAAAAAAAAAATCAAAGAAAAGTATGATATCTGGTTTTAGGCAATAATTATTATTTTTAACCAGTTTTTATTCTATTTTATACTTAACCTTGCAATATCTTTCGTTTATATTTGCATATGTTATCATAAAAAACATGTCCGGTTTTAATTCATTCAAAATCTTCGTTAAAACTTCGCATATAATTGAATTTTTGGCTGATTTTTGGGAAGTAGTAGAACAACGTTGATGGCGAGAAATATTGTCGTGCATAGAATCGATAAAGTTTTTTGTTGAATTTTGAATTTGAATTTTGTATTGTGTTTAAATATAGTGGCAGTGAAATAATAAGAAAACATTACCTACCAAAAAGTAAAATCATGCTTTCGTTAGTACGGAAAAATTGTTTTAATAAATTGGTTACGGCAGACCTAAATTGCCAGCAACGACTATGGAAAGCAACTAGGCAAGTAGAATATTACGTTAATGAAATATTTATCTACGTTTGAAGTCTTAAGAACTGCAGGCCTTTGTATTGTTGTATATCCTTATCTTCCAAAAGTTTCGAGTCGATGATCAAGTACGCAGTTTGTTATGGAACGAGCTTGTATTCTTGTCCAGAATAATTTATGAAGGAACTCATGCAATCCCTAAACCAAAAGCTGTCAAGCAATCGCCTTCAAATTCTTCTTTCCGTTCACGAATTCTTCACTTTTTCTGTTTCTAAAGTGTCATTTACATAAAATATGAGATTGATGTTTTAATAAAATCAGTAAAAGCGCTAGAATTGATCTATAACCAATTCTTACGTTACCATAGAGGAATACCCGTATGTAATGTTTAGAGCCAGACTAGGATGACGGACGATCGGTGATCGGTTTGTGGGATGATATCATTTTTATTTCGAAAAACGCATGGAAAATGTGTTTTTTATCGAAAGGATCCAAGAAGGCTTTCAAAGTTTTGCGATACCTATGTGTGCTTTTAAAACAAATTTGAAATTGAAAAATAAATATAAAAACAGTTTTAAATTTTGTTTTTATTTTCTAATTTTTAAAAAATTGAGTAATTTTATTTCATGTATATCAATTTTAAAGAGAGTATTCACATCGTCATGGTATACTATTACAGTCAGCCTTTAGTTATGATAAATTTCCAGTGCTACTAATACAATACGGTAAAACTCTCAGTACGAGTCACAAGTGAAACTCTGACTGGCAGAAATCAAAATACTTTTGATGTGTTCATTAAAATTGGCACCGTCGTCCCTGTTAACAATAAATTTATGAAAGCTGTTGCTAGGGTGAAAGCTTAACATAACTAAAGAAAGTACCCAAATTTTAGAAAAAGTCTGAATTTTTCCACATTTGGTGAAGCAGTGGGACGATTTCAACATTTAGATAGCATTCTTGATTGAAGCAAATCCAAAAGCGGCTAAAAACATCGCCAAGAAATGAGTCCAAAATATTCGGAGACTTGATCTAATATTTCATACCTCCACGTCAGTTGGAATAAGAGAATCGATTCAAATATTGGTGTACGAAGCTTTTTTTTTTGTCGCAAAACTGGGATCATCATCTGGTGATTCAAAACATTCGAGTCGCTTCGTTTTTCTTGATCTTTGCTGGTATATCCATATCTTCAGAAATTTTGTAGCACTGGAAAAATTTTTCCCCATATCAGGATCACGAACCAACCCCAAGCCCGCAATAATTCTTTTTTCCAACAGGCGGCGCCCCTCCGTTTCAACGTCCACCACACTTACCTTAGCCTTGTTAAAGTTCTGCTTAGCGAGTAAAATTGTTTGTCTCTCAGATACTGAACAATAAACCATGTTTTAGCTTTAATTTTAAGCGTGAAAGGGACAACCGCTCTTACACATATTTCCTGCATAAATTTCTTGCTGCCTCTTTCTTATTAAATCTTGCAAATTCTAGAAAAAAAATCTCCAATTTTGTCTATCACTTTTGATTAGCCTGGAATCTAACATTCATAGAAAACGTTGTCTTGCTCTCCTTGCTCTCTTACACATATTTCCTGCATAAATTTCTTGCTGCCTCTTTCTTATTAAATCTTGCAAATTCTAGAAAAAAAATCTCCAATTTTGTCTATCACTTTTGATTAGCCTGGAATCTAACATTCATAGAAAACGTTGTCTTGCTCTCCTTGTGCAGTAGCATAGTGTTTTGAGCTATTTGCAACTTATAAAAAAGGCACTTTTGAAGACCCTTAAGGGCTGCTTTATCGTCATTTGCCCGAGCGGGTTTTAA
This sequence comes from Dioctria linearis, assembly GCA_963930735.1. Lineage (NCBI taxonomy): Eukaryota > Metazoa > Arthropoda > Insecta > Diptera > Asilidae > Dioctria > Dioctria linearis. Next base: position 345,278,798 of record OZ005740.1, on the reverse strand, counting down.
CGACCCAGTCCGGCGCTGCTAATTTTGTATGGTCACCTCTCTGTGCAAGTTTTATTTATTAAGTGGATTTTTGCATATATTTCTAGAATGGTTCATCGGACAGTAAAAATGATTCCAACCAATTTTGGAGGCTTTCATATTCTGAACAGCCTTTCAGTACAATATAAACGTCTCGTTTTCACAGTATAGGTTATAAATTAAATTTTTTATACGGCAACAGCAAGAACAGATTTAGCCTATTTTTGAAGTTATATTATCCATGGAAACGGCGTGTACAAAATTTCAGCTCTCTTTATTAACAAGTGTCTCAGGTAGCGTCCAACTGTATAGTGAACCACGAAAATTTTGTATGGTAACCCCACGAAGGAGCCGAAGTCTCCCATTTTCAAACTTAAATTTGCTTTATTTTTAAAAGCCCTTGTCCAAAATTCCAGCTCTCTAAGTAAACATGTTCTCGAGTTATCGTGGGCATAGATGGATGGACAGACGGACATGAAAATTCAAAATAACTTTTAATATTATGCGTGCGAGACCAATACATTTTGCTCTACCATCATTATTTCTATACGTTAGAAACGCAATGACAAATTTAGTATATCCTATAGATTTCACCTAGGGTATAAAAACATGACGAGGAAACGTTGTGGAATAAGGTGGTGCATCCATTATCACATTGGGTAGTTTGCTCATTGAGTGAACGCGTACAGCACTTAGAATTTCATTGGTAGGCATTTTTAGAGAAGATACTTGATTGAAGTTTTTTTGTGTTCTATTGACGGAATTACATGATGGTATGAACGAGGTAAATTGAAAGGAACGAAATGCACACCACATACCCTGCCAATTGACAGTTCAGGAAGGTTATACTTGTTAATTGTTGTACAATGGATTGGACTGTAATACCTAGTATTGTTAAGAAGCGATAATTATGTTATAGGCCTTTGGACTTACGGAGTATATTGGATATGTTATGTTTTAAATAAAGAACCAAAGCCACCCAAAAATGAATAAATAGGAATCTGAAAAACTCAAGCAGAAGCTTTTTTTATTGTGAAGCATACAAGATGCCGAGAAATAGAATATACTTTATCTGTCTTACCATGATGAATTCCACATCAACATCCACTTCTTTCGCTTTTAATGGAGGTTCTAGGAAATCTCGATACAATTTTTTTTTCGATAAAATCTTATATGCATATCTGAAGAATGATCTGTGGTCTACGAAACCGCCTAACCGATTTCAATGAAATTTTGTATATGTGTTGGGTTGGTTCAAAACCCTCGAAAATACTTCCCAAGCCATGAAACAGAAATCTAAATGTATGCGTTGTGAGTCCGTTTAAAATGTTGTATATTGATTGGAAAAGTGCCAAACATAGACTTTGTATATGCTATAGAGCCTAAGCTACTATCCATACAGGAAAATAGTCTGCTAGTAATTTAAAGCTTGGTTCTTTACCTTCGCAAATGCTACACTTCCTATACACCTTATTTAACAAAATAATAAAATAGCTTTGATTACAAAGTAACCTTACCATTTTACGCTCAATACCTCTCAGCTGAGTGATAATTGCATGTGTGTATGTGCAGCCGGAGTCCGAACCTGTAGGCTGCTACATTCGATATCATCAGCCCACGGCATCCCATGACGGCACAGCGACATTACAATGATTACTCAGCTGAGAATTTTTGTTTGAGTATTTGTATTGTTTGTTTTATTACGGTTCGGAAGATAAGAAAGCAAGCTTAAGATTATCAGAGCACCATTTTTCTGCGTGAATAGTAGTTTAGGGCGGAGGTGCTATTCAAATCAAACTTTTGTCAGTTTTACATAAGAACACTGCAAATATTTAAGAATGTAAGAACTCCGTTGAGCCTCGCATGTGGTAGGAAAGAGTCTGTTTCATGGCTTGTGAAGTATTCTCGACGGTTTTGGTTGGTTCCAGCTTGAAAGATGAGATACGATAGATAGCCCTGTTTTCGAGATCTAAAAACTGCCTGAGAACGCGTCGACGTGGAAAGCTGAAATTTTGTACACGGCGTTTCCATAAAAATTTCAAATACAAGTTCAAAAATGGACTAAATCGGGCAACTTGTTCGTAGGGTTGCCATACCGATATTCCTTTTTTTAGTATATATTTGGACACTGTCTGTCAACGGGTACACGTACTGAGCTGAGAAATTTGGTACGTAGTGTTTTCATACCAATAGCAAATAAAATTTAAAAAATGGATTAAATCGGGCAACCCTTTCTCGATGTTGCCATACAAAAATTTCGTGTTTTACTATATATTTGGGCACTGACTGAAAACGCGTCGTCGTAGAGAGCTACACTCTCCCGCGAACTCAACGCACACGCATACGCACACCACCCCCCCCCCCACACACACGCACACGCGCGAGCGCACACACACACACGCACGCGCGCGCACACACACACACACACACACACACACACACCTGTTATAGGCGAACAACGCCCACGGGCTCCCCTAGTATTATATAAATGCTTATTTCGCTGCCTATTACTACTTACTTTTTTACAGATCTTTATCAACACTTAAGTCTTCAGCATCTCCAGCTGGAGCAACAGGTTCTGAAGACGAACGGCGCGAATTTATGGCAGTTTTCCCAGGTAAATTAATTTAAGTCTCATTTCCATTGACGGAACATTTTGTTAATGTCAAAACATCTCTCAGATGTGGTTAGAAATCTAACAGACTGCGCAAGTAAATATCAATCGAAAGATGTTGTTAAGTTATATGAAAAGGTAATTCCCGTGCGTCCAAAGTGCATCTATCATAATCAATTATTTATATATCAAATAGGCCTTAAAATATAATTTACCAAGAGGAAGACAAAACAGAGGACTTATTACGGTGCAGACGTATAAGAAGCTTGCCGACAAGACCCAGCTGAACGCAGAAAATATAAAATTAGCACAGTACCTGGGTTGGTGTGTTGAACTGGTAAACATATTTAATGTACATATTTGTGAAAAAAATTATTTGTAGTATTTAATAGAGTTATCTTGAACGGGATATTTTTCTCAATTTAATTTTCATTATTACGCATGGGATTTGTCCACAGTTACCAGCTTTTAAGAGTACCCATATAATAGTTTAGATCTAATAGTAGGTAGCTTAGAAGAAATATCTGAAGGAGATTTCAAAATTAACACTTAAAATATTCTTAAGATGCCGGTTATTTATGCATTCTTATCGAAAGGAGGCGCCAACCAAGTAAAAAAATTAAGCTAGACTTGCACACTTTTATTGCACTTTCTGTTCGCTTTAATTGTACGCTTCGGTGAAAGAAGTGTGCTCAGTTCCAATTCGATTTTTGAAATCTAATAGCTCGCAGTTGAAATGTTGGAAGAAGTATAATTGGCTTGTACATTATAATTTTCAATTTCCAATTTTTGCACGTCAAAATTTTTGATTGCGTTCAAGTAGTTGATGCCTGCCCTTTAGGCTAGTGCCACAATGGACGTGAAGAATAAAACGGAAAAAATTGTTAACAGGCAAGAACCAGCCGGAAAATTTTGTTAAAGTTATAATTAAGAGAGAAAATAAATATTAAACACGAGATAAAATGAGATTGTTAAATGGGGGTGTTTAGAGGTTGAAAGTGGTTTTTTTTTGCGATTTTCGGCGAGATGTGACTTCCTAGCGAAAAGTGTTCTTCGCGAAATAATAAATATAAAGAATATCTAATATAAGACATTTTTCAACTTAACCTCAAATTTTTCGAGAAAATGGCGGAAAACCGATTTTTCAGTTTTTTTATTTTTTTCTCTCGTAAAAATAATTCAAATTATATCGTGTAAAAGTATACCTTCTTTGCATTGAATGAGCACGATTTTCTTGGAATCTGGGAAACAAGTAGTTTTCGATATACTTATTTACAATTTTCGAAAAAAAACCAAAATCTTCCATGGAAAACTTTATTGGTGTTTTTTTTTTCGATTTAAATATTTTTTTCTAGGTTCACTTTAACTGTTGAAAAACGTCTATTTCGACTATTTTTGAAGAAACCACTTAAAATTGAAAAAAATTGAAAAAATGACTTTTCGGATCACGAAATTCTCAATTTTTTTTATGATTGTCAATTTTTTATTATTATTTATGTAAAAAATGGATTAAATTTCAATGACAAAATTTACTTTGATATAATATTACTAAAAGCGAATTTAATTGAAGAATGTGGCGGAAATCTTTTAAACGAATAACAAGTTAATAAGAAATATTTTAAGTTATGCATATAAACATGATTGAAATATTTACACAAAAATTAGAGTAGTACCTATTCAGTCATCTAGTTGTGTGGAAGCATTTGGTATAGCGTCTTTGAGAAGACCACGTGGTGATTGAGAATTTTATTGAAAATATATAACAAAAAAACTACTTATCAACAAGAATCAGCTGTCGTCGTAAGCAACGGAAATAAATTATTTTAAAGTAGTACCTTTTAGCTTCCGGACACAGCGATGCATCAATAATAAATTTTACAGCTGAACTAACAAAACACGATGATAAAACTGTCGTCGTCGTGGGTCAAGATATTGTTTTACTAGTACTTCTACATCAACTAAATTCATATTGTATCAGTATTTTTTTTCATCAAACCAGGCTCAGGCAATGAAAATGATTCATTTTATACATCTAATTGTTTCAAACACGAAACGTACACTGTAAAGATTCTTTTATTTCACTCGTCTTCTTTCCGTTGACCAATGGTTCCGGAATATCTTAAAAAAAGAAGAACAAACTTTTATTAACACAGAGATACAAGCGATAGAGCTATATGGAGCTTCTAGGTACTTGTATCTCGACCATGTGAACGCTGAAAAGCTCAAAGTTTGGTCTTAATTTCATATAAGCGACAAAGAAAGCTGCAGCCAGCTCTATTTAGGGTGCCTTGATTAGTTTAGAGCTAAAGAGCTTTATTAAAATCAGGCAATGGTATGAGAGCTAGAGAGCTCTGTTTACCTTAAAGGGTATCCATTTTCAGGAGCTAAGGGAGCTTCGCTATAAAAAAAGAGTTCTGATTATACTCTGATTTTATTAACCAAATTACAGGTCTGTTATACATTAATAAAACCGCTTACTTCATCATTATGCATATAAAAATTAAATTTGCACGATTGATCACCTGAAATCGGTGATTGCATACAAGAATGCCGAGTAAGCTTTATACTGCTATACACAAAGTTTATTGCACATGCATAGTGCTTATTTACTCAGATCTTTATCTTTGCATATTATATTGTGTGCATTAGATCAATGCACTTATGCTCTACAATACAAATGTAATAGCAATAACTTCCGATTTTATTTGAAAAGGAAAAAATAATTATTGAGCAGCAAAAATTTGTTAAGCCTAGCTTGTATTGTTTTTTTTTAAAAGATGCAGACCAAATAACCGTTGCAAAAAATGGATCTCAACTTATAGCTGGTGTTCGGGTATTTACAAAAGTAAAAAATCAACAACTGCCAACTAACAAATCTACATTTAAATTGGAAAAATTACCTCCAACTGAAGAAGCATCTGCACAACCCTGATTAAGAGTTTATTATCAATTGTAAACTTGGCTTGGTTATTTGGACAACGAACCCGATAACATAAAAGCTGAGCAATGGGACCTGGAACTAACATCTAGGTAGCCTCATGTCCAAATTTATCCCAGACAGTTCAGACTTAATTTCCGAAAAATTATTAAGAAGTAGGTATTAGCTGCAGCTGTGAAAGTGGTTGTAGTAAACAAAGATGTGGCTGCCGAAAACACTACTTAAAATGTATCAGTTTATGCAGTAATTGTCATGAAAACTGCTCAAATAGAGATAAAGAAATATTTGAAGACGTAAGTGATTCGGCAGAGATTATTGATGCTGAGCAAGCAAAGAGTTTTGATAGTGAAATTGAAGCACTCGAAGACGTCAATAATCTCGAAGATCCTTCGGAATTTGACAATTGTATTGATGAAAAAGAAGAATTAAATACAATACAAAAGATGTAAAAATAATAAGAATTTTATAATATCTCATAAATTTTTTAGTTTACAAAAAATATCAATAAATTTATTGTTTTACTTAATAAGTGCCAAATTATTTTATTCAAATATAACTAAAACAAATTACTCATCGTTATACTATTTATTTAGTGAAAAAATAGTAAAATATACCTGAATAAAAATGTCTATTGGGCCAGTGAGTCTTTACTCTACCTTACGACTTTCAGTACGGTACGGTGCATTGTCATGAAAAACTTAAGTTTCAGGATGATTTCCGCCACTTTCTTCAATTAAATTCGTAAAATTACATTAAAGTTAATCCTGTCTTTGAAATTTAATCCATTATTGACATAAATAATAATAAAAAATTGACAATCATAAAAAAATTTAAAAATTCTTGATCCGAAAGGTCATTTTTTGATTTTTACAATTTTAAGCGGTTTCTTCAAAAGTAGTAGAATATTTAAATCGAAAAAAAACCAATAGAATTTGAGGTTATGTTGAAATATGCCTTATATGAAAGTTTTTGATATTTTTATTATCTATATCTTTCGTGAACAACTTCCTAGCGGAAGTCACATTTCGCCGAAAATCGCAAAAAAAACCACTTTCAGCTCCTAAACGTGTTTAATTTATGTTTTTTCTCTTAATTATAACCTTAACTCAATTTTCCGGCTGGTCCTTGCCTGTTATTAATTTTTTCTTTTCAAAAAAGTATTGGCACCAGTCTATTGTTGTACGAGCGCTGCGAACTTGAATATGACAGTTTTTCTCCGCTTCTATCGTGAACAGACGCTTAATATTTTTACACCTTCTGAATGCTCCTTTACGAAGTCATCTAATTATAGAGGAGGCACATGCAACGTTTTGGAGTGAATATATTGTTACAGGCGTGGCCTTGGTTCGTTATTTTAAAACATAATATTTCAGATATAATTCAAATGTTCTTTCTTTATTTAACTTTACTGTTTACTCTCACAAATTAACAAACAATTATTAAACCAACTCTCTATAGTTATCAGTAGTACTGTACGTCTAGTAATCACAATCCAAATAGTTCACTGCACTGTCTGAAATAAGACTCGCATCCTGGTTCTCCGAACCCAAAGTTTACTAAGATGTCACTAACATACAGTTATTTGCATTTCCCATAGATATCGCTTGTGTCACTTTGTAGCGCGTAACAATATCTTCTACGATGAGTTGCGAATAATTATAAATATTATATTATTTCTAGCTACAATGCATCTGCCTTATTACCGATGATATAATGGATGGAAGTGATACACGACGGGGACAGCCTTGCTGGTATAAATTGGAAGAAGTTGGACTGATGGCAATTAATGACAGTTTAATGATAGAAAAAGGAATCCATCAAACTTTAAAGCAATATTTCACACAGAAAGGCTGCTATGTACAACTTGTGGAATTATTCAATGAAACTTGTTTCATTACTGCGTTGGGACAATCCTTAGATATACAGACATCTAAAGCAGATTTGGATAGTTTTACTATGGACAGATATAAAACTATAGTTGCAAACAAAACTTTTTATTATACATTTTATTTGCCAGTAGCAGCGGCTTTGAATTTATGTGGGTAAGTAGTTGCAAATACTCAAAAATACTTCTGCATTTTTCGCTAGTAACACAAAACCTCCAAAAAGATTTACAGATCCAGAAGTTTATAGGCAAACCAAAACGATTCTTCTTGATATAGGCAACCTCTTCCAAGTACAAGATGATTTTATTGATTGTTTTGGGGATCCTAAAATAACAGGAAAAATTGGAACTGATATTCAGGAAAATAAATGCTCGTGGTTGGCTGTGGTCTGCATGGAAAAAGCATCAGAAGCACAAAAGGAGATAATGCGAGAGTGTTACGGAAAAACTGGTAATATAGATATTGCAAATTTAAAAGTTGGGTATTAACTTAATTTTTTTAAGATCCGGTTAAAGTAGCACAAGTGAAGCGCTTATACGAGGACCTAGGACTTCCAAACGTATATACTGCTTACAAGGAGGAGACATACAATAAGATCGAAACACACATTCAGCAGGCTTCAACGGATGTTCCAGCGCATCTTTATAGTATTTTGTTACCTATCTTCACCACAAAAATTCGGACAGACGCTTTAGGCTCTTCTCACACTTCTGAAGCTTAACCATTTTCCAAGATATGTTAATATATTCACTGCATTGAGTATGTGCGCCGTTCTTAAGATCCACAAAGTTCTCCAAATTGCTTTTTTTGTTCACATACCCATATTTCTCCATATTGAATTATTATAACAATTTGTATGAATCTGCCTTGGTGATTAAATTGAATTCCAAAAACTAAATTCATTGGCTGATTTTGCATTTCATTTTTACTCTCCATTTTTCCTTTTGTATAACGATCGAACCAACATCCTACGGATAAAGGACCAAATCAAATGGTAAAAAACATAAAATTGTAAGACCTCATTTGAATGGTTTTTATATAGAAGTTGACTTTACTGAAACTGAAACATCTTTTCATAATATGTATTTTATTTGTAACGCATGAAAAATATCTATGGTACGGCAAAATGCTGTGGACATAACACATAAGATTGCAAGACATTTTGATTTTTTTATGCCCGGAACTGGTAGGAAATTGGAATATTATATGGAAAACAAAACAGGTGAAATCAGTTTCTCTTAATTATGTAAAGAGCTGGTACCAAATTTCCACCAGGAGGTGAGAGTTGTAAGGGTATGTTTTTATTTGGTAATGTTAGAACGCATATCTCATCTTTTCTTTCGGTTCATTATCATCAGTCTCCTTTAATCCGTCGAGGAGTAGAGGGCAAAAACGTACAGGTTTTCATAATCTTTCAGAGGTTAACAGGAGTATGTCTGCTGAATTAAAACTTTTTTTTTTTATTATATCCTATAAATTTTGCAGTTTCATTTTTCGCTACAAACAAGCTGTTGATGCAAATTCTTTATGTTATAAGTTGTTCACTTTAACCAAAACACAAATCGGATTTTTTTTTTAATTTCTTTTGCGTAGGACGTATCTTCATTGATTAGCAAATTTGACTAAAAATTCAATACAGCACTTCTTGTTTTAACTATATTGTTTTATATGTTCCTCAAATGCATATCCTGTGCTGGGAGCTAGGTTATTTTCAATATACGTACTTACATAAAAAAAAATGATTCTCATCAATGATACTGAGGTAACTAAGGCACTAAGATTAGTCTGAGAACCATACAAAGACATGTGACGACGCGGCTGATCCGTTTCCATTATTTATAAATTACGGTTAAGTCATCATATAAACCTGGTAAATCATTTTTTTAATTCAGGCCAGTACTACCTTGCTTAACATATACACCAGTAGCTAGGTAGGCTTTGTCTTTTTTTTACCGTAGTGAAAAATATATTTTTGTTTACAGTCTCGTGACAGCTCACTTCAGAGTAGTATCTAAAAAGTGAAAAAAATATAAAATATATTCAGAAAATATATCGCATCATCAGAATCAAGAAGAGGTCCTTTAATTCTATATGCCCGTCCACAGATTTCTCTTATTTCTTATCAGTGAGGCAAGACTAAACTGGACCAGTGCTCCATCGGAAGCTAGGGTTACACCGAAAACTTTCAAGCTCAACAGCGAGCTAAAAAGCAGCAAGATTTCCCAACAAGAGCCGGATCACATTTTCATTGGGACAATACGGTCCCATTACAAATTACTAAATTAATTGAAAGCAGTTCTTCAAAATAGTTATCCTATTTGTGTATACCTTGTTTTCAACTGCCGCCGTCTCTATTGTTGACAGGAAACGAATCTTTATCGCCGATAACTGTTATAGGGACATTCAGTTGGAATGAAGCAATTTATACAGCTTGTCAAATTAGTGACGATTGCAGATTCTATACAGGTTATCCAATTGATAACGATTGGTGTCGATAACTACTTTCACAACCCTCAAGATTGGGAGATCAGTGGTCAACTGGTTCTCTTCCCAACTCTCAGGATTGGAAATTCAGTGATCAACTGATACACTGACAACCAAAGACACATTTCAATATCACATCGCAAAATATAAACCAGATAAACTAACCAAGTGCATAGTATTGTCCGACATTACTCGGATTTTCAATCCTCTTGGATTTATGGGACCTGTCACGATGATACGAAAGCTATTTGCGCAATGATTATTTAAGGAAAAATGCACCTGAGATGAAGCCTAATAGAAAGAAAAGTGGATAAATTTAAGAAACGCCTATCTGAACTCTTGAGCTTAAAAATTCCGAAACATTTAATATTGTCCAAATCACTTGATGTGCAACTTCACGCATTCTCTGAGAAAAGCGAATACGCCTACAGAGTCTGCTGTTACATCAGATTATAATTATCACGCCCAAATTAGGGTTAGTCTTTTGTATCTAAAATCAATCACAGCACTACTGAAGGCCATGACACTTGCTAGATTGGAAATCTGTGCAGCATTTTTGATGGAATGAGTTAAGTGGCACCAGAAAATGTATAGGCGAGAAAACCAATATCTGCAATACTACAACCATTCGAATAAATTGTTGTTTGGAAGTATTTTCTCAATTTCAAGATTAGCTTATGCACATCGCGAAGGCAAATAAGATCCTTCATAAAGGAAGCAGTAGACGCAGAAGAAGGGCACCCATTGAAATTGTGGGAAGTGTCGCAAGCACATTTTTTTGGAATTGGCGATTGAGAAAGAAATTGAAAGGTCTCGTACGAAGGAAAATAACTTGTTTTACTTATTGAGAAATCAATAGTGCGCTTTTGCTGCTGACCAGCTTTGTTCTAAAAATGACGACGGACTAATAGTGTATGGTTTTCGATCAAATTTAAACTCAATTTGAAAATTGAAGATTATTTATTTATTGATAATTTTATTTAAAACAGTCTGAAGAGTACATTTTAAATAGTCTGAATATATTTCACTAGCCGCCTGAAAGAAAAAGAAAAGTATTTGTGAGTACAACGAGTCAATGGGGATCCTAAGTAGTGCAGTCACTCACTATCACACCTAATTCGCCGATTAAAATAGGATTGAGGTCCAGACTCCCGCCAATATCCCCTATTTGTTGATTGACTTACCGACCAGTGCCAGTTGCCGTAGTTTGAGTTGGACGAACACTGACCGCAGCTATTTCCCCATTACTATATTCACACCACACATTGACAGGTTTATAAAAAAAAAAACTAATTCTGCTATAACTAATATATTAAATTAAGACTAACTACTGCAACCCAGCTTTTAAGCACGTCAAATAAACACACAATTGAACGTTGAACTCAACGACTGATTCCTACCCAAGGGATGCGGAGTACTGCTCTCATCCTCAGGCAGCAGATCCTGCTTCTCTCTCGCCAGTTTTATGACAGGGTTATCTGGCTCAAGGGTTTCCTTTATTGCACCTCTCTCTTGCCAACTGCTTAATTACCCACAGACTCTGTTTTATACTAAAGATAGAAGTATACCTTACCATTTCTTCTATTAATAAAAATAATATCAGCCACAGCCAGGGTAACACAGGTCATATATTCTGTTCGATATCAAGATACCGTTACAATATAATGAATATTTTCAACTATTTAAATTTATTCCAGTTCCAATTCCGCATGAAAACGGGTTTCTTCTAATCAAGCTTTCGTTGGAATACCTAATTGTAAACTTGCCAGAGACACAAATTACCGCCTCATTCAAAGATGACTGAACAGATGTAAACCACTAAATGAAGAGGAATACTGGTGCTGTTAGAACCATCTGATTTTGAGCTTAAAGGCCAACATAAGTTAATGTGAAATGCGCTTGGTGAATCATCACAAATCACTATCAAATTGTTAATTACGATCCTCCTATCGATCGAGTGTGTGGATACAACTTCATACTACCAGCATTTGTGCATGGACATGGAGACAACATTTAATATTGTATGTAGAACACAAGTAATGCAAATAACCCTTAAAGGAAGATTTATTTTACAGCTCCGTCTAAATTGTTCCATAAAACTATCATCCATAAAGATTACCGGTCTAGACCGCTATCTGAGCAAAGTAGTTTCATCATTCATTCGACATATGCACTTGCGCAATTTCTCAAGGAGCCACAACGACAAGCCAGAAAAGTATGCTGTATCAGAGAGTCACCTGCAATCCAATTACAGCGAATTAGATGTCCCGACTAACCAAATACATGACCTGAAGGAAAAGGTAATTTTTCACAAGGAGAAACATTACATGACATTCACCATTCCACCATCACTTATGTTCTTCATCGCGCACTACTTCCTGGATGCTGCTCCTATCTATTCGAGGTGCAAGCATACCCAAAAGTTATTGTCCATAATTTCTCCAATACCAGCTGCAAAGATCCCGGACGAGGCGGTTGGTTTTTCTTCTTGTATTTATAAATTTGATTTAGAATCATTAAAAATAAAAGTTCTTAAAATTGTTCTTTGTCCAAGATTATATGAATATTATCATTTTTTCTGTCCGACGAACCGTAATAGAAATAATGTCCGAAAAACCACTTCAGAAATCAAACTTGCACAGATGGGTGACCATACAAAATTACATACAAATATTCATCTAGATTTTAGGGTATCATAAGAATTGGTTTTATTCCAATTTTAGCTTTATTTCTTGTTAAACATTTATGTTAAGTTTTTCTTATCTTGCGAAAGGCGAATTTCCGGTATAATTATTAGGGTGGAGCGAAAATTGCCAAACAAATTTTATTTCCAGTAATCACTTGGCCTGTATATAGAATAGTTGCCTCTTTTAGAAGTGAATTACTGCACAAAAAATTGGTTTGCTCATACTTCATCTTCGGCTGCCAAATTGACATCTAAATTTGAAAAAAAAACTTTTACGCAGCTCTTGGCTTATTTTCATAATTATCCAGAAAACTTGCTTCCTGAATGAAAATAACCCAGAAATCACCCCGTGGATGTGGCTGCAAGTCGAGTTCACCACACATCCACCCTTTTAATCAGTTTCTTTATATTCAGTTGTCTTTAAAACTTAGTGATACTGATCATTTGTCTCGAATTTTGGTAGGGATATTCTGGAGGCATTTCTACATTAAAATTAAAACTGAGAATATCAAATTCACGAACTTGGTTTTCACTATGCTTTGCTTCTCTGCATTTTAATATCCTCGGAAGATGCTTTTTTTCGTCAGCTTGCATTGTCAATAACAAATTTTCAGGGTAACGGGAGTAACTAAATCTTTGCAGTACTTGATCTGCTACCTTCTTAGGCTAATCAGGTAAAAATCTACTTTTTTTTTTATAATCCCAAAAATGCCATGGCGGTCGGACCTTAAGTGCAAATCAGGTGGGTGCGCAGACTTTCATAAAATATTCTGTAATTATATTTAAATTGTATGAAGGATTTTCGGTAGAAACATACAATCTCAAGATTCTGTTGGCAGTTGTTAAACATCTTGAGTGTGCCATTTTGCCTGGTTCTCGTTATGTTAGACTTGGCGAAATTGTTCCCATGGAAATTGCATTGCAGATCTTATAGAGATATTTTTGATCTGTACATAGCTCGGTAAGATCAATATCAGGAAAATTAACATCTATTTTTTTGAACATCACAACCGGATGTTTTTCGCAGTTTTCTACTTTTTTTCCAATTTTTTAGTTCATTAGTGTGCACTAAGCACACAAACCACTGCAGAGGACACACCAAAGAGTTTTCAAGTTGGCGTATTATTCCACTTTTATAACCTTTATTTACCGCTGTCCCGTCGCATCCAATTGCTTGCACCTCGGAAATATCTATGTTTTTTCCAGAAATTTCAATAAGCTTCTTTTAATATTACCAGCACTTCCAGAGGACGGAGTTATGTGACCAAGATAAACCGAACCCGATTCTGAAACTAATACTATATATTCTTCTGTGATTGTCTTTCTTGAAAGAGTATCTCCTTCCTTTACTTGAATCAAAGTTTTATCCTTTCTCCCATTCAATAGACACAGGATATTTCTTCTTCATGCTTCTCTTTTTAATTCTTGCGAGTCTTAACTTTTTCTCTCCTAATTTTACTCCGATCTATTATTATTATTTTGGATGATTCTTCCGCTGTTATTATTAGAATTGCAGATCTCTCTGAGACTCCTGTTCGATCACAAGCCTGTGCTAAAGGGAGTTTTGTTCTCATCTGAGAAGTAGAAGGCGCGTTTAAGATTTCAACATTTTTTGGAACTTTAAAGTCGATACGCGTTGGACGAAACACTGGAGCTCCTGGGGTAACTGGGGCAATCTTTCCAGGAATTCGATGTTACTTAACAAATGTCATCGTCCTCTTTGGATTTCTACGCTCTAATCTTTTTTCAAGAATTTTATTTGTCTTTATATCAACTTTGCCAATAACAATTTTCCTTAAAGTTCTCTGGTTTGTTAAAAAGCTCCTTTCATTTATAGCTACTTTAATTTTACAAGAAAACTTCAAAAAGTCTTTACATTTCCACAATGAAATATCAAATAATTGTTTTTCACCAAATTCTCTAAAACGAATAGTTTTGTGACATATTTAACTTGTCATACTTTTTTATAGGCTTTTTAATATCGTGATATTTCTTGTGATACTCTTTTATATTGTGTAAAATTTGTTGGTCAGATACTACAGAAATAGAACTTTTTTCCCACAAAACTTTTAATTCGTTTATCAACGACAAACACACATTACCCAAACTCGGCTCTTGTTTATTTAAATCTAAAAGTTCTTGTCTTAAAAACAAATAATATCCAATAATGTCGGCATAGGTTGGAAGCATACTGTCTTTAAACGTTTTTGGATCACCAAACACCGGACAGAATGAGTCTAAACGCGTTTGAGACATACTTTCTTATAGATATAATATAACAATAAACTTAATCACGAAAGAAAGACAACGCTACCCAAACAACTGCACTGCGACACTGTTACTGCCTAAATATTATGTGCATTTACTTAAAAAACTATACAAGTTTTGTGGCTATTTATAGTACAAAGCTAAAAAAACAAAGTCGTTGTGGCAGCTAAAGGACAAATACGATTTAAATGAGATTTTGCACAATAATTACATTTAACAAAAGGCAACTATTCCGCATATAGGCTACATGAAATTCAAAAATGTTTTTTTTTCGCTCCACCCTAATGATTATATCGTGTTACAGTGAAAAAATACTTTTCACGAGGCATAGTATAGGTTGTAGGTCTGGTGGAAACAAAAGTAGTGGTAGAGAAAATATTTCTCATAAACTCCCAATATGTCATTTTAAACCGGAAAAATGGGGGGAAAGAACTTGGTTATGCATTATTGTTAAAATCAAAAATCAAGAGAACGTAGAATTACCCTAACGACAAAACTTTCTTGAACATCTCCAAAATCTTTCAAGCTATTCATAATAATGTACATCGGGTCAGACTACCTAATTTTTTCTAAGAAAATGATAAATTTCCCTCTCGTCAAGATGCTGAAAGGAGATGTAAAATTGCTGTCAAATGAAAATGTAATTTTTCCTGAAAATATCTGAGAATCCAGCATGAGTTTCTCAAACTAAATCTGTTCACAGCAAAAGGAGTGTAAATATAAGCACGTGAATTAAAATATCGTAGGATTAAGGCAACAAATTTCGAACCAACTCTCGATATTTAAAAGGAAACTGCTTTCATAGAGTTTTATGAGAGTAAAATCTAGAAACTCCACCCCTTCTAATTTTGTTTATTATCTTTGCATGGGTCAGAGATTTTTCATGCAAAGCACTCACATATTCATAGCCTCTTATTTGTATATGAATCAGAAGGCCCCAGTCCGACTTTTGAGGTATAATAAAGCCTTTCATACCTTCTAAGAGAGCTGGTAGTAGTTCTTGTCTTAATTATAACCCGCATTACCTTTACATGGCGACGGGGCTGGAGGTCAAGTATATACTTCCCAGCTCCCTTCTCGAATATGTACTTAAAGAAGGCATGACTTGATAACACATTATGGAAGATATGCTTGCTTCTATGTTGCCTTTTGGAATGGGTGCTTTTATATATGTTTATAGAAAGAATGCGTGGTAGGATAAGTAATTTTATAAGAGATAATAGATGTTGTTTTAATTATAACCCGTATTATATTTACCTTACAGCTAGACTGGGGTCAAGGATATACTTTCCAGCTCGCTTCTTGTGCTTTTGCATCTCCATTCAGAGCGCATGGTAGAAGAAGTATTTTTGTAAGAACTTCACTATGCTGCATATATGCATAAGTATAAAAAAATGAAAATTAAAAAAAATTTATTTGAACACACACATACATAAATCATTTTTAAATCCATGCTTTAACGCTATAAATTTATTGTTTTCGCCATTAACACCTTCTGTAAGGTAATTATAATTTATAATTTAAAATAGAATTGATTTATTTGTATACTTAATGAAAAGTACATCATTGAAGCGTTTAAACTCCTTGAATGTTTGCTTTCCATGAATTCCGTCGTAGTTGAAACTTAGAAATAGAATTATTTCCTTGTTCAAAATATTGGGTAGGTTTTCCTGCAACCCTCCATTTTTAAGAATTTTTTCGATCGTGGATGCCTACGAATTTAAAAAATATCTTAATAACTAGTTTCATATGTACATACATAAATAAAGTTAATTTTTATTACAATAACAGAAACATTGTTTTGGTAAATACCTACCATTTTATCTTCATCAATATTTTTTATTTCCTTCTCTATGTTTTGTAATTCTTGAATATATTTAAGTGGATATTTTGCAATCCACCAAGGACATCTTTAGTGGTTTTACGTTTGATGAGTTGACGGAAAATTACTTTCTGCTGTAGGACTTCGCTTTGGATTAAATCATTAGTTTCTTTATTCATTTCGACTGTGGAAACTAGTGAATTTATTAATTTTTTCTGCTCCTCTACTGAGTTTTTTTTTTAATTTTTATTTCTTGCATTAAATCTGTAATGAGAGAATAATTTTATGGTATTAGTTTTGTCAAATACAATATATACGTACCTTCGCTTCCTTAAAGGATTAGTAAATATAATTTAATTTTTTCCACCCACACACAAATGAAACACAATTTAATTAGCACTTGCGGCAACCACTTGCACTGAAAACCAAGACTCAAATGACTCATTCGAAATGCTGACTGAAAACCCAAAATTCTTCTGCACCTATGACTCATTTTTAAATGCGGAAAACAAGTAATAAATAAACTGAACACGTTACGTTACTGCCTTCTCATATAACTGATTGAATTAGGCGTATAGAAAGAGAAGGCGAACTAGAATGTTCTTTCAAGTATTTTCAAGTAATGAAATAATCGCTTCTCAAAAGCAGTACAACTATAAAGTCCGACTGGGGCTGCATCAAGATTACCCATGTCCGAGTGGTGTCGATGAGCTTGTCTGCATACTTCATTAAGTGGGATGGCAGATATCCCTTTTTTCATAAAAATTTGCAGTAAGTATCTTCGTACTACTTAGTTATATGGTTATACTTCAGTTATTTTGCGTTTATATTCTTATGACCCTTTAGTAGACATAGATTTCATATTTAGGTAATTTAGGTAATCAAACCCAATTATTTTCTTCAAAAGCTTCACAAATACTTAATTGAACAAAGTTATTGAATTTCTCTTAAACTCTTAAATTAAGTAACGAAACACCTTGCGAAAAGAAATGCGTGTACCAAGACTTAATTATTTGAAATTGGAACTAATGGACACCAGAAAACATATATTCATAATTGAATGACAAATAATTGTTTGTTGAAATTCAAATAATGACCATCAGAAATAATTATTTGGGAATGATTCACCAAATAACGAATAATTATTTGATTATCAAATAACGCACGATCGAATAACAAATAATTATTTGAAATTCAAATAATTTCCACCAAATAACAAATAATTATTTGCGAATAACTCAGAATAAATTGATAATCAAATAAAAATTTATTCGAATAATTTTTTATTCGATTTTTTAAAAAAATCGTTATTTGATTGAAAATTTATTCGAATAATGCGCAGCACTGGTTTTAATGTACTGAAAAGTTCTACAGAATGTGAAATGCTATGAAATTGGTGGTGACCATATAAAATTGCATAGGGGCATTTATTTAGGGGATCATAAGAATTGGTCTTAGACCAATTCGAGTTTTCTTACTTGTTTAAATTGCAAAGACAAAGGATACAAGATTAAAATTACTGAGAGACTATTTTCGTAAACTACTATGTTAGTATCTATAGCATATAAAAAATCAATGCCTAGTTATCAATATAGAACATTTTAAGAATAAATTCGTAAAAAATGAATGCATCGCTATTGTTGGCCTGTTGTCGGCCTGGCCACAGATATCGCGTCAATTTGCAAAAACTAAAAAAAAACAAAAAAATTCAAGTAAATTTCTTCTTTTCTATGCTCGTAAAAAAATTGGTAATGGTACAGACAAGGTACTCGCGAATATATAGCTAAGAAAGCAATAATAAAATTTCATAAACAGCTTACGCAATTAAATTCCGAACACAAACAACAACAATACTATACCCTCCGGCTTCAATATGGTAAAATTGTTTTCTATCGGAAAATAAAAACGGAAAATGTTTGCCATGTGAATACATCATTAATTATGTACTGCTGATAGAGCAAGTTATATACAGCGAGTACTCCTTCTGCGTGTGGCATTAAATCGAAAGCTATGTAAGAAAGCACACGCTACTATTACATAATTAAATTTTTGCAGCTTGAAGTGGAGAGCTTTATCTTCTGCCATTCAGCCTTAAGCAGCTACATTCCCGTAATATACAACGAAAGTTGAAGCTGCACTGAGTTTGATAACCTCGAAAACTGAAAAGGTGAAAAAAGGCAAGAAATAACAACTACAACAACAACAACAACTAATGTTAACTAAGTATCTTCGGCGGGCACCAAGATTAATAACACTCTGTTGATTGTTAACGGATTAAACTCTATATTTCCACGCTTGTATTTATTCGTAGCGAATTTTCTATTATTATATGTATCTCAACAGCACTAAATCTTAAAACTTATATTTTATTCCTGTTTAATTTAATCAACCAAGTCACGAACGGGAGGCGACACCGATTAAATTCTCTAACCAACTCACTGAGTTTTTCTTATTCAGGTGCCCCATTTACCAGTTCAATCAGTGGTCAGTTTGGTGACCCCGCAGTTCAATAGAAAATTGCCTTAGTTTGCTTATTTGCAATTTGAAATATGTTTGTTTTAATTTTTTTAATTGTCGACATTGCACTTTATTTTTTTGATCATACGGTTGACCACTGTGAAATTTGATCCTTTGAATGAGAGCTCATTAAGAGCTTTAATTTTTTTTATTATAGAAATATTTTCAGGTAACTTAATTAAATTTAATAGTAATTGAATCTTGTGCATGCAAATGATTATTTAGGAATACTTGCTTTACAAGCTTCCCAGATTTTGGGGATCTATACTGTAACACTGCAACAACAACAAATTCAAAAACCGCTCAGAGGGAAATGGAAACGCTTAAAGACGACCTCAAGACCGGTTCTTTGGAAGCTCGCAGTCCCTGTTCATATCGTTTTAACGTGAGCATAACCGCAAAGGGTACCGTTCAGATGCAGATTCTTGGGAAGCGTTCTTGGAGCGCTTGTATGGTAGCATTATTGGAGCGCTTCTAGGGTAGTACTCTTGGTGGGCTTATAGGGAATACAGAGGAAATCAAGATAAGCTCTTTACTACAAATTTCAGTTTTATGCTGAAGGCGCTAGGTTTAGTTTTCAATATATGTATATGAATTACAAGGACAATGTTTTTTCTAAACAAAAATAGCAATATTACTTGTCTTTTAATTTTCTCTGCTTGCTCATATGCAATGCAGTAGGTTGAGAATTGTCTGTAAACTCGTATATTGTACGGGTTTGGTAAGAGTAAAAAACTCATTACCACTTTCCACTTATTATATTATATTATTAAAAAAATTTAATTAACCACACACTTCAACTGACTACTAAAGAATGAAAATTCAGCTACGCTTTCAAACATATATGAGTCACATTTTCACAGCAAAACACAGATAGGTTATGAATAAGCTTAAACTCAAAAAGGAATCTGCTTCCGCGTAGTAATTCGGAAAAGATTGAAAGTTCTGGTCAACATTAACTTAACAACAAGTTTGTTAACTTAACAACAAGTTAACAAGCAGGCGAAATTTCCGAGTGTTTTATTTACATTTAAAATGCGCACGCAAGAAAAGGAAGAAAGAAAGAAAAAAAGTCAAAAAGTAAAAACAAAATCAAGCTCTCTTTAAAACTTCTATGAATAAAGATAAAAAATGTGAAAGCGCAAATTGCATGCAGCGCAACAGAATGGCAAGTGTTTCATTTTCGTAAATAAATGAGAAGGGGCGGAGTTTTCACGTTTTACTCTCATAAAATGTTCCCGGGCTTTTGAGAAAACCGGTTTTTATGAAATATTGACAATCAGTACGTTTACATGAATACTTGAAGTATACTTGAGGAGGTATGCTTGAAGTATGTGTAAATTTCAACTTAAATAATTGGAAAATTAAATTCAAGAAAAATTCAGTCAAGTAATTGGAATTAAATCAATCAACCGCCCACCTGAGCTTCAAGTGGATTTAAAGTCAAGTACTCAAGTATTCATGTAAACGTATTGAATGTTTGATCACATGTTGCAATGGGCACACGATGTTACTGTAATCCTATGATACAGGGTTTTCCAATAAGAGGTGTTATTTTGATATTCAAAGAAAAATGCCATTTTTTCAGATAAATGATAGAATTTTTATTTCATTATAAAAAGGAAGATATGCCGTTAATAATGGAAAATAACATCAGCCAAATGACCACCACGACCACGCCTACAGGACCATATCCTTTTCATGAAATTTTCCATAACCAAATTGCAAAGTGGCTGCCCCATGTCCTCGATAGCCTCACGAATTCCATCTTTGAGGTCTTGAATCGACGCTGGGCTGTTGGCGTAGACCTTCTTTTTCACGTGGCCTCAAAGGAAGAAGTCGCAAGGTGTTAAGTCACAAGATCTCGGTGGCCAATTGTGATCACCTCTTCGAGAGATAACACGGTCCGGAAACTTTTCCCGTAAAAGATCAATGGTTTCGTTGCTTGTATGGCACGTAGCGCCGTCTTGTTGAAAGTAAACGTTGTCCAGATCAATACCATCCAATTCCGGCCATAAAAAATCATTAATCATCTGTCGATAGCGCAAGCCATTCACCGTAACTGTTGCTCCAGACTCATTTTCGAAAAAGTAAGGTCCAATAACCCCGCGGGACCATAAACCGCACCAAACAGTCGCACGTTGAGGATAGAGAGGCTTTTCAACAATAACTCTTGGGTTTTCCGAGCCCCAGATGTGACAATTTTGATTGTTGACGAAACCATCGAGGTGGAAATGGGCCTCATCACTCAAGATGAGTTTTCGATGGAATTCCGGATCATTTTCATTTTTCAATTTTAATAATTTCAATGCGTTGTTGAATCATGTATCGTTCCATTTTTTAGTAATGGCGTAGTTTCTACTTGTCAAACGTCAAAAAATTACAGCTCCAAAAGTGACGTCTACCGAAATAGCGGGCTAATTAAAATAACACCTCTTATTGGAAAACCCTGTATTTGAACAGCACGTGTTTCTGTTTACATCCGTTTTGCTATGAAGAGATTAAGTGGGAGAACTCATGCCGGTTTCTCTGATATTTTCGGGAAAATGAGAATTTTATTTGAGAGGAATTTTACATCTCCTTTCAGCATCTGGGCCAAAACGAAATTTTATCTTTTTCTTAAAAATGGGAGGTAGTGTAGCCCGAAGTACATTATTATGAATAGGTTGAAAGGATTTTGAGGGATTTAATAAGTTTTTGTCGTTCGGGTAATCCTACGTTCTCTCGATTTTTGTTTTTAACTCGTTGTCTCAGTTCCACTACAATAGTGCATAGACAAGCTCTTTTCCCCCATTCATGCAAAAGACGAAAGTATATGAAATTACTTGTTTCATTCTAAAAAACACCGAAAAATTTCCAATTTTGCTCAACTGCTTCTTAACTTGTAATTATGTTAAGTTTGCTTTCAGATGCATCTGCTTCCGCA
Source organism: Dioctria linearis (assembly GCA_963930735.1). Classification (NCBI taxonomy): domain Eukaryota; kingdom Metazoa; phylum Arthropoda; class Insecta; order Diptera; family Asilidae; genus Dioctria; species Dioctria linearis. The sequence goes on along the minus strand of OZ005740.1, from coordinate 345,256,639 downwards.
AAGTTTCCTTTGGTTATACCAAAAGAGCGCGCCGGAAAAGGTATTTTCTGCCCACGTTATGGAAGCGCTTCCCCTGACAAGCGCTTGATATATTTCCCGCTGGGCGGTGCCAGAAACGCCAGTTTAGAATTAAATTTCATGATGCATGCCTATGCAAACGATACAGAAGTTTCCATGACATTTTGAATGGAATGCGAAGCGGTAATACCAAATATCCTTGTTACCTTTGTGAGTGGGATAGTCGCGCGGCACGCAAAAGAGACATGAACAAAGTCAGTGGACACTACGTATATGGTTTCAAATTGGAAACAAGAATGTTTTGAGCATCCCATTGGTACGGACCGAAGATATCATACTACCCTCACTGCATTTGAATTTCAGCTACATGAAACAGTTCGTGAATAAATTAAACGTCGACAGCCAAACATTTCGTCATCTCAGTACAAAATTTGCTGAGTTGAATGGCGATAAATCCTTAAATTTTTCCACTGATTTTGGCTAATTTTCAGAAATTTATACGGGACAACGATTCTGCAACCAAATTAATTACTGTGGAAAGATTGGTGGTGCAATGGGCAAGTGAAGCGTGGAGCTGCCAGGGGAGGATAACTGGATGTGAAAAGCCATATATGTTTATGTCCACCGTGCTTCGTTGTGCTGAGGACATAGCTTTCTGATTTCTGATGATTGTGACCTAGTACGCAACTTGGTATTTGTACCTTGGTATGCTATAAGACTACTGGCGTTTGTATCAAGCCTCTCCTAGCCTAAAGGACGGATCATAACCTTCTTCTGGTCCACTACTGTCACTTTTTAAGTGCTAATATGATTAAGCCCGAACGGAGGTACCAGTAACGTTTAAGAGTCTGCATGAAGATTCATTGGAAGTACTCATAATCGTACGATTATGTTATACGAAGCCATACCATTTGGGTAGCCGACATTGCTTACTTGCTACTACGGTATTGAGGAGCCCCGAATTGATCTACATAGTAGTGATATGCAACAAATTGAAAAACTTTTCAAGAGAAAACCATGATGATATCTCAGCCTACTATTGGTCTCTTTAACGAGGGGGGGACAGTAGTCTGTGAAGCGCAATGCTGAACAAGGTGAAAGCTGTATAAGAGGAAGGCATACATACTTGATAGATGAAATTTGTTGGTTTGTTGTTTATGGTGGTATGATTTTAAGGGTGCTTTTGAGCATTGGCATATCCTTCTGGAAAATAGTGTGAGCACGTGGAACGGTATAATGCATGAAGTCATAATAATTGGAATGATGTGCACGCATTGTTGGGTACAGCCCACAAGGAGGATACTATTTATGAATCGGCACATGCTTCTGCGAGATAGAAATTGAGGTTTTTGACTGTGTGGGTACTGTAGTAATGCTAGGCAAGTGGGCCGATTATGTGATGAAGTTATGTGCTCATGTAAGTCAGAATAATAAAATCTTAGGCATAGTTGTGCGAAGTGCGAGGAGTGAGTTGAGAAAGACAGACATAGCCTCTTGGGCAAGGGGCGAAATGATGTCTAAGATGATGAATAAGTTGATGAGTAACGGAAATCAGGTATATATGTTAGTAGTGCTTATATGGTTAGTATGCATGGTCAGCTATAAGATCTAGATGGTGAATCTCGAAGCATATCCAGACTGAATTGGGCATATCTTAACCTTCACATGGCCCCTCTGACAGCGCCCATAAGATTGTATAACCTATATACGCCAAATGCAATTATTTTAGACGTTGCTAATTAGATCTAGGCCCGAACGGAGTTACCAGTACCGTTTAAAAAAGAATATCTTGCATGAAGGTATGAAACTGGGAGTATTCATGATCCGTTGATCATACTTTACGAAAGCTATACTACGGGGTTAGAGGAGCCCTGAATAACAAGGTTTTATCCACCTCAACTTGGGATGGCCCTTTATGGGAGCATCGTAGTGGCTGTGGTGTAGGGTGCCGTGACCCTAGATCGGCAGATATTGGATAGGACTCGCTTCTACCAGTAAGTTGTTGTCATGTCATGCCCCTTTGGCACACTGGTACTCGTTGTTTCGACACGAGGAACTTGATTGTCCATTACAACCCGAGCATGAAGACTGCCGTGAGATTAAGCCATACTTGGCAGATGCTCACGTAAAACCCTGACAACTTTCTGGTCACTTTAACGCGATACAGACGATGCAATGTACAAACGAAAAAGATTAAGTATGCATTTTTAAGTTTTACTTATAACTTCGAATTCATTCAACAACTTTTTTATATTTTACGGGAATGTAGCTGCATGAAGAGAAAAAAATCGATAACTCGCAATAAATTAGGAGTTAGCAGCTTTCAAAACATGTTTGCAAAGCAATCAATATGTGAGATGGATGGCATTTTTAACACATGCGCTCAGACGTTAGAGGTTCTAAGATTCTATAAAATATTTACGAGCATATGCATAACAGTGAAACACAGTAAGCCCAGGAATTATCAACTGACATTATTCATTACTCTTATTCTCCCCCATTTTAACTATAGGAGCCTTATTTTTAGCATATTAGACTCAAGTTTTCAAAGAAGAGTTACTGTAGCCTTTAACGACGTCATCCGTGTATCTGCTCTTGCTACGTCCCTACTCGGCAGCTCTGTAGAGGCATATTTGACTCGTCAGAGGCTTATCTTCCTTCATAGGCTAATTTACACTAAATGCCATGCATATCTCTCCGAAAACCTACAGTTCTTGCACTCGAATAGAGGTCGTCAACTTCTTGTCGAGATGTACATCTTGGTACGGTGAGTGCTCTTACTTCGTCCAAGTTGCCCGAAAATGGAACTCTCTTCCAAATTTAATTCAGCGCACAGGTTCCGGCCTGACCTGTGCTAAGCTAGTCAAAGATTACCTTAATTAGTTATTAGATTGTGATTGGTATTTATTCTCAGATCTTAAAATTCTTGTTGCATTGTTTTAATTAATTCTTAATTTTATTTATTTATTTATTTTATCTTCTCTTTTGTTTTAAATTTGTTGTATTTTTTATTTATTTATTTTTTTATTTTTGTTCTTTTCTTCGGCTCTTTATCTCTAAGTTCTCTTTTACTTTTCCATCTTTGGATTTCTTTTTTTTTCTATTTATTCATTTATTTATTTGTTGTCATATTTATTTTTGATTATTATCTTATTTTTGCTTTAATTTTTAATGTTACTTATGTTTTGTACAAGGCCGAATAAATGTATCGTATGGTATTGTATTCACACTATCTTACTTATACTTACCAATAAGTATCTTGAAATAAGTGTTGATGGTCATTAAAATGAAACGAATAAATTAATTTCATATTCGGGTTCCAAAATCCAGTAGATTTAAGCATATACTTACAAGATAAAGTAATATATCTGGTTTTGGAAAAATAAATTTCAAGTCAGATAAAGGCATAAGTAGAGGTGCATTTTCGTACCGCTTTCTCTTCACAACTTTTAGTGAGGAGAACATCGTTGATTCCATTATCTCTCGGAAGTATTAAATTTGTTTGTTCATAGAGTCGATTCATTTTTGCAATAATCTTCTTTAAGAGTTTATATACATATTACGAACTTTTAAGAATCCAATATTTTGTTAAAAACTGATAAAATTATATTATTATTATTATTATTAAAGGTGTTGGCTTTTTTTGTAAGATAAGTTTTTACTTTGTACTAATCAGAAGCCATTTGAAAGGCTAAAAATATATTCACAACTCAGTTTCAATAGAGTGCACAAATAATCTAACAATTTAATTTAACGACTTAACATGTATTCATTACAGCGCAAACTTAATATTAATCAATTAATTAAAATATTGATTACGATTGAATCAACTGCATATGCAAATCAGCAGCAAATCTTAAAGAAAACAATTAGGTAAGTGTACACCATTTCGCTAAGTAATTGCTTATTTGATTTGTTTAAAAAGTGTATTGTTGAATTTTCCTTTTTTCGAAAATTTATTATATCCTAGATGAAATCATAGGTTATACTAAGTTTTCCATTCCGTCTGTAACCGATAGAAATAATAATGGTAGAGCAAAATGGATTGAATCTGTCCGTCCAACCGTCCATCCATCTGTGCGTACGATAATTCGGGAGCGCGTGCACTTGGAACTGAAATTTTGCACACGAGCTTAAAAAGAAAGTTAAATTAAGATCGAAAAGGAGACAAATCGGGCAATTCCTTCATGGGGTTGCCTTATAAAAATGTTGTCTTTCAACATATATTTCAACACTGGTTGAGAACGCGTTAACGTAGAGTGCTGAAATTTTGTATACGATTTTTCACAGAAATGGCATATATAGTTTCAAAAATGGGCTAAATCGGGCAACCCCTTCTAGGTGTTTCCACATAAAAATTACTGATTTTTACGTATACTGTAAAAACGATAAGACCTATACATTTCTATTGTACTGTGTTATGGATCTATGAGCGATTGACTTGGATGTGAAGTTCAGACTACCAGCATGAGCTGACAGATCACTCGGTAGACAGCGTGAAGTGCTGGGTGGCATGCTACCTCGCCTCGGGTTCCACAAAAACCTGCCGCTGTCACCTGGCATATACAAAAAAATTTCGTGCAAAAACGAAAAAGCCGCAACACACCCAGTCCAGAAGTGACCTTTACATCACTTACCATTACCTGCTGTAAAGGCGCAGATGTTCTGCCTCCTTTCTGCTTGCCCTATCCACCCAAGGACACTGAGGGTTGAGTGTTCTTCAGTGTTCCTAAATGATGATCTGAAACTTTAAGAGGAGGAGCGGACCTTTAGTTAACCACTATCAGAGGAGGGCTCTAGGAGAGTGAAGGAGCAAATGAAAGGTTTAAGACATCTCCATTACGTTATATAGAGATAATTTATTCAGCTATTACCTAATTCTATCGTATGCTTAAAAGTTATTGAAATTTGTATCCTAATGCATGTGTTCTTATGTAGAATTATCGCAGCTTTCGTTTGTTTTTTTGAACTTTCAATTAAATATGTGCAACGTGGACGTCATTTTTCCATCGGCAATCACGTTTTCAATCTACACAAGGGGCGGGAACATTCCCGGTTAAACGGTTTCAGGACATTGAATCTCGCGATGTTATTTTTTTCCTACAGCACCTGGTTTCGAATTACCCAACGAGGCTTCAAATAACTTTTTGGAGATGTCGTCATTACGGCAGAATTCCTCTTTATCTCTCACCAATGAAATTCTGATCGGTGCACTTTTCCAGAATAATAATTTGTTTTCTTTTTAGGCGGAAGAAATGAATAAATTTCAGCAGTTCCACTCTTTAAGATTTTTTTAAAAACTTCCTTGAAAATTGACAAAAACTCCGTCAACCATGCCGGCCGAAAAAAAACTCTTCTTCTTCTTTCACCAAACTTAGCTATATGGAAGCGCTCCTCTGTGTCATTTAGGTGGCATTCGGTTAGCCGACTCACGCCGCACCGTCCACATAGGAAATAGATTACATATAGCAGGCTGTTGCTAGCTTCAGTGTAGCATACTGCTGCTGCGACCATAGCAACTGAAAACTAAATATGAAATCCTATGAAATTGGTTATAATCACTTTTACTGTCCTGTGAACCGTTTGTTTAATTTAACGTCTTTTACTTGGGAATAACACGTACTCAAAAAGAATAACAACCTTTCCTTTTATAACAATTTTAATTCTACCATTATTTAAAGTTCACACTATTGAATTCACAACGCAAGTATCTAAGTGTTCAACTACTTCAGCTATTTAGAAGGGCACAAAAAAACGGTTTTTTAAAAACTGTTTAAATACTGGAATTTTCAAATAATTTCCACCAATCAGGTTCACGTTTTCATTTTGCATATATAAATATTGTACTATCTCTTTCATTAAGATCGCGCCAAATATTTCATGGCGAAAGAGCAATGAATATGTGCTCCCATTTGGTCAATGGCGATCATTATCAGAACCTTGTTCGAATGTCAGTGATCATGATGTAAATAAATAAAAAGATTTCTCTTTTGAATTTTTTACAGGGTTAAACTTAATTTTATTCAAGAAAGAATTTTTTGGGATTCTCCGCTATATATCAAAAGCTAAAGAATGTTCTAATTTGTTATTTCATCACACAACTCATTAATTTTTGGTGACAAGTTTCAAGTCTTGGTTTGACTCATCAAAAGGTCTCAAATAGCGAAATTGGGTGATTTGAAAAACAAATGAAAAATGAAAAAAAGAAGAAAGAAATGAAAAGTTTGAGAAAAATAGAAAAAACAATTTTTTTATTTATTAAAAAAATTTAAAATTTTTTTAAAGAAGCAGATTCATTCGAAGCGAATCGAACCTGTATACGCCACGTAGTGGGCTGAAAAATAAAGAAGAAAAGGAAGAAGAAGAAGCGTTTCGTGTCAGCAGAAAACCTTCCACTCATCGGTGCAGCTTGGTTTTCTGCCTGCTGCAGACGCTTGAAAATAGATCGAACTGATCTCTTCTCATATAAACTCAGAATAAATTCTGGGTGTGAATTATATGAGGAAAAAACACTCCTATACAAGCCCAAAAATTAATGAGTTGTGTGATGAAATAACAAATTAGAATATTCTTTAGCTTTTGCTATATACCGGACAATCCCAAAAAATTCTTTCTTGAACAAAATCATGATGTAAATGTAAAGTGGAAATGTCAAAAGGTTTCTCTTGGTGGAATTTGAGGTAAGTAAATAATATTTTCATTTTTTAGAGTTGTTTTAATTTATTATTGTCAATTAATGTTGGGTTTGCATGAACCATTTATGTTTGCCTGAATAGATATTTAGATTTATTAACAAAAATATCTAATAATTTGTTTACATTTCAGGTTATGGTTATGTGGTACAGAAGAGAAATTGGAAATCGTATCTATGAGAAGGAACATCAAATATCAGATAAGAATATTAACATATTGTATCTTTAAGAGTTGATTCTTTGCATCTTTTGTTTTTAGGCGCTTGACATGGTTTCTTCACCGGAACACCGTTCTAGAAATATATACGAAAAACCACTTTAAAACTTGCAGAGATGGGTGACCATACGAAATTATATACGGACAGTCATCTAGGGTCTTAGACCAATTCTAGATTTTTTACTTGTTTTTAAATAACTGTTATCCATTCATAACACTTGACTAAATTACTTTGTTCGTGAGGGTGATGCTCGTGACGATAGTGTGAAAATTGTGGGAGCTTTAGGGTAGTAAAGGAAGATGGAGTTACGTGGAGATTTTTGATGGGGGAATGCGCAATTTTCCTATGGGGTTACCAGCCCCGAGGTAACTATCCCATTGTGTTATATATATATAAGTTATATATAATAGTTAAAGTTAAAGCTCTTCCTGAGTGCTATTAAATAACATATTTTTTACTTCCGTAGCAAATTTTATAATAGAATTTTCATCCCAATATCATTAAAATGCGTGATTATTTTCGAATTGTGTACAGAGGAGGGAGTAGGCTGGTTCGGGAGGCTAGTTTTTCTTTTAAACCCTTTTGGATTATGTTTTACATATTTCATGGGAACAGTTCAATTATCTATGTTCAACCGTTATTTGGGTTTTGATGTGATGTAATATATTTTGTCCTATTACAGTCGCCATGTAATATTAAGTAAGATTAAATTGTTGTGATCGACATGTAACATTATTAAATCGTTACTGTCGTCAAGTGGTACATCTGAAGTACTTCTTGATATTTATCTACGTCGACATCTTTTGCTTATGGATGTGGGAGTAGCTTATAATAGCATAACTCCTCTATTGGGATGGAGTAGACAGTAAAGCATAACTCCTAAAGATGATGATGGGAGGAGTAGCTTAATTAAACATAACTCCTATGATTGATAGGAGTAACTAAGCAGCGTAACCCTATTGAATATAAACTCGATGATTGCTCGATTATGCTGTCCTACTTAGATTATTTATATACATTAAGATTTTTATTATAAATAATAATATTATTTTTAAAATAAAGTTTTCCAGTTCTATCATGTAAAGTTTTTTTTTACGTGGAACAACTTACAAGTGCGATAATCTTCGAAAATACTTATCATAGAAAAAAAAAGTATACCACTAGCGAAAATTTAAAGAGTAGGTTTAGATCTTTAGATGAATTTAAAATTAAAAATATAAATCCAGTACAATTAGCAGGCAAAAACCATGCACTACTAATATTTTTGAAGAAATGAAACGTATGAGAAAATAACCTCCTGCATTTTAAAATTGATCAATTTAAAAATTCCTTAATTATTTATAGTTATGACTAGAAAATAGAAAGTAAAATATTATAATAAAAATACTTTTATAAATGAAATGAGTTAAGAAGTAAAAAACATTTTTTTTTCTTTCTCAGTGATATACACAAGAAAAATTCCATTGCAAAATAAGAAATGTCAGAACTCAGATTAAATCTTAAAAGTCTAGGCATCCATAACTAGTATAATTACAATTGTCTAACACCAAATACATGTGCAAGCTTTTATTAATGCAAAGAGTTCAAACATTTAAACACATTTAAAGCCAACTGAGATAATTTAATTTTTAAATATTGTTAATACATTCAATTTTAAGATTGAATCTGAGTTCTAGCATTTCTTGTTTTGCAACGAATCTTTTCTTGTGTATATCACTGAGAAAGAAAATATTATTTTTTTGTGCAATTTAATTTATAAAAGTTATTTTTTTTAAAAAAATTTTATGTTTTATGATATTCCGTTCTAGTTTAAAAATAACGGTAATTGAGATCTACTTGCTCCTTCGCTATTTTCATGCTTTTCACTACAATACAGCTTAGTAGCATGCCTGTACTTTTATGCAACAATCAGGAAGAATTAACTAAATCTGTATTGAAAATGTGCTCGTTAGATATATTTTAATTCATTTCCGTATTTCTTTCTAGAATTTTTATAGCCCAATTAACAATTTAAATGCAAATTAGTATTATTCAGCTTTTATTTAAGTTCTGTGCTTACCTATATAGGTATAAAGATCTCCTGGAGAGTAGGAAAAAAAATCAAGTAACTATTAAGTCTATTATGATTATCTCTAATAAATAATTCAAAGATTGCTAAAACTGGAAGATCGTGCTATAGTATGTATGGAAATGCACCACTTATATTTTCCTTGAATTTGTTTTACCTGAGGGAAGAGAGATAAAAATTAATCAATACAACTAAGATATTTTAAAATAACAAAGCCGAAAATTATTTTTAATTTGCATCCATGGTACAAAGAAGTTATGGCCTTCTCATTTATTAGACATTTCATTCGCTTCAATTTCGATTATTCTGACAAAAAAGTGGAGGGCATATTCAAGCTGAATCTTTATTGTTCAGTTTTCCCAAAAAGATTTAGCCAGCACAAAATGAAATAAATAAATGTGTTTAATCGGTTTGTACTTTTGAACAATTTACCATGTCTTTCAGTCAATATAACATAAAAATTGCTAATAAAGAGACTTGTTAAATATGTCCACCAAGTGACAAGCCAAACAAAGAAAATGAAGCGAGGCCATACATGAATGAAAATAATTAAAACGAAAATAGAATTTTTAGTATCAACATCTCGATTTTAAATTAAAACAATTCATTGCTGTTGCTTGATTTTAAAGATGTTCCTATTAAAACTATTCTATGTTTTGTTAATTAATTTTAAACCGTTCATATATTATTCCTTTTGTTCCCTGATAAAACTTATTCTTGACTTATTTTATCTCAGATGAATTGTACTTTAACCTATACCTAAATATATACTAGAAGTATTTTGTGTCTGCCTTCCTATCCATGGTACAATAATTAGCAAGTAGGGCTTTTCTAAAAGTTTCTAAATATTACAAGCAATATTTATAATGTACGAGCGTAAGCGTGATAAATCCTGTAAAAGCACATATAATATCAATAAAAGAACTCCAATAATATTTTGATAATAATAAAAGTTTTACTAAGTATGTATTCTAGGGAGATTAATATTTAAAGACCTTTCAGTTTTATTTCTACGAAATTATTGCTATTTAATTTCGATTTTTTTCCCCCTTAATGATGTGGTGACACGAAGAGAAAAAGTTATACATGTAGGAAATTATAATAAAGAATGGCGTGAAAATGCAGTCAGGTTAGGATGCAAGAAATTATTAATAATAGCACGATTAGATTTCAGAATTTACTGTTGAAATGCAAACTCGACAATTCACTTTAATGTTGAACATATTATATTTAAAGAGAGATCAAATCTCTGATCTGATGTGTACATCATCGTTGATGGAAAATGCGCAAGGTGTCACTAAAGTTGTTATGGAGATTAAGGCTAAATGGCACATACATACAAGCAACAAGAATAGTTTCCCTGCAATGAAAACTAATTTGTAACAATTTTGTATAGTTAAAAAAAAATTAAAAATTTCAAATTATGTGCGCAGTGTACTGGTGCCAACAAATTGAGATTTTTAAAAAGCTCTGTCCACTCTGATCATATGCCATTGACCTTTACACGTTCCCGCCGGCATGTACCACTGGTGGTATATGGTGGACTGTCCTATGGGGCGGCATGGTACAAAGGAAGAAATCAATTTATGTGTATTCTTGTTAATGGACTTGGATGAAACTTCCACAGTTTGTATAGAATATCAAAATAGCTCAAAATATTTTTTTGTTTCCCCTACCATGTCCAACCCTGCCACTAGGGACGGAACGGAGCACCCACTTTTCATAATTAGAATGCCAATGATTTTCCATAAAAAAATATAGCAGCAGCACGAATAGTAATTTGTTAATAATAGTATTCCGTGAATTTACGGTATTCGGTGACTTTAAAAATTCATAAAAAAAATAACGTTGCGTCGACTGGGCACCGTTTTTATACCCTTGATGAAATCTATAGGGGTATACTAAGTTTGTCATTCCGTTTGTAACACCTCGAAATAATGATAGTAGAACAAAATGGATTGGACACCCACGCATAATATTAAAAGTTATTTTGATTTTTGCATGTCCGTCCGTCCGTCCGTCTGTGCGCACGATAACTCGAGAACGCGTACACTTAGAGAGCTGAAATTTTGTACGCGGTCTTTAAAACAAAAAAGTAAAATTAAGTTCGAAAATGAGACAAATCGGGCAACTCCCTCGTGGGGTTGCCATACAAAACTTTCGTTTTCCACTATATATTTGGACACTGCTTCGGAACGCATCGATATAGAGAGCTGAAATTTGGTACATAGTGTTTTCTTTGTACTAACAAACAAATTTTCAAAAATGGACTAAATCGGGCAACTCCTTCTTGGTGTTGCCATATAAAAATTTAGGATTTTAACGTATACTGTGAAAACGATCAGTCCAAGACATTTTTATTGTACTAAAAACCTCTTCAGAATACGAAATCCTATAAAATTGGTTATAATAATTTTTTCTGTCCGATAAACCGTTCTTGAAATATATGCGAAAAACTAATTCAAAAATCAAACTGCATAGATCGGTGATTACGAAGTTTTATACGACCATTCATCTAGGGTATCATAAGAATTGGTCTTAGACCAATTCTAGCTTTTTTACTTGTTTTAGTTGTATTTCTGGTATTCGGGAGAAAATAATAAGTAAAAAAAAAAACTTACCCTGTTGGTTCGTGGGGTTGGGGGTTGTACCACACCACATAGGGGTTGTCCAAAATTTAGGCATAATTAAGGAGGGAAGAGAGTATGATCGAGTGACGGTGCTCTTTTTGATCCTGTAAACTTTATCGAGACGTTTTTACTGTTAAAAAGACTATTTTGGCAGTTGGATCATATACACCCCCTTTCTTCTTTTGTATATATTTTGTCCGTTATTTTTGTTTTTTTGTGTATGCATTAGTGGGTCTGTTGCGAACGTTTTTTGCTAAAGTAGCAAATTTCCCCGATGTAATGGTTCTTTGCAAGCACCGTATCCAAATCAGACTATTATTTCACTCAGAAAACTTTAAAAAGCACTGGTTTCCTTCTTTTCGAGTTACCTCTGAAAGTAATTATCGGATTTAAAAACAAATTAGATATATGAATAAGAACAAAATGTAGATAAGATTTCATTCTACAGATATGCTTTAACGTTTATATTGAAACATTTTATATGTAAATGTTGGATGTATATCAATAATTCTTTCTTCATAATATAGATAATATATGCCGACATAGCAGGGTTTAAAATTTAAGGGATATTTTAAAAAATTATTGTTTTGGAAACAATTTTTTAGTTCAGAAGTTACCCAAGAGGGCTAAATAGGGGTAGTTAATTACAACCCTATACCTTCTAAAAACAATTCTTTTCACTAAACCTCGATCCAATTCTAATAACCGAATCTAAGATGATTTCTGTAATATACTACGTTTCATCGGTTATTACATTTTTGCTAAATTTTAAGCCCTTTTATTGTCTTAGAATTATCTATAATCTGTCGTCTTGATTTAAGGAAATTATACTGAATGGTTCGCTAAATTATTTTCTAATTAAGTTGCTACTAAAAAACCGCTCATTCATTATCTCATTCAAATTTCAATTTGCTCCAACCAAGCCGAACACCACCGTAATTTTGTGTTCATAGTTAAATAAGATTTCCAGCTTCAAATTAAAAATAGAAAAACAAATGTGTCAGATGTCTCCAGTAAAAAACCAAACGATAATGCAGTGCTCCCATTGTGCGTTACATAAGGTATACGATTACTTTAAAAATTCATATCTAAAAAACGAAGCCGAACACCATCCTCATTTTTGCTACATAAATAGATAAGGTTTCTGGCTTGAAAATAAAAATAGAAAAAAAGTGCCAGAAATCCTCGCTAGTGAATAATGCAATTTTTTTTTTTAAATACTATAATTAACTACTATTACTTTTCTCTTTTGTTCGGTGCTAGTATATTTTTTTATAAAGCATTATGAGATGTCAGTACTCAGCAACAGTTTCAACTTAGATACCAGCGAGCCTGTCGGAAATAAGTGAGAAAATTCATATGAAATTAGCCTAAACCACAGATTACATTAGTCTCTAGTAGCGTAAAAGACAAAAACCCAACATGCATTTTGCACATAATTGTTAACTATACGATTTTGCTTTATATTCCAACCACTTTCAATGAAATATTGCAATTTCTCGTCGGTGAAATATCGAGAGAAAAACAAGTAGGTACTATTAAAGTCAAATGATTAAAAAAAGCGCCACTAAAAATGAAAAAGACTCGACGGTATTTGCCAGATCTAGGCTTTATCTTTCTAAAATAGTCACAATCTAAAGAAATGAGAATAAATGCTAACAGTAATTGGATTAAAAAAACTTCAATTTTTACCATTTTTTACAAGGTTCCGAAGTAATATCTCTATTACAATAATTTTCTTTAATTCGTTACCTTTAATTTGAGATATAAATCATTATTCTGCTACAAATAGTTTGACAGAAATTCGCATTTAAATAAGTACGAAATAAATCTTGGTACTGACTCCTCTTAAGCATCATTTGCCCCTTGAATCACTGACATGTATGTAAATGGACTGACTGATCTCCTATTTCATGTGGCATCAGTTTTGATTTCAGAAAGTATGTTATCACTGTCAGTGCTACCAACTGTCATAAACTGGCGTCATATTTAAATTATTTAGGAGTCTACTTATATGAATGTCAGTGGGACTTACCGAATTTACCACAAAAGTATTTGGGATCATTTGGATTATTATTATTCCCAGTTCGGGAAATACCGCTGAACTTCAAGCAATTCCTCGTTCCCAATCGTTACAGTTCAGTGACAAAGTATGCTCTCACGGAAAGAGAGTGGAACATGAAAGTGGTGCCATTTGCTTTCATTCATTTTAAGTTCAACGAGCAGTCTATTTATATACATGTCAGTGCTTTGAATAAAAAATGGGTTGCTCCGTTCTCGAGATATGATTTTTTGAAAATAACGTTTCATTTAAATCACGAAATTTGTAACCCTGCTAGCAGGCGGGGTGGTACAATGAAACAAAAATCTATGTGTGAGCTATTTTAGTATTAATTGATATTCATTGTTATGTGATTTCAAATCGGTGATGGTCTGGTGAGATAGTACTGCGCCGCCAGATGAAGCGAAACGTGAATTCAAGCGCCCCGTCTCAGAGTAAAAAACATGAATATCGACGCCGGTGTGAGCGTGTTAATGCAATGCTCCTCTGCGAAATTCAATGTTTTTATTCTCTAGATGAAATCATAGAGTATATTAAGTTTGTCATTCCGTTTGTATAACATCCAGAAATAATGACGGTAGAGCAAAATGGTTTGGACACCCACGCATAATATTAAAAGTTATTTTGATTTTTGCTGTTCCACCGTCTGACCGTGCGTCAGTGTGTGTGTGTGAAATCTTGCACACAGCCTTTTAAAAAAACAGTTTAAGTTCGAAAATGGGATCAATCTGGGTTGCCATACAAAAATTTCGTTTTCCACTATATATTTGGACACTGCCTAAGAACGCATCAACGTAGTGAGTTGAAATTTGATACATGGCGGTTTCATACCAATACTAAGTAAAGTTTCAAAATGGACTAAATCGGGTGACCGATTCTTGATGCTGCCATATAACAATTGGTTGTTTACATACACTGTGAAAACGACCAGTCCTAGATGTTTTTATTGTACTGAATATGAAATCCTATGAAATTTCTTATATCATTTTGCGACGAACCGTTCTATCTCTCGATATATGCGAAAAACCACTTCAAAAATCGAACTTGCACAGGTGGGTGACCATACGTAATCATCATTGGTCTTAGACCAATTCTAGCTTTTTTACTTGTTTGATATTACATAAAGGATTTTCTATTTTAAATCTTATTTTAAGATCATTATCATTACTGAATTATAAATTACCTCAATTCCATTCTATGATTGACCGATTAGTTAACATTCCTCTAAGAGTGATCAACTTTAAGAAAGAATTTAATTTAATTTTTAAAATAGCAGGTATTCAAAAAGTTTCATTTATAAACTATTAAAATAAAAACTTAGAACATCTGCTCTTAGATTAGCATTCCCTATGATCCAAAACAAAAGTAGTAAGATTTGGAAAAAGACCCCTTATGTTGGAGGAGTTTCAGATAAAATGCACAGAGCACTATATAATCACAATGTTCAACCGGCTTATTTCACTAATACAACACTGTGTAAATTATTAATAAAATAAAGCCTACAGTGGTGGATCTTGAAAAGTGGGGTATATAGTATAAGTTGAAACGATTGAGATGCGATCTATATAGGAAAATCTAAGAGGTCACAAAAACCAAATTTTCCGAACACGTTTCTGCAGCAAGAAACAATAGGGCAACTTCTGGTCTATGTAAACACTTAATCGACCCAAGTCACACTACATCAATTGACAATGTAAAATTATTACGTAATTTATGTGGAGGTAAAGTTCTGGACAGGTAGAAGATATAAGTAATTAAAAAAGAGGAAGACAAGGGCTCATTTTTGGTTAATGATCAGCTAGATTTCCGTAACTAGAGCCCTTTAATTAAAACAAATTTCATAACGAAATAAAAATTGCGTTACTTACACTGACTTAAAATCATATTATAATACAACTTATATATGTGTGTAGAAAGATAATTTATTTAGAAAATAAAAGACACCTTCTATTTCACAAATTCGAATAGATTTATTTCAATTAATTTTTTGTTAGGTCAGTAAAATATTAAGTTATTGTTGATTAAATTTAGCTAGTATTAAGTCCACTAAGATATTCACCACTCCACTCGATCAATATTATTCTTGTCTGTTTGCACCGTCAACGTTCACGTTTAACCTTCGACTACTCTATGCAACTGTCCGTATATTTTAATTGATAACAACTGAAAATGTGCAACGGTTAAAAATTCCTTGTTCACTGGCCGATGATGATGATGCAGAATTGTTCTCATCATTTATTGGATGATGATGATGATGATCCACATCATCTGCCTCAGATGATAAATCTTCGGTTCTGTAATGCATCGCCCACAATTTTATTTTATCAGCACTTGTCAGTGTTCGTGCCGAGTTTTCATGTTCACCAACTTTCTTCACCTCAAATCTCTCATGTGGGAGGATTCTGATGATAGGGACCCAAAAAACGTGATAGAATCTTAAAGCCTCTTTCAAACTGCGTACATTCGATCGATACCAAGTCTCCGATTTGATACCTTTGTGGTGATTTACGCTTCCTATTAAATTTTTTCCTATTCTCTACCTGAATTTTCTATAAATCTTCATTAGCCTTTTCTCTCAGCTCATCTCTGGATTCCTGGTGCATTTGTCTTAGTTCCTCTTCAATGATATCCTTAATGTTTAAATCTTCTTTCAGCCTCATTGATGTACCTGTTAATAGCTTGAATGGTCACGTACAGATAGCCCTTTGATTAGTAGGTACTGTTCAAAAATTGTTGAACTTTCCCTACATACTTATACCAGCTTGCTGGATCATGGATAGAAAGTTTTGTAAGGACGGAAATAACTATTCGATGAACGCTCTCAATTTGACCGTTGCCACGCGGTATATCAGCAGTTATGTGAATCAGCTCTAATTGCTCATCTTCGCAGTACTTCTTACGAATGGTAGCGACGAATGCTCCACTGCGATCTGCTATTATCCATCTAGGATTTCCAAATGTAGCTGCCACAACTTCCACCTTTTTGGTGCAGATAGCGACTTAACCAGAAAGATCCAAATAAATTTTGTAAACGCGCTGATAATACCTACTGAGAATATATTTATATCCTTTTGTCGTAACTGACATGGATCCAGATGGTCGATCTGAAAGATGTCTAGAGGACCTTCGACCTTTGGAATAGGATATAAATAGCCCTCAGCTCTTCCTGCCTTCCGATTGGCAAGCATGCATTGCACACATTTCTGTATACATTTATCCACTTTATCTTGTAGTTGCGAAATATAAAACTCATTTTTGATTATATCCTTCATTTTTCTAAAGTTGAAATGACCTTTCTCGTGTACTTTCCTAATGATGATTTCCTCCAGTTGTCTTGGCATGACGTAATGCATATTTTAATCCACGTATTTGCATAAAAGTCTGTTGTAAACTACATAATCTTTGAAGTTTTTGGTGGACAGAATCTCATATATTGCTTGCAAACTTTCATCATCCCTAGTAGGTAAAGTCTAAACTTCTTTACAGCCGCAATTACAGCCAAGACTTCCACCTCATAACTGCTATATTTCCGTTCCGTTGGAGTAATTGTTTTGCTCATGTAGCTAATTGGATGCAACTTGTTAACTTCTGAATTGATTTAGAATAGACATAATCCGTATCCATACATACAAGCGTCGGTGTGTAGTTCCGTAGATACTCCTGGTCGAAGTATACCCAAAACCGGACTAGTAGCTAAAGCCTCTTTAAGTAATGTAAAGGACCTTTGGCATTCTTGATTAAAACTAAATTTCACCTCCTTCTTTAGGAGTTCAGTCAATGGGCGAGCTTTGACTGCGAAATCTTCGATAAACTTCCGAAATTAACCAGCCAAACGTAAGAAACTTTGCGCCTGTTGTATTCTTCGTGGCTCTGAGAACCCTAAAACAGCTTTTGTTTTACTTTGAGGTGGTTTGATTTTCCTCCTTGAAACTTCGGTCTTAGTATTTTGCATTTCTTCCATTTAATTTCTATCTTGTAATATAGAGAAACTTTCTTCTTCTGACCTCGATGGTATAATCAAATCATCAATGTAAATTATGACATTTCCGCTTTAAATCGTAGGACGAAAAATAGCAACAATGAAACGTTGAATAGTCTGAGGCGAATTACACAATCCAAACGGCATACGTAGAAATTCTAAATGACCGTGAGAAATCACAAGTGCAGTATATTTAATGCTTTCCTCCTCAACTGCAACATGAAAGAAGCCATTAGTTAGTTCCAACATACTGAAGAAATTAGCATCGTGTAAAAAATCAATTTGCTCCCCAATTATAGGAATTGGAAGCCTATCGCTATATATTTCTCTATTAAGATTTCTATAATTATCGCGATATATTTTTCTATTAAGATTTCTATAATCTACACAAAGGCGTGAGGTGCCATCCTTCTTTTTGACAAATACTATAGGGCTAGCGTAGCTGGAGAAACTTTCTCGGATATTGCCATCATTAATCCATTCTGCTGCTTATTGCTCCACAAAAAGTTGTTCCTTTAACGCTAATCGACGAAGGGATTGGTATACAGATGTATCATCTAATACTGTGATCTTCATTATAACGGGTGATTCTTTTATCTTGTCTGGTTGATAAGTTGTAATAACATTATTTAAACTATTAGCAATACCCTTATTCTGAATATGACTTAGATCTGGACAATCTTGAGCATCTATTAAAAGGCTATCTACCGC
>OZ005740.1:345128261-345233261 GCA_963930735.1 Dioctria linearis | reverse complement strand
ACCCACTCGGAATATTTCGTTTACTCCATTCTGTGTTTCCTTATTCACAGTGGTGTATTTTGAACGTATTCTTTTTAAACTACCTCCTTAGTTGGAATAAATGGAATACATTTTGACAAATGTCAAATGGCAAACATCTCTCCAAGAAAATGGAATCCAGCAACAGCAGAGACACGAACAATTGATTTAATTTTGTTATTTAAATGGTATATTTTATTTTCAGAACCTGAAAATTGTATATGATTGTCTCCACCACGTGATCCGTATTCTGTTTCTTCTATTCCTTCCACAGAATAAATAAAGAAAAGCACTCGGTATCTGTTATTTACACATTTTGTATTTCAAGAGTTTGGAATTTGTTTAAAATATTTGCATAGCAACTAAACACGTAATGACGTAAGGAAATGCCTTAAAGTGTTTATTTATGATAGGAAGAATGATATATTTCTTGCTGCATCTAGCTCATATACTGAACAGTTTGTTGTTCATAATATTAATGGCAATATACATCTGCGAAATATGAAGTATCCCAGACCAGATAGGCATGCTTGCGTATTTGCTACAACTCGGTTTTGGGTTATATAATTTAGGAACAGGTTTTCTTTACCATACGCTACACACTTTTTTAAACGTTTTTCTTGTTGTTGAGTTATTTTGAATATCGTACTTTTACTAAAAAGTAGAATATGACAAGGGGCGTTTATAATTCAACAACAACTATTTACATAGCTTGCTTGAATACTTCCTTTGAAATCCGGTTCCTAATCGACTTGACTTTAAGATTGGAATCAACATAACATTTAATTACAACAGCGTTTATTTCACAATAAAAATTAAATTGTCTATATAGTAATACTTACGTTTTATCATCTTGAACTTTCCTGTAAATTCACGTTCTACCAATCAAATCTGAAGTTTTCAAACTGTGCTTACTTGAAACAATTGAAAATTTTCCGGATTGACTTGATTAAAGCGGAGCTTACAGAAGTGGCATTTCAATTAAATAATTTAAAATTGAATAAATCACCTGGATTTGATCGAAGCAGAGCAAAAATATTAAAGGTCGGAATTAAAACTGTTACGAGGCCTCCTTCCCACATTTTAAACATGGCTATTGCTCATGGTGAATTTCCTGAAGGTTTAAAAAGAGCAATAGTTGTCCTATTACATAAAGGTGATGATTGCAGCTATCTAGACTATTTATTACACAACACTTTCTCTCCTCTCGAGTATTGCTAAATTATTTGAAAAGTGTATTAAAAATAGGTTAGTTGCTTACCTAAATCCGTGTGATATTATAGGAAATAATCAAAAAAAACAAGTACTTTCCATGCGTTGTATGCTGTTATGTTAGTAGGCATATCATGCTGCTCTGTATATCGTCGATAAATAGCAGGGTGAGAAGAATGATTGAAATTCATTCATTTATGGTGGGTATTGTACTGCTGGGCAAATTACCGCTTCGTCTTTGGAATATTGGCTGACCAACGTTTACTTGGAAAAGATGTAATTTATGCACGTTTTGCGTGCGCAAATTAGAATCTTTTCCTTCTGAAAATATTTTTGTTGTTTATTTACTCTACTTTTCAGGGTTTATGCGAAACATGGTAATTTGTACGCGTTCTGCACAAATTAACATCTTTCTTTCCAAAAATGTTTTGTGGTTTCCTTTTCTGGTGGATTCATGTTTTTTATGGAAAATAGCAAATGGCTACTTTTCGAAATTATATAGCTTTGACCCCCTTTTCAGGTAACCAAGAACAAAAGGAAAATAGAAGTAAAATAATATAAAAGGGAAGATAAAAAAACGTTAAGAGGAAATGGGAAAGAAATGTAAGTAGCGTGAGGGCAGAACCAATTTTAACTTAATAATTAATCATAGGTATGTTCCATCTCAGTATGAGAGAAACATTTTTTCCTTTTTCATTGCGTCATCAGTTGAAAAAAATTTCACAGATGTGAAAAAATCGTAAGCGAAGAAATCGAATTGAGTTTTTAAGTGCATATTTAATAGAATAGAATGCATGCAACGAAACAGAATGGCAAATCTTTCATTTTCGTAAATAAATGAGAAGGGGCGGAGTTTTCACGTTTTACTCTCATAAAATGTTCCCGGGCTTTTGTGAAAACCGGTTTTTATTAAATATTGACAATCAGTACGTTTACATGAATACTTGAAGTATACTTGAAGTAATCAAAATATCATGAAAACGCTCATTCAATGCATAAATTTCAATTTAAGTAATTGGAAAATTAAACTCAAGAAAAGAATGTAAAAATTTCGGTGAAATATCTGCCCTTTATTCCCTTTCAAAAGTCCTTGCACTTAATTTTAGAGTATTACTCACTTTCGTCCGTCCTGAAAACCTAAAGCCAATAAAAGACAGGCGGGCAGGATTAAACCTAGCTAAACTTCGCGATTTCATTTATTACAATAATATGGGCTGTGAGATCTAGTCGCGTTCGTAAGGGAGGAAGCCGGTTGTTAAAGGACAACTCAATTCTTTAGTATTTCAAATATAAAATTTTATTCAAAAATTTAATTTAACTTGCTTAACCTAATATCACAAAAATTCAGAAACAAATTAACCTACAAACTAGTAATATTCAAAACTAATAAATAAAAATAAATAGAAAATAAACAACTTAAAAATTCAAATACAAAAAAACGATACGCCTTCTTGCTTGCTTTAATTCTGGAAAAAAAAGAAGAAGAAGAATTAAGCAACTATTAACAAAATAAATTTCAATTGGTGTTAATTAACAATATGCCTTTGTTGGTGCGTGAGAAAAAAGGGACACTCAGATTATCTCTGATCAGAATTATCCTTTGTGATGGTTCGTGAGGGCATAAGAGCAGCACAAATACCGTTGCTCGTGCGTGACGGCACAAGGGTAGTAAAATGCTTCTATAGAAAAATATAGGACACTCAGATTATCTCTGATCAGAATTATCTTCTGTGTAAGCGATAGGAAGCTCAGGTAATCCCTGACCAGAATTATCTTCTGTGTAAAAGGATAGGACGCTCAGGTTATCCCTGGCCAGAATTATTTTCTGTGGAAAAGGTAGGAAGCACGATTCTTTATTACTCAGATTAGCTCTGATACAGATCAACTCTGCCAAAAGAATGGTGCCATCTACTGAATTTCGTCAGCTTTAGGTGAACTTCAGCTCCCAAGGGTTTTCAGCGGATGTTCCTTGATTTAGTTTGAACGGATTTAGGACAGCATTTCTGATGGAAATGTAAAACTATCAGATAAGTATTTTTGTTTATGGTTTCAGATCTTGGTTCTTTGTGCTTCCTTTATTTAGTCTTTTAGGAAATCTACTTATCAACAAGGAGAAGCATCGGGGGAATTGAAACGTTGGTAGGATATTTGTGGATTCTTTTAGTTTCCTGGCTACTTTTGGGGAAGAAAATAATACGATTAGTGCTTCTTTCCAAACTGATATATTGAACACAGCCTAGTAGCTTAAGACACAATTCTACAATTTTTAAGAATGCGGTTAATCGCTAAATTTCCTTTCAATTATGGGGGATGGCTTTTTTGGTAGAGCTTAAATCAAAGTTGGCCATCTCTATGTTTTCTTCCGCCGATGATTCTTGTACAGCTGCTACTAGGAAAGTTCCTAACTCTCTTGAGAATCTGTTGACTTTAATCTTAATATCAAGTGTTTTTGACTCGTCTAGTGTACCTGTCAGAGCTCTAAGTTCTTGATTTATTTCTTCCAACCTTTGTAATTTTGATTTTTTAATTACATTACTGATTCCATTCAATCGAGACAGAAAGATAAATTTATTTAAACATTAACCGATCTATTTAGTTGCTTCCTAACATAATCTCTATTTTACCTGTTTTGAATATGTACTACTACTATTATTACTACGAAGAATGCAGCTGTTGTCATCGCCTGTTGGTATTCAATGAAGTAACTGCTTTGTACATGCTGCAGTTTCCCATTCTTACTGTAGTTTCCTCAGCTCTTCGAATAGCGCTTTGTTGTTTAGTCGTTGGGCTATTGGGATGAGCCTGTGTAGTTCCGCACGTTTTTCTCTTAACGCCGCCTTTTTGCATCCACGCTTTTTGTAGATTTGTACCTGTGGTTAAACTCTTCCAGAGTCAATGGTTTTGGACCTCTGAGAATCAATTCCTGAATTGGCGTTGGTATGTATGTTGCCGTTGTCAAATTTTCTTGTGGAGCCTCCGGTATGTACTCGAGCTCTTTTCCGACTAATTCGGTTAATAGCGAAGACAATACGTCGAATTCTATTTGTGAAGAGAACTCTGTCATCAGAATGGAATGAAGACGTTGGTGGATTTTCCCGAAAAGCGTGGGAAATGCAGGTTATTTCGAATGATTCGAACTAGCTGCGAATTTAAGGCTGTTCTCTAGATTTCAATTTCGACTAAGCTTTCGTGTTGATTTCGGTCCGATCGCAACTGAACATCCAAATTTCTAAGAGTATTTCAAGCCAGTCGCAACTGAACATCCAAATTTCCACAAATCAGATTTGTAGGAAGAGTTTAGATTAGTTGCAGGGTCACCATGTAATGTTTCCTTATACAGTTGCAATGTATGGATTCAGCGGATGAAGGAGGAGCCTCATTTATAGCGTCAATACTAGTAGGATACGCTCAGACTGATGGCGTCAACATTGATATGCAGCGGATACGCCGATATTTCTAAGGTGAACGGGTTTTTCCCCCCATTTTAAAATTCACGCCGAATCGCAGCGTACGATTCTATTTACAAACTGATTATTATTTATGTTCGAACCAAATCAGCAGTTTGACTTGATTCACTTTTTTTTGTGATTTAGCAGTGCAGTGATTAACTTGGCGATTTTATTCTTTTGTGTTCTTTCCCAGTGATTTTTCCTAGTGTGTATTATATTACTAAATTAAATACTTGGTTTAATTGACAGCTAAAATAAAATATTCTTATTCTGGGTACCGACTGGATTAAGGAGTTTGTTTTAGATAGCGATTAAATTAAAGATTTTTTATTGTGAGTAGCGACTGCAATAAAAAATATTACTAACAATACACTTTATTTCTGGTCTCGACGGAAATAAAGAATCTTTCTTCGGGTCTCGACTGAAGTTAAGATATATACTAACATTCACTTTAAGTCGGGTCTAAACTGACTTAAAGAATATTATCTCGGGTCTCGACTGAGATAATATATTACTAACAAATAACTTTATTGCGGGTCTCGACTGTAATAAATTTTCTTATTGCGGGTCTCGACTGTAATAAGAAATCTACTAACTCACACCTCTTTATTGCGGGTCTCGACTGTAATAAAGAGTCTTATTGCGGGTCTCGACTGTAATAAGACAATTACTAACAAAACCACTTTATTTCAGGTATCGACTGTAATAAAGAGTCTTACTGCGGGTATCGACTGTAGTAAGACAATTACTAACACAAACACTTTATTGCGGGTCTCGACTGTAATAAAGAGTCTTATTGCGGGTCTCGACTGTAATAAGACAATTACTAACAACAGCACTTTATTACGGGTATCGACTGTAATAAAGAGTCTTACTGCGAGTATCGACTGTAGTAAGACAATTACTAACACAAACACTTTATTGCGTGTCTCGTCTGTAATAAAGATTCTTGCTGCGGGTCTCGACTGTAGTAAGAAAATCACTAATACAAAACACTTTATTGCGGGTATCGACTGTAATAAAGAGTCTTATTGCGGGTTTCGACTGTAATAAGACAATTCCTAACAAATCCACTTTATTGCAGGTATCGACTGCAATAAAGAATATCCTCATCCCACACCTCAGTCAAATAAAAGGTCAAGTAAATCAGCTGCTATATATCGATCAGGTGAGTACAAGTGAATTGCTACAGTTGTCTAAATCAAATTTATATATTAATCATTTAATAAACATTGGTTTCAGCTTTTTATATTACAATATATATATATATATATCTTGGAGTTCTCAAGTTTTAGGATTTATTGAACTTGAAACATTTAGTGCAGTGAATAAACAGATAAAAACCACTAGCTTTATACCAGTGGCATAAATTACACTACACCTTTCATTTATTGCATGTACGCTCTGACTACGGGCAGTACAATTTAAGTCTCAATACATCGTTTATATACCCAACTTCTCCTTACGTTCATACAAAATTTCTCGTAATCCAATTGCTTACATTACATTAATCGATTTGATCGATTACCCTATGAAGCGAGTGAGCTTCACCTGTATTTTTTTTGTTTTCTTTTACTACTTATTGCACAATGTTGGTGACCTACATATTCTTTTATGTCTTAGCTAATTATTAATTACCATAGTGAACATTACAAACCTTCAAACAGTGCATTTCAAAATAATGAATCAGAGTGTAGTTTCTACAATTACTTCATTGATTTGTTTAGGATCATTATGTGATTATTACAAATATTTGTGAAATGTTTATGAATTATTGTGATCTTGTTGAGATCACTACATTTATGTTATATCAAGTTGTAGAGTGATCGTGTAGTGATCACTGATTAGATCACTACACGGCCTTTCATTGAACTTATGCCGTTTAAGAAAGAGACTGATCATGCGAACTTGAAATGCGTGATGTCTCAAAAGGACCCTAGCGTAAACTTACTCGGTGGAGTCTGAAGCTTCGATTTCACCATTGAATACAGAAAAGGAAGCCTTAACTTCGTCCCTTATGCTCTGTCACGGATTCCTGTGACATTTTTATACCGTCTGAAATCCTGGCCCGGAAGTTGACCTTAGTTCTCCATATTTTAACTTGTTGGACTATGAAGAGCTGAGGCAAGAAGTTAAATTAGCTTCTGACAAATTACCAGCTCTGTGTGTCAGGGATAATTTCGTTTGTGTTCGGACGGTGGAGAGAACAAGCGATCCAATTCAGGAAAAAGATGCTTTGATTCTTCGGATTCCCGGAGGGCTTGTCTCCGACAATAGTTGAAAAGCGCACAATCCCCCATTACATTCTCACGGAGGGATCGGAAAGGCGCTGGACTAAGAAGACATATATACTGGCCTCGATGTGACAGTCGATGTTAGAAACTACGTAGGCATATGCGACGTATGTAAAGAAATCAATGCTGCAAATACCATTTTTAGATCACCAATAGGAGCCCAGTCTATGACAGAACGGTCATGGACACGACTCTACATAGATTTTTTAAGACCATATGCCAGATCGGCGACTGGAAATGTCTGCATACATTATACTTGACCACTTCTCAAAATTTCCAATTCTAAAGCCTATGAAGATGGCATCAACTTATAGGGATAGATAAGCTCATCATGTTTTTGTTAATAAAGTATTTTATATTTTAGGGCTGTTATGTATCTATTTTTTAGGTGTGGCATATGTAGTATTTTTACATATGGAACAACCCCTTCCCCTCATAAAAAGAGAGTTATTCTTGGGAGAGGAAAAAACCTCGAAAAAATTTTATCCAAAACAAAACACTTCTTCTTGTTTGGAGCTTCTTATCTGGGGTGTCCGATCTCGAATTAAGAATTCTATGACTGAGGCGTTATTGGATTGATCCTGTGTTTGTCAAAGCGTTTTCAAGGGATAGCTTGTTCCGGCTCTTTATCGAATCATTTCAGTTTTGATTTTTTTGGTCTCAACTTGTAATACTTTATTTTCTCCAGTAATGCTTTTCAATATCAAGCTGTCTAGTACGCCCTATCACTCCCCGACCGGTTTTACTTCTGTGGCCAACTCAATTTATGTAGTGCACGTGAAACCCGATTGGGAGAGTCCCATCCGCTTAGTATTACGGCAAAGGGATCAGCGTTCCTTCAAAGCCGGGGGCGCCGATGCAGTGTTTGGTCGTTACCATTGGGCCGCTGTGTGAGTCCCTATTCAAACTCTTGATTGTCTTTTTCACCCATTAGTTTCTCTTTTATAGGCGCAACCCTTAATATTATGGTATGTGTGCGTGCTGTCACGATGTTTTTGGACCCCAATTGACGGCCGTTCTGCATTACTTCATGGCAACTCTTCCCTCACTTGAGGCCGGTCATGATGAACCGATCGAGGAATGGGATTAATTAATTAATTTTGTGTAACTATTTCTTTGCCTTTGTTTGATTTTGCATGTCTTTCCTGTATTTCTTCTCTTTCCAATTTTTGCTACTAAAAAAAAACATTGATTATATATGTATACAAACAAAAATAAAAAGATTACAAGTAAAAAATGTACGATTCTGCATTTGATTTTTATCCCAGACCCCCCCCCCCCCTCCTTTTCAGATAGTATAAACTAGGCGTAGATTGATGCGGTGGTTTTACAAAATTATAAAATCTTGTATTTCTTGATAATCGTTGTTATTGATTTGCCCGCTGTTTCATTCTTGTAACAACAGGGTGTATATATCTTACTGCAATAATTATCATTATGGCCAGAAACAGTAGGCTCGACAATGATATCGAAGAATGTGGGAGTGTTTCCTCGTTGGAAAGAATGGGTGCCCTTATAAATGGAATTATGTATGTCGTCTTCTGTTAAAATCTCGCGGCACCCCTGGATTTGGTTTTGATATTCGCGTAAGATGTCAGCCACTTTTAAGTTAATTAGGGAATGAGCTAACTCAGCAAACTGTTTCGGCTGCACAATTTTTAGTGGATGTTTACCATGACCTTCATATTTAAGCACATTTTCGGCTATTTGGATCTGACACGATTGCGTTTTATCAAATATCCCCTGTCCCTCTAATTTTGAGATCGCAAAGGGATCTAGGCATGTAATGTGTGGAGGTGATGAACGAGAATAGCCATGCGTTGGGCTTGTTCAGTTTAATCAGTATGTCTTTTTGGAGAACTTGCACTCTGGACCTACATTTGGGCACTTCATTTAAAGGGTTATGCAATAATTTGATGGCACATGCTTTTGATATTGCTGCCTTGATTAAAGGCGTATTCAGGCAGCCTACGTACGTGTCTTCTTCCGTACTATGGGTAATTTGTTTAAATTTTTTCATATCTTCGCTCTTCAGCAGGAGAAACTCTTGTTTTTAAGCGCTAATTGCCACATAAGAATGGTCTAGGATTAAACACTGCGAGAGTAATTCTCACCACCAATTTGTTTCGCATGAGGTGTGATTGGGCCAATGCTACTTGATATAGGACTGCTAAGCAATTTTGGTCGTTGGGACAATTTGAGGTTGTTTTGAGATATATTTTCAGAAGACTTTGTGGAGACATGAGGAGTGGATGAATATAATTGGCTCTACTAGCTATTCACTAACTCGGAGAGTTTGGGAGATGAGAATTTTCGTTTTCCCCGGTTAAAACTCCCTAACTCTCCATTCGAGATTCTCTAACATACTTGAGGAGTTAAAGAAAACGTGAGAAGTATCGAAATATTGAAAGACGGATAACTCTGTGTGGGAGCGTCGTAGAGCATTGCGGTTTTTCCTACGGATTTAGAGTCTAGAGTACAAAATATAGGTGAACAATTTCTGAGGGAGGGGCTTTTGGGGATGGGCGTCGTACCCCCCCCCCCCCCCCCCCCATTGGGGGTTATCCAAAATACGTCATGTTTGGTATCAAATTAAAGAGGAAGAAACGGGTAATCGAGTGGTGTAGTTTTTTTTTGATCATTTTAACTTCATAACTGACTTTTACCGCCGAAAGACGGATATTTTGCACTTGGGTCATATACATCCCAGCTCCTATATTTTGCATATATTTCTACCGTTCTTTATTTCATAGCCTTTAGTTCTCAGTTGTGAACATTTTTCTCATGGAAAGTGAATTTCCACGACTTACCAGTTTTTCATAATGATAAGTTGAAAATATGTCCATTTTTGTACCAGAAAACGGCCATTTTTTCATCTTAAGAAGGACTGATTCACTTCTCTTGCAGTTATCTCCAAAACCATTTATTGGATTGAAAAAATAATTACATATCTAATTAGCGAACAAAATGTAGATGCGATTTCATCCTACATACAAGCTATTTTTGAAAAATTGTATAGCCTCTCTTCTGTACTGGAAGACGACTAAATTGACCATTTTCACGTGAATTACAATATTTAGCGGATACCTTGAGACGCAAAAATCGTTATTTCTCTGTAAGTATTGCAAGGATTTCCATAATTTGTTTTTGTAAATGTAGCCAGACAGTGAATACATAAATCAATTTGAAAATACTAGGTACATTGGTACCTTCACAAAGGACAATAAAAGCAGACAATACTGTCAGTTGAAAAATATTTTTCTTACTTCTCCACAACTAACACAGCCGAGAGTTTTGCCGAATTTAGTAGAGAGTTTGGTAAATCTCAATACAAATTCCACGAGTTACAGAATTCCGTGTGGAGAGTTAAGTGGCAAAAGAACTCTCATCTCCACAACTCCACAACTCTCCGAGTTAGTGAATCCGGCCCCAGAAGAGCTTGCTGTCGGTATTCGACTTCTATTATTTGGAGCAATAAGCTGGATATAATCTCTTGTCTAAGTTACCTTCTAGCTCAATCCTCGGCAACATGACGGAGATCGTTTATTTGATGTGCTATTTTTTGTTGACAATCCATTAGCATAGCCAGGGGTTTTTGAATCTGGTCCAAGGTAGTCTTAACAATACTGATCTTTTGTTTCTCTAGTAGCTCCGCAAGGGCTTATGTATTTGACTCAATTTCGCCCAATCTACTGTACATTTCTTTCTCGTTATTACTGTACCTAATAAGTAGTGCATGGAACTTCCTATTCCGTCGAATAGTGTTCTGGCCTTGCGCCTACCTGGAACCAATTCTTTAATGGTTCTTGCTCGCTTTTGTACACTGTCTATTGTAACGTGTATGTGTAGCTGCTGCACGTTACAAACGACTCCTTTGTCTTTGATATTTATGCAGAGTTTATGCACTAAGCGCTCTGCATATTTTGCTAGCCTGATTTGCGTATCTAGCTCATCCATATTTTTTTCCGTGAGAAAGTTCCAGGTGTTATGATACACCATGAGGCTTCCAAGATCATCGAAAAGTATGCCCGAGCTATTGAGGTGTGTAATACCATGGAGTTTGTCGGCGATTTCTCCTGTTATGTCTTGGATGAGGAGGGCTAGTATGATGGTACGTAGCGTCATTTTTGTTAATAAGTCGGAGGAAGAAAATAATCCTTTCAGTATGATTTTACTTATTTCGTGCCGTTTGTTCAGCGGGGCAATGGGGTGGCTCCACCGCAAGTGTTCTTGAGGGGTTATTAAAATAAGATTTAATGGAAACTAAAGTAGAAAGTTTAGTCAACCTGGTTCATTTTTGTACAACCTGTTTTTATTCGAAATATGGTTTTAGACGGTTATTATGTACCGTTACTATACGCTTACCAATCTTTATCGTGGGGTTCACATCGGTTGGTATTGCTATTACCTGATAAGTTCCTACCAAGATTTGAGAAAGCTTATGTTTTCTACATTCATTCTTGCTGAGGACCTTGTCTGCTACGTGGAAAGTTTTATCGTAGTACTCCTTTGAGCGCTGTTTGCTGCGGGTAGCAAGTTCTTTCGTGCAGTGGCATAGGATTTTTGGAGCCTATACTGTAAAATGTGATTATAGCTGTCATGATTGTAAACAGATTCTGGGTCCCATCTTAAATTTGATGGGACATCCGCTATGAAACCGTAAATGCAGTCCATTGGGGTAAGTTTAGTACCCTCGTGTACACTGTTGTTATACACGAAAACATAGGCTCGTAGGTATTGGTCCCATGTTTTGGGATTTTCATCTACGATTGTTCGCAAAATTCTATTAGTGGCACGCTCTAGTGCTCCATTAGACTGCGGGAGATATCCTGAAGTTTGCAAAATACTTTACCTTTAGAAGCTTCCAAATCTTTTTGAATAATTCACTCAGGAAAGTTGTTCCCTGATCGGTGAGTATTGCTTTTGGAATGCGACAGCGCGTGACTGCTTCATCACAGCAAAGTTGCGGTACTG
This sequence comes from Dioctria linearis, assembly GCA_963930735.1. Lineage (NCBI taxonomy): Eukaryota > Metazoa > Arthropoda > Insecta > Diptera > Asilidae > Dioctria > Dioctria linearis. The sequence continues at coordinate 345,221,314 of OZ005740.1, read as the reverse complement.
TGACTGTTTTCGCATTTGGATTGCATACCAATCGACAAGTTTTGTTAAATTGTCTTGAAAGGTCAAGATATATTTGTTACCTTAGAGACCACATCATCTAGTGGACCTACAATATCGAAGTGAACTTTGTTGAAGGGCTGTTCTGTGATGTTCGTGATAACCATCGGTATTTTACATTGGGGATACGCCTTCATAGTTTGGCACATTGGGCATTTTTTATGTATTTTTTAATGCCATTAAGCGTATGTCTCCACCAATACTTGCGTTTTGATGACACCTTGATGGCCACCGAAAGGAAAATCATTGAAATCTTTTAAAATTGTTTGATTCTCCGTGGGGCTCGTAATAACTTCGGTTATCCTACTTGTACTAATGTTTCGATCAAGCGATGCTGGGGTTTCTGTATTTGCCTTTGGGATCTGAATTTCGTTTTGATCCGCTTTCGTGTGCTCTTCTCCCTCTGTATTGGGGCTATTTTTAGTCTCTTAAGCTTTTTGTTTCTGAGCGCGAGTCACAACAAAACAATGAGCGGATTTCTTTTAATTTTTCTTATCATTATTTGGGGTTTATCTTTCTCCACATCTGAGTCCACCGTGTGGTGGACTAGGGCTTTTACCGTTAAGGTATGGCCTAGATCGTCCTCGTTTGGTGCTTGTGGGATGCGACTTAATGCATCAGCATTAGTGTTGTACTTCCCTGGTTTATATTCGATGTTGTAATCGAATTCAGATAATTTGTGGTGAAATCTCACCAAACGGGAAGTAGGGTCTTTCACATTGAAGATGCCTTTGAGAGGTTAATTGTCTGTGTAGACTGTGAATTTGCGGCGTTGAAGATAGCACCTGAATTCCTTGTAGTCCAGACTATAGCCAATAACTTCTTCTCTATTGCGGAGTAGTTTTTTCGGCTTTGTTTAACGTGCGGCTTGCATAGGCAATGGGCTGGTCCTTTCCGACTTCTCCTTGAGAAAGAACAGCTCCTAAAGCCTCGTTACTTGTGACCGTGGTTAGATTAGACGATTTGAAGAGTCGGAGTAAATAAAAAGTGGTGGAGAAATTAGAGCATTTTTTATGCTTTGAAATGCTTCTTGACTTTTCTCAGTCCAAGTGAAGAGTAAATTCGTACCATTTTGGAGAAGTCTGGAATGAATTTCCTGTAGTAATTGGTAAGTCCTATAAATGACTGAACTTGCCGTACTCAGGCCATCTTACTTGGGTCTGTAGTGCACCTTCGCTAGAACATTTGTGTCATAGGTAAACAACTTCTTGCCTTAGAAACTTGAACTTATCTTTCTACTTGTCGAAGAGTTTTCTCAACTTTTCGTTGTGATCATCTAAATTTTTACCATAGATGACAATGTCTTCTAGGTAAGCAAGACATTCGAGGCCTTGTAGGCCTGTCAGGTTGAAACTCATTAGGCGTTGGAAAGTGGTGCGGGCTCTTTTGAGCCCGAATGGCACACGCTTGAACTCGTAGTCCCCATAACTTGTATTTGTTTCATGCCGATCCTTTTTGTCGACAAGAAATTGGTGGTAGTCGTTGGCCAAATCGAGGGTGGTGAAGTACCTAGCATGACCAAGTTGGTTAAGAATATCCTCGATTTGGGGTAGCGGAAATGCATCGCCAATTGTCTTTTCGTTTAACTTACGAAAGTCGAAACGACACGCCATCTTTTTTCATCGTTAGGTCCCGCCTTCTTGGGGACAACTGTAGAGGTGAATTCCAAGGGGTTTTATTAGGCGTTACTATCCCGCTGTCTAGCATTTCTTTTAGCTGCTCGTTAATTACTTTCCGCTGTGTTTCAGATAAGCGGTACATTTTTTGATTGATTTGTGCTTAATCTTGCACCAATGGGATATTATGCGTAATAGGATTTGAGGAGCGACGAAACAAAGATAGTTAAGTACTAAATGTCTAGATTAGAGCAAAATGCAGAAAACTATTTATTATGTACCATAATAATAATGAATTTTACATTTTTATAGGAAAAATAGGGAAAAAAAACATTGTATGAGATGCCCTTAAAAAAAATTGCTATTAAATACAGAATAGGTATATAGATTTTTTTTAAACGCAGTTAACCAATTTTTATTCAACCTTGTTACAAACAAACATGTACTTAACTAATTTTGTTCTAACAATTAGCACTTGACTGGTTGTGATATACTAAAAACACTAATTCACAAAACAAAATTTATTTAAGTACAACGCCTTCAGTCCTTTCCAAGATTTCTTTGAACGAGTGTAGCTCCTGTAGTTCAGTCCAATCCTCGCCAAATTGCTTCACCAATAAATTCGTTACAGCCTTTTTTTCCTGGCTTAGGACTCTCATCAGACATTACTCTTTTAGATTCCTTAGGTGTGTTTTGCCTCGTTTTAGCAAACTGTTAAATTGTTAATTATATTCAAAAACAAAATTTTCAAAACCCCTCATTTTAACATCATTATTCCGTTGGGCTATTTTCCTCAATTGAATTCTTTTGAATACCATTGATTTTTTGTAATTATTTTGCTCCATAGCTTTGATATAATATTATAGCTTCCAATCTTTTTAATTTATGCACTTTTTCCATGCTTCTCAAAAATATTAAAATATTCTTCCTACGTAGCTATAACTGTATTCTTTTTAAGCTCTTTCTCAAGCCTGCCAAAGGCTCTCTCTGCAGGCAGAAAACTATGGCCCCGGACAGGGAAAAATATATGAATTTCTTTAATTGAATTTAGCGATTTGTTTCGAAGCCAAAATGCTAGGGTATGAATTATATTGCAGTTTTTATTCTGCCCTCCACAACCATCACAGAAGAGTCGCAGCAACTCAGTATCCTTCGGAAATTCAAAAGAATTTAAATGGTTGAGGAGTGCAGATCCAATTACTTCTGATCCCCGACCAGGTTCACTCTCGTTCTAGCAGTAGAAATCAGGATTGTTTCAATCAGTGTTCACAAAACAAAAATTATATAGGCTCAATTGGCGACTGTAGAATGCCTGGTGTATTGGTGTTTTAGGCAAAACTAAGACTTGCTGCAAGTCAAAATAAAGGGTTTTACTTTTTGGTACATCTTTTTTGAGGTGCTTGTAAAAAGCTTTAGCACGGAGCTTGTATATTCTTTTTTGTACTATTATTTTAGCTCTTTTATGTGAATTTGTTTATTTTTTCAGACTATTTCGTAACAATCTGCATGTACAGCATGTGTCTGAGGATGGAGATGCAAAGCCAATATTGAAGTCTTGCAAAAACATTTGAGAGAACATAGTGCGTCTCACTTGTACTTCAGCAGGAACTGAACTATTATATAAATCCCATAATTTCTTCATGTGTAGGTCTGAAGCTAGATATATTCGACATAATTTTGCCCTGCTTGGCTTTCCTGTGCTGGGAGATTTTTAGTAAAATTTCTAACGCTTTCCTCTTTATGAATACTCTTTCTAGACCTCCTGTCAGCTCTCGATTTTCCTTTGGTACTGCACCTTCCTGTAGTAACTTTTTAATGGTTCTAAGTCGTCCTTTTTGCACATAATGGGACGTAATAAGTCTTAAACAGTAAATTGTCTACATTTTAGTTTCTGATCTCTGTGCTTGCATGCGGCTTGGAATTCAATACATAACGGGTTTTTGTGTTTATACCTGTAAAAACAACGTAAAAAAATTAGAATCCAAAAAATAATATATGCACTAGAACATCTAAGTATTTGGCAAGTTTGAACTTACTTTTCATTCTTTTTGGTTGATGCTTTTCGAACTGATGATTTACGTTTTCTACTCCCTTTATTTATACTTGAAACGGTTACTATATTTTCCATATTGTACATAAAATAATAACTTCTTTCGAGAATTTATCACGTTTCGTCAGTATGAGAAAAAACGTTTTTGAAATTTGAAAACTGAGACTCTAGGTCTGTTCACGTACTCGAATTTGTGTGAATGAATTATAACATTTTCACCCAAAAGCACCCAAACTCTGTTCATGTACTCAGAAATTGGGGGAAAATATGTAGACATCACGCTTCGCCTTCAATAAAGCTTTAGCCCAAATCCACCTAAGGAAAAAGTCAGGGTAATTATGTAAAAACTGGCAAACAAATTAAATTTTGAAATCAAGAAATGTCAGAAGCTTAAATTGTTACGGGAAAAATGGAAATGGCGGCAGAATTTGAAACTGCTGTGCACTGTTCGCCCAGGTCGTATCAAAATATACAAAATAGTAAGTAAAATTATTAGATATGTTATGTTTGGCATATTATTTTCAAACTAAAGTTGTTAGCTTGACAGTTTGTAGTTGTCACTTTCGCTTTCTGCCCAAGAACACACAAAAGTTGTTCATGTACTTTCCAAATTTGATAGCTTCCCCTCCTGCACATTTTCACACAAAAAAGCCCAAGAATGAAAACACCCGAGAAGTAGTGAACAGACCTATTAACTGAAGGACTGACAGTGATATGACATGATATGTTTTTTGTTTGCTTTTTTTTAAAACGTTAAAAAGGTGTTGCTAACGCACCCTGTGCTCCTAGGAAGAGAGCGCGCGTAGGGATTTTATGAATAAAAGAAAAACCTCGTCTAATATTTCGCACTTAAGCTCGTTTTATTGAACAATTTCTTTCTTTATTTTTTTATTTTCGAATTTCGACATTTTCTTCAGTATTTAAATTCAAAATTTGTTATATGTATTCACTTAATTTTTCTGTTACTGCATTTCTTTCTTTATTTCAAAAAAACTCCCGATTCGGAAAACTGTACAACTCACGTCGAATTTTTAAAAATGACTCCCCGAGGTTTGGGCAAATTGCACCCAAGTACCCATGATCGCTTCAAAAGCTCTTTTTTCTTTTTATTGTTTTCTCACGACGTTGAAAAAATGTACGTGAAAAAATGCAAAAGTTTTTTGATGCGAGCTATATGCATCAATGCAATGTCTTGAAATATTAATTTTAAGAGGGCGCGAATAATTTTGATAATTGTATGTACGTATGTATATACAATTAGATTGGATTGAGTAGGTAATGTACATATGTACAGCGTACATACGGAAAAAAAGTAAGAAGACACTGTATGTAGGTAAGTGTGCATACCGTGTGAGTGGAATATGTGTCTGATAACAAAATGCAATTTATGCTAATATGGGAATGCATTTTAAATTTTGAATGAGATTTAAAAATGAAATCATTTTTCATTTTCAGGGTCAATTAATGGTACATCAATATATCGTATTGGACGATATAGTGATGCATCGGTATTATGGTTGTGATTCGGGGCATTGGGCACCTGAGTCACAACATAATAAATGTTTCGGTTTTACGGTCAAGGCTTAAGTGAAATCACTGGCTCAAGGCAAGCTTAATTAAACCCGTCATCTCGAAGGCTTAAGCCTCAGATTTTGCTGTGAAACATATAAGAAATTATTGCTAAATATATATTTTGCCTAAATATTATAATTTCTGTGATTAAACGAACGTTTATATTTCCAAAGTTATACTTTATAACCAAATTGAAATTTTGCAAGCGAAAAATAGTTATCTAATTAGCAGTTTTGAGTACTGTCTGGTAGCTATAGTGATAACATTCAATTTGACGTTTTAGGAAGAAAGCAAACAGCTTAAGACAAAATGAGTAATTTATTTGATGCAGAAGAAATGTATAATATATGATCACAAAGTTTGACCCGTGAAAAAATTATAAGGAGGCGCCCGCAACATTTCGGGAAATGGGATGACGTTGATTTTTATTCTCTGTTCCGACTGTAGAAACATTCGGCTATGATGGTTTACGTTGTCGAAACATTCTGCGACAATGATATCCTTCCAGATAAAAACCACAACAAACTGGTAAATAAAAAATTCTTTTTTCGCTTGGTTTTTAATCCACAATGGAAATTTTCCTTTAAAAAATTCACAATTACAGCAGTACTGACAGCTTAAAAATTATCATCCGCCGCTTAACTAAGCCACAGCATACTGAATACTGTGAAACCGAGTAGGCTTAAGTTCTGGGCTTAAGCCACACCCGTGGCTTAGCTAAGCTCTGGCTTAAGCCTGAACTGTGAAACCGGCCATAAGGCTGCGAAGCTACACTACAGAGAAAAGGTATTTAAAAATAATATAAATAAATGCATATAAATAAAGAAAAAATACTAAACATAAAAAAATAAATATAAAAATAAAAGATTTTTATTAATGTTAAAAGAAATTCTTTTCGCTATCTTTTTATGCTCTATAGTCCAGTTATTATACACTTTTGAAAATGCAAGTAAACCGAGCAAGCTGACTTTTGGATATTGTATAGGGGGGCTTAGAAAAGCTTAACTTGAAATTGTCGAATAAGAAGTATTCCGAACAGGAAGACTGTCAACCAGGACCGTCGAAAGGAAGAAGAGTTTAAATATTAAAAACTGACCTCTATTCATTTCCATTTTCTACAACACAAAAACAATTATTTACTAATAAATTTCATGCGTGTGATTTATATTTTCATTGTCTTATTTATTTATTTTGTACTTTAGTAATCTCCTCCACAGTCTCTTAGTTTGTACATTCTGACCAACTCATAATGTAGCGAGCTAAACGTCGTAATTTTTGTTAAAGAAAAGAAAAAAATTACATTGCAGGTATTAATATGCCCTACAAGTTTCATAATGGACATTTTCTTCGATGTGTATCACGAGAAAGAAGAGAACAGCAAAAAACAAATTGCAGTATCTTAACATTGAATTTTCACGTCCGATATCTGAACAACGATTACCGCTAGGTGAAATATTCATACCACCTAAATTGTACAGCGTAGAAAAAGCAACAAAAAAGGTATATTATCAAAATGTTCGTATCATTTCGAAGCTTTTGTTGAAAGAATGAAAAGCGTTAATTCTTCTATGCAACCGGAAACATTAGCTGAAGAGGTAATAGTACATTTACATTGCCACGAAATCTCATCTTTTCAATATTTGGACGAAATCCTCCGATTTCGCGTACATATATTCATGCCGAAATCCCCAGATTTCATTAAGATTTCAACGAAATCTGTATCGAAATCACAAATTTTTGCTCGAACGCACGCATTTTCCAATGTCACTGTGTTCAATTTGCAGTGACAGAAGCTGTCAACAAATTATTTTGACATTGTGACATTTGATATCATTAGACGTTATGAATGAAACATGGATAAATGCAAGTATAAAAAACGGAAATGTTGAAGTGCCAATCATGAAGAAACTATAATTCAACTTTGGGAACAAAACATAGAAAAATTACGGATGGCGAAAAAAAATAATCACATATTTAAAGAAATAGAAGCTGAAATCAAAATTAAACTCCGCAATTTGACAAATAAATATGTATAGGTAAATAAATTAATATCTACTGCCATATCAAAATGTAAAGCGATATGTTCCATTTCAGGAAAGAAAAGAATGTAATAGGTGCTTCCGGAGGTTCACCATCAGAGTGGCCAATGTATGAAATAGTTAATGAAATACTTGGAGCCCAGAAAATTCACAACATAGAGGTTTTAATAGAAGATAATATAATGGAAGGTAAATAAATCAAATATAAACACATTAATGATTCGTTATTAGTTTATCTCAATTGTATGCAACATAATATACTCATTATTTTTACTTGTAGACTGTGTTATGATTGACATCTTGGATGACGATTCTGGTACATCAAATTTTGTGGATAACTCAAAGGATTTTCAAGCCGCGATAATAAATTTGCTAACTCATAATAAATGAAGAATATTAATGCTACATAATAATTGTCTGAATTATTTTAATTACCTAAATATTCTCCAATTGCAGTTCGGACGTTTCCTGCATCGGAACTCATGTCATTCACCATATTATTAAATTGTGGTTGTTGTCTATATTTTCTTTTAAATGTTCTTTAGAAAGTGGAAAGCTAGTAAGATAGCCTGGTTGAAGCACATTTTTCCATTTCATTTAATTTTTCACATACAATATTAAATGATTTCCTACTCATGCGGAAATTTTCCTTAAAAGAAGATTCGTCTTGTTCAGGTACCTCTTCTTCCCAAAACTTACTTCTTCGAATCTGAGAATTATAAATATGTATGGACTTTATTACGGGAATTAATAACTCCTTGTACTACCTTTCTCCAAACAGTTTTGTTATTTTTAAGCTTCAAAATATGGTTCAATAAAATCGCATTTTTTCTTTGAAGATGTAAAATTAATCTTAAGTGTTGGCGATGTCTTCTTTTATTTTTTTTTACTTCATCACACATCATTTCGTCCAAGAGTGTGAATTCTTGTGTAGAATTTAAATATAATGCCCATTTACTCCAGTTCATTGAGTATAGTTAATAATTAATTTTTTCCAACACTATACACAAACGAAATCCATTTGACAGAAAACGTCAAACGAAATCCTTTTGATGTTAATGTAAACGCTTTGAAGATTTCAAAATCAAATCACCGAAATCATGAGATTTCAGGGCCAATGTAAATGTACTATAAAGGTACGACCGAAAATATTCTACGATTTCAACAAGCTACTGGAAACACATTTCAAAAAGGAATACAGAAATGATGTATTTACACCTGAAGTCAATGAATAAAGTTCATATAAAATTGTATTGTTACAAAACATGGTTTATTATTGATCATTGATTACAAAATTTGTATTATCCAATATTTGGCAAGAAGCTGTTCTTCTCCATTCAAAAAATCTTATTTTCTGTCTTCTATTTTTGAACAATATTTGCCTCACCGGCTTATGATATAAAAATTTATAATTTGAAGTTGAATTTATAATCAAATCAACCCAAAAAAAACTTTTGACGAATGTGTGCCTAAACCATGGAGGAATTTTTCGGTTTTTATATAAAATGACTTGCTGTGGGCAAAACAAGTCATGCATTCTAATGCCTCACACTCCATGTCTAAAATCAAAGAAAATATTTTACTAATCGAAATAACCGAAAACATGCGGAACGTGTTATGCAAAATTGAGAAGTATTAAAACAAATGCTGTTTTCTCCACAGTAACAATTTGTTTACGGTTTAACGAAAAATATGTGTTATCGCTTCTCAAATTTGTAAAAGTAACATATCAGGTTTTGGATAGGTAACAATTGCTAATGTTCTGTTTATGCTTGACCTTTTAGTATCTTTACTTTTTTTGCATATATTAACATAAAAAGAGGATGTCAGATAATGGGAGAGAGGTTTTTAATAATCATTTAAAATCTACTTTAAAATTTCGTATATAATAGACTTTTTTATAGATTTTCTGGAAGTAGTGGAACAACGTGCATGGCAATATTTGTCGAGAAAGGCTGAATTCGCTTGTGTATAGAGTCAATAAATTTTATTGTGAATCTTGTACAAATATTTAACTAGAGTGGTAGTGCATTAATAGGAAAAAATTCCAAAGGAGCGAACTAATCATGCTTTCATTACTATACAGAAATTGTTTCAATAAATTGGTTCTTTGCAGCTCTAAATTGCCAACAACGATTAAAGATAGCAATCAGGGAAGTAGAATATGATGTCAAATTCAGATAAATAATTAATTGACGTAATATCCTACTTCGCTAACTATTTTCATTAATCGGTGCTGCAAAAAAAAAAATTAAGATACTCCAAGGTCAAGCATAAACAGAACATTAGCAATTGTTACCTACCCAAAACCTGTTACAAATTTGAGAAGCGGTTAAGAAATATTTTTCGTTAAACCGTAAACAAATTGTTACTGTGGAAAAAACAGCATTTGTTTTAATACTTCTCAATTTTGCATAACATGTTCTACATGTTTTCGGTTATTTCGATTAGTAAAATATTTTCTTTGATTTTAGACTTGGAGTGTGAGACATTAGAATGCATGACTTGTTTTGCCCACAGTAAGTCATTTTATATAAAAACCGAAAAATTCCTCCATGGTTTAGGCACACATTCGTCAAAAGTTTTTTTAGGTTGATTTGATTATAAATTCAACTTCAGATTATAAATTTTTATATCATAAGCCGGTGAGGAAAATATTGTTCAAAAATAGAAGACAGAAAATAAGATTTTTTGAATGGAGAAGAACAGCTTCTTGCCAAATATTGGATAATACAAATTTTGGAATCAATGATCAATAATAAACCAATACAATACAATTTTATAAGAACTTTATTCATTGACTTCAGGTGTAAATACATCATTTCTGTATTCCTTTTTGAAATGTGTTTCCAGTAGTTTGTTGAAATCGTAGAATATTTTCGATCGTACGTTAACCTCTTCAGCTAACGTTTCCGGTTGCATAGAATTAACGCTTTTCATTCTTTCAACAAAAGCTTTGAAATTCCCTCTTCGGATGCATAAAGTACTTCACCCTTACTAGAATATTGCCCTTAGCAGTTTTGTTAAAAATTGTTATTTTGCTGGGAGGAAATGGGAAATACCATTGATTGGCTGTTTCAGAGTTGATACAACTGCAGTTTTTCAGTCAAAAATCCGAACGTCATCTCCCAGTAGTTGTGCTAGCAGGGTTATGAACAACTTTTTGTTTTAGAAATTGACCAGATCTCCTATAGCGGAAGCTTTATAAAAAGCAGATCCCCTGTCTCTTCTGGGTAAGCTAGAACTATCAGATGCCCTGTTTAATAAAAGACACATTCTGATTGATCGCCAGTACACTAATTGTTTTTTATTGGAGTATGGCTTGCTTATTTATACAAACGTAAATTTGCTAGACTAAACTTTATTATTTATTTATTTATTTCGCTTAAATGCTAGCTACAATGGTCGCAGGACACAATTCTTAAATTAAGCTAAAGTACCGAGCAATTATTGAAGATTTTTCTTAATTGAGTCTTATTAATGTTAAAATCTATCGAATGAAAATTCAAATTAAAAGTACAGCACATTCTAGTCATAGGCTCAAAGTGTCCATAGTTGGTGGGATGAGAACAAAAATAAATGAAGTCATTAGATCGCAAGTGTCGAGAATTGAAATTAATTTTCTGAAGCCTCAAAGGTATGTCGATGTCACGCTTCACAAGTTGAAATATAAAGCTATAATCACAAATTTTTCTACGAGTCTCAAAAGTAGGAAGGTGTATTAAATTTAATCTTTCGTTATAAGGAGGAAGATAAAGTCTATCCCTCCATTTAAGATCTCTTAGAGCAAAAAGTAAGAATCTCCTTTGCACGCTCTCAATACGATCGAAGTGATTTTAATAAGAGGGAGACCAGACAGGACTGACATATTCCAAAATGGGTCTGACAAGAGTGGTAAAAAGAGCTTTAGTAATGTAGATATCATCTAATTCTTTTGCCCAACGCTTTACAAAGCCTAACATAGAGTTTGCCCTATTAACGATGCGACCTATGTGAAAGTTAAAGGTGAGTTTCAAGTCAAACAATATCCCCAAGTCACATATTTTATCAACTTTTGAAAGTAATAACCCATTCATAGCATAGACAATATTCGAAGGGACTCGCTTACGAGAGATAATGGTTACCTTACATTTATCAACGTTTAAAATGAGAGAACTCTTTTCACACCATTCAACAAGTCTGTCCAGGTCATCCTGCAAATTGAGACAGTTGCAATGCGAGTCGATAGATTTATATAGTTTTAAATCATCTGCGTATATTAGCAAGTCAGATTTGGTAACTACATAGGATACATCATTTATGAATAATATAAAGAGAAGTGGCCCTAAGTGAGTACCTTGTGGAATACCGGAGTAAGCCGTTGTTTCTTCAGACAGTGCAGAACGAAACTGAATCCTAAGTTTGCGATCCTTAAGGTAGGATGATAATCAGTTCAACAGCCAAATTGGTAAACCTAAAGATCTCAGTTTAAGTAACAAAACAGAGTGAGGAAGCTTGTCAAAAGCCTTTCTGAAGTCTGTATAAATACAGTTAGTTCCGCAACCACGCTCAAACGATTCGATTCAGGTAGATGTAAACTGGAGCAAGATTGTTGTTGTTGACCTTCCCTTCATAAAACCATGCTGATAAGCAGTAAGAGCTCCACTTCAATGAAAATACAAAAATTCATATAAAGAAGTTTTAAACAGTTTGGGAATACAAGAAAATTTAACAATAGGATGATAGTTGGTAACAAGCTCCCTTTTACCCGACTTAAAGATTGGGACATACAAAATGATTTGTTTACATGCCCGTGATTTAAGGAGTGTTAAACAAAAATTATTTGTTTTCATTTATGTGCTTAATATGTTATATAGCCAATCTCTCATGCTTCCTCACATGCCCAGGAAGAATCGATCGCAGAGGAAATTTAAGGCGCAAAAAAAAATTGTAAGGCAAATATTTTACTACTATATTCTTTATTGAAATCAAAAATATTAAAACTTATAACTCGTGAGTCGATTTGAAAAACATTACAATTTATTAGTTTTATTAAATTTACTAAACTTTTCACTTGAAAAGTATTTGAACTTCTCAAGGCGATTCAGAAATAAATTACCATTGAAAAAATATTTGAATTTCCCGGGGCCGTTTAAAGATTATTACAATTTTAAGATTCTACTCCTCGACGGGTTGAAAGACGAGGGCTCGCTGCCCCAGGTGCCAATCATAAGCTTGAAAAAGCTTTTTTATTCTTTTTATTACTTTCCCACGACGTCAGAAAATACACAAATACAAAATACATAGCGCATATGCATGAAATCTGATATGCACTTGTGTCTTGTCGAAATAATGTTTTTAGGCGATGTACATAGGTAAGTAGTGTGAACGGACTGATAAAAATGTCCATTTATGCTAAATTGCATTTTGTTGCAGTAATGCATTTTTAAATGCAAATCAAATTTGAATGAATTTTTAAGTTAAATAAATTTTACTTTTCAGGGTCAAATTGGTAGCACATCGATTTATTGCATAGGGCGATATTACTATGGTTGTAATTTGGGTCACAGGTGCCTGGGTCAAAACATGTGTAGCGGAAACTACATTTTATTTTAGTTTCATTTCATATTAAAATTATTTTTTTTTGTGTTATAAAATAATATAATTTGAAATTTATTTATCTTCTCAACTTAATATTAGTGCTGACTGTTTATAAGAAAAATCACTTGCAGAATGACGTTTATTGTAAAACACTTTGAAAAACTTTTAAAAAAAGCTTTAATCGTAGAAACACGACACTGTACTTTTTTCAGAAAAATACAAAGCAAGGCTGTTGGGAATATAAATAAAAATTAAAAATTATGGTTGTGTCAGAAGATAGAGTTAGTTTATTTTAGACGCTAGAGGGCGAAAGATCCTAGTTAATTTAATAATAAGCTTTCTTACAGATTTTAAAGAAATACATATATGTTCATTGTCTATCTAGAATAGAAATTTGATATTATCAATAAAATAAAATAAAATAAGTAAAAATAAATACTTTATTCACAAAATGAATGCAACTTATTAACCTTTTAATTTTGCTTATTTTCAAGGACCAAAATAAAATTGAAATAATATATATAAAAGCACGAAGAGCTTTTGTGGATCTAAAAAAAGGATTCATAAAACTATGGCTGACACAAGCCATGAACAGTTCCGTGCGTGATGCAACTCGCGTAACCTGTGTTAAGCTTATTGCAAAACATGTAAACGAATGCAGTCGCATACAATTCGAGTGCGACTTGCATTTGGGTGCATGTTTTTGTTTAATTACAATAATATTATTGATCACATCTATTGTGATCGATTAATTTAGCAATGGCTTTCATTTCAATTGAATATCACAATAATGCAGAATGTGCATTCTTGCATTATCAGTTGGTTTGTCGGTTTTCATATGTGCATATTCACTTCGCAATATTGTTTAAAAATAGAAGACAGAAGATAAGATTTTTTGAATGGAGAAAAACAGTTTTCTTGACAAATATTGGATAATAAAAATTTTGGAATCAATGATCAATAATAAACCATGTTTTGTAACAATACAATTTTATAGGAACTTTATACATTGGCAGGTTGATGAATTAAGGAGAAGCACTGATAGGACATGACCTTTTTTATTTGCTAGATTAAATCTATGGATAGCAGATACTATTTCAGTCAATATGCATTTTTCTCAAGAGATCAGTAACTGGTACTTGATGTTTGAGTTATTATAAATTTTATTGTAGTGAGCCTTTATTGTATTTTCCATACTGTCTATTGCAATTGTTTCTCAGATTATAAAGATTACTGATGATGTTAGCTTAGCTATCGAATCGCGTTTAGATATTAAAATAATTTTGTGAAACAATAAGTATCTTTTTTCTTGCTCTAATTCTTTATGATCTCAGACGTATTATTTCTATATTCCTTTCTGTAATTTGTTGAAATCGTAAGGTATTTCCGGTCGTACTTTCACCTTTTCATCTAAGGCGTTCGGTTGCATAGAATTAATACTTTTCATTCTTTCAACAAAGCTTCGAAATTCGCTGTTTGGATGCATAAAGTACTTCACTCATTGCTAGAACATTGCCATTTTTTTTATATTATTAAGCCAAGGTCAGGCGATACCCTATGATACAGAGCACAGCATGGCAGGAAGGAGATAGGGAAATGATTAGGGGATATGAGGAGAGTGGTGGAGGTGCCGATGAATGTCGCCCTTTTGCAGAGTGTATGCCGGAGGAAAACCAGAAGATTGTAAACTGTGTTACAAGTTCGAAGCCACCCACCACCGGAATGCAGAAATGACTATTCACCATTAGATGTCAGTATAATTACTTCTTAAGTTTGCACTGCTTTGGTTTCTTTTATCTCCACAGGGCAACGAGAATGGCGAGCAGAAGTCGTGCGCCAAAGTTAGACGTTTACGTGCTTTGTCTTAACTCGAAGAAAATGTACTTTCCAAAGTAAGTGCGAATCCAGCGTAATTTGAATTCTGCGGTCGAATACGACACATCTTCGAGAATCGTAACGAAACGAGACGTTGATAATTGCCGATGAACACGAACACTTTGGTAGAGGATACGAAGAATGACATTCTGTCAGCTAACCGGAGTTTTTGAGCTCAAGTTTTTGAAGTGAAAACTTCTTTAGCCGCGTTGGGCACTTTTTGGTAGGGGAAAATGTTATGGGTTCGCGTCACCAACATGCTCATGACAGGCGCATGCGCAGCGGCCGTGTGCTTTGCGCCTTAGCCGATTTTTGGATGGGTGAAATCTCGTCCGTTCGTGTCACCGACGTGCTTATAGCAGTATATCTGTAGCTATACAGCTGACGTATTGTGCAACATTAGTGATGCGTATATATTATAAGCATTGTATATATATTATATATGTAGTGGTCGCAACTTCACTTCAGGGCTGTTGAGTCATCTTCTCACTCGCGGCGCTGCAGTAAATAACTCGAACTGATATACATTTCACAGCACGCATTCATATCAAAGACGCAAAGCTTTTATATTGTGCTTAGAATAAAAGCTATAAAAGTTTTATGAAAAAAAGAAGTGTATTTACAAATGCCAAAATCAGAGCCAGCCTAATGACCGGATTACATTAACAACACCGGCGCCGGCGTGGTCGTCGTTTTATGTCAAAAATATTTAGAGACAGTACTGCATGTATGAAATGCATCGCATTACCCACGACGGCGTCGTCGTCGTCGTCGGCGTGGTCGTCGACCCATCTCTAATCCTAAATTTAACGCTGGCGCTCCATTGCTGCCAATATGGCAGATCTAAATCTGTTATGAAAAAACATGAAAAAACGAAATAACATTTGTAATTGTTTACATATAAATATGGAGGAAAAAATTATTGAGTTCATGAAAATAAATGATTTTATTTTCAACAAAAAAAGAAATAGTTATAAAAATATCGACTTAAAGGAAAAGAAGTGGGTAGAACTATCTACCCAAATAACTGTTCCAGGTAAATTCATTTTTAAGATACAATGTTGTGTTCTTTTTGTTTATTCATGAACATTTTTCAGTTGAAAAGCTAAAAGCGCGATGGAAAAGCTTGAGAGATAGATACTCCAAGGAGAAGAAAGGAAACAAGGGCAAATCCGGAGATGCGTCACATTCCCCAAAGCATGAGTGGAAATTTTACAAACTCGGGCGATTCTTGGATGACTATGAATTTTCCAATCCAAGGTAGATAATCCATTTAGCACTATTTTTTGTTTTATTATAGCCAAATATTTTAAATATAATAATTCTTTTCCTTTTTCTGAAGTACCACAAGCAACTTCCAAGTGGATGTTGAGCAGCCGACGGACGTGGGACTTGGGGAATGTGCCAATGGAGATCCGTTTGATAGTTTCATCGAATTCGACGACTCTTCGGGTTTTTCCGACCAACAGGGAAGGACCTCCACCTCCACTTCTGCAAACATTAGCGTGAGTTCTTCCACCAAAAAACGGAAGCCGACAGAGGAGCTTGTCCAAGAGGCTCGCAAAGATATGCAGGAGCTGATGAGAGTGGCCAAAGAAGCGTTCTCTGCAGAATCGAGTGGAAGCAGTGAGGTGCGCTCATTTTTTAACAGCATCAGCGTGCAAGTTGAGCATGCAAATCTATCATTCGACAGATTTGCAAATCTGCAAATGCGAGTGTTAACAGCCGTCCACGAAGAAATAAAAATTCAGTATGAAGAAAAAAAAATAAAAAAAAAATAAAAAATAAAAACAATATATAACTTAAAATGTTCTTTTATTTCAACATTGATTATTAAGAATTTATATAATCTTTTAGGGTATCCCTCAGGTCAAAAGATTTACGGGCGGCATTGAAGCGCCTGAATAATTTGTGTTGAGGTAGGGAATGCGTCTCTTTTCTCCAAAGTCCCTCTTTAAACACGTCATTTTCAAACTGGTCCACAAAATTATCCGGACAATATTCTCCATCATGCATCTTCACAAAATTGTGCAGAACCACTACTGCTTTGATAATTTTTTCGACGTTCTCTGGAAAGCAGTTGATTGAATTTAATAAGACTCGCCATCTTGCTGTCATTATACCGAAGGTGTTCTCGATTCTGACTCTTGCTTTACTAAGAGTCTTATTAAACATTTCTTTGTCTGAAGGAAGCAACCGACCTGGATATGGACGCATCAGGTTCCTCCTTAATGGGAACGCAGCATCTCCTACAACATAAAAGGGAAATTTTATATTTGAATTCGGAAAAGTCTGCGGTGGGGGGAAGTTAATCTTTTCATTCAGCACTTGACTCCCAAATGTACTACCACTAAGAACTCCTCCGTCACTTTGGCTCCCCCATGCTCCGATATCAACTGCCGTGAAACAGTAATTACTGTCGCAAGCAGCTAATAATACACTACTACTGTAGCCTTTATAATTGTAGTACATTGAACCAGACCGTGGAGGGCACTTGATCCGTTTATGCTTCCCGTCGATAGCTCCCACACAATTTGGTAGGCCTGTCATTTTCTCCATTCGTCCTCATTAGGTGCAGCAAGATATATTCCATGGAGTTCTTCCCAAATATCCTCGCAAGTCTCCAAAATTATTTTCCGCACTGTTGATGTACCTAACCGAAAAGCCCAAGAAAGCATTTGCCAGCTAGAGCCTTGCGATAAATATCTGTGGAGTTGGGAAATCTGTGAGTTATTTTAAAACTATTCGCATTATGCCATTTTATGACTTACACTAAACATACTGCCAAACGACATTCGGATTCAATTGCCCTCCGTGACGATTTTTTCGTCAATCTTCCCTTTAGCAATGAAGAGAGAAGATTAAATTGTTTCACGTCCATACGAACAGCCTTCCGAAATTGTTGTTCATCACGACCTTTAATAATCTGGAACACTTTCGAAAAGAATCCATGATTTTCACGATTTTCTTTCGTGAAAATTTCTCTCATCCAAATTCTTTTCTCCTTCACATTTCTAGATAGCACAATAAAGTTCAAATATGCCATATAAGCGCATATAAGTAAAAGGAGTTTATTAAAATAGTTATATGGCACAAGATCCATTTGATATTTAATTCATACAATTTACAATTAATTAATTTACAATTTTTCATTTAACACAGTAGTTAAAAATGACAACATTCAAATGTCATTGAAATTTCATGTATGGCGCTGCACCCGGAGCCGATGTTCAATGTAACTTGCCCGGCCTTTTGTTCGGCGTTTGACGACGACGACCACGCCGGCGCCGGCGTTGTTAATGTAATCCGGCCATAACTCATCAAGCATGGCGAGGTAGGTCTGCCCAGTGCACATGCGTCGCATTGGTTATGGCGTAGTAGACAACTGATCTTACATAGAGAGGAGTAAGAGACGCAAATGCAATGATTTGGTAATGGTCTGCCTCTGCATCACTGACTTATAACAATGGACTGAGCGATTTGCTATTTCATGTGGCACAAAAAATATTGTGTTTCTGTATATCACCGCTAGAGCACCCTTTAAAACGATTACATAAAAAACATGTAAAACTCGACCAATCAGATGAAATTTTACATCCGAAAATCGAATTAAATTAAAAAAATATATTTTCTTGTGCCGAAGTGATATTTTAATCGCTTATAAGGAATTAAACTCATTGCGGCTTTAATTTTCAAAAGTTATTCTTAACTGAATCCTGCTTATGGGCAAGAGAGACGGAGCATGGTAAACACTATCTTTACCTTATTCCTTCTGCGGTGATTGGATCTGTAACCAACATAACAAACGTTCCAGAATGCAATATTTTGTGTTGGTAGCTCCAACTCTGCCATAGGGCGAAAGAGAGAACTATAAAACTTGTGCCATGCTTTCCTATAGGAAAATGACAATACGCTCAGTCCATTGTTATAAGTCAGTGGGGTTACCGAAATTAGCGAATAAAAGCGAAATTTTAACTAGTTTAAGCCGCTGCCTATGCCGTCTTTTCTTCAAATTGGCTCGCTGCTTATCGAGCATGGTATGGAAAATGAGTGTGGAAGTTGGCTAACGCTTGCGTTATAATTTTAAAGAATACTGAGGATAAATTCGTCAGAAAAACAGAGATTTTGCCATTTAAATGGAACATCAGATTCAAATTACGTTTTCTCCAATCCTTCTTTTATCCCTTTCTTTCTGAGGTGGTGAATGTGATTAATTAATATTTCTTTTTTAATCATTGAAGACGAAATCTTCCCCGCTCACAAAGAGGATTGTATGAACTTGCTGTATACGTAAAATATACCCAAATGGAGTATAAATAAATAAATATATTCAATAAGTTTTCATGCTTAAAACGCGATTAGCTTAGCATCCAAATAAATGAAGAAAATTGCGTTAGCAATTTTTTTCAAATTCCTTATGTTAAAAATAATAAAAATAAATCAAAAAACAAATCTTACCTTCTGTAAGATTTGTCGGGAAGAATACAATATATACATAGGTATGTACATACATATTCCGAAAAAAGGTTATCTGGACACTGCAAACTTAACAAACAAATGCATAGATTAAGCATATCCCTACTGATCAGTAGCTTGGCGTGGGTTAGATGCGAGGGGAATGAAATGGTCAATATCTTTAGATTGTGAGTCATCAAGAACTTCTTCAATCTCTATAAGATTCCCTTCTTGGATGCTTCAAGTTGAGGACTCACTCAATAGAGTCTCATCTGTTGAAATATTGTAGCTAGTGTTGACAGTAGGAGCAAGGTGGATTTAGTGAAAAGTTCAATGTGTACCTATATACTGTGCATTGCTGAAATGGTGTTGTTGTTTGATTATTATTTGAATTGTTTACTTGTAGAATCATTGTGCAGTACAATAGTGAGTACTAAATAAATATACTAATATTTTTAAGACATACATACTAAATTCACTAGAAGCATTGGTGTTAATGTTTCTGATATAGGCGAAATATGCGTTGCTCGTTGCAATTCCGAGAATGGGCAATACATATTAATGGTTGCCGTTTATATTTCGTCTGGAAAATCTATGAGACTGATACAGCAATTTTTATTCGAAAATTTGATGATTTATACAAAAGAAGATTCTGAAATACTCGAAAAAAAAATTTGGCAAAAAATATGATAATGTACTTTGCAAATGATAAAAATCTACCATTAATTGAATTTCTAAATGAAACACTTAATTTAAATATGTCCAATGATCGAAAACTCAGTACTACAAAATATAGAACGACGATCGATGCTGTTTTTACGCGATACTTAAATAAATTTCAATCAAACATTTTCATTTCCTACTTTAGTTACCATAAGCCTATTGTATCTTTTTTAGAACACAATGAAATAATTGAAAATACAAAAAGTCTAAGTATTGTTGAAATTAATGATGACAATGATGCAAACAATGAAAACACTGTTAAAATTCAAGCAAATTGAAATTTATGTAAATACAACTATTCATAAAACATACGATTGTATATTAATTTTTATTTCAATTGGGATGTGTTTTTGTATTTTGTCATAATCTTGTACAGCCCGTAATATATTTAAATAATAAAAAAACATATAAACATGCATATAATTGTTGCTCGGAGTGTCAATAGATATGAATACCAGATTTATGTTGATAATTTTAATTCAATTATTATGAAATTACAAATTTTAAGACTAAAAGTTCTAAGTTTTCACTTCTATCGGCAGTCCTTATGACTGCTAATTTTTGTTATTTTTTTGGAATTCGTCTGAATCCTACGGAGATTGGCTACTAATTAGTTCGGATGATCGTCTTTTAAAGTTTCAGCTATAGCTAAGACCTACTGGTCCAAATCTCTGGAGGCATAATTGCGGAGACTGAAATAGCTGTGGAAATTGCGGAATTGTAACTTTGGGAGGAACGTTTTCTTTGTATTGCTTATTGCTGGGAATATGTGTTTAGTGCAAGATATTGTAACGAACCTGTGCATGGCTAGACATTAATAGAACTATGTGTGAAGTTTTTTATAGGAAATTTTCCTTCGTATAATTCACAATAGCTTTTTGAATCGATATTATAAATAGGGCAATATAGATTCACTAGACATCTTCATCCGCCAACCAGAATTTCCTGCACAATATTTCTAGCAAGTTGAACTGGCTTGTCTGGGAGACCTAGAAAATTCTCCTCCACCTCCAAACCCTGTCTGTGAGCCAGTACGTGAAGAACGGAGAGCCCTTGGTAGTACGTGAATAAACGGAATCCAATAGTCAGTACGTGTACAACGGAAAAGCCATCCTGTCACCAGTACATGAACAACGGAGGACTAGTGGGGTGGTACGTGAGCAAACGGAAACCACTAGTTAATACGTATACAACGGAAGTCTCTCCTGTCACACGACGTCACAATATTTTCAAATAATTAGTTGCAACCAATTTAGTTAAGTGGACAGATATTTCATATATGGATTAATTGACTTAAACTACATGAATTAAATTAAACACCGCATAAGATTTTTCTTAATTGTTTGTAAATGGTATAGCCGGGGTGAATTATACGTTCATATATCATCAAACTAAGTATAAGTTTTTTCATTTCTAGTTTCTTGGTTACTCTGGAAAACCAAGTGGCGCCCGAAATTCCTTCCAAAAGGGACCCAGCCTATCTCCAGCGAGCAGCATGTATGCAGAAGCGCAAAGGCCTATTTAATGTGCGATGTAATACAAATTTATTGACGTAACAACTGTTCCACATTCGCATGTTTCCGGATAAAAAAGCATCAGTGGATTTTACTGTACGGCCGAAAGTAATTTGAGGGGTAAAAGGATGTACGCGGCTTGCAGTGCGAGTATTGCGTGTAGGATCACATTACAAGGGATTAGACTAAATATTTCATCAAAGCATTGACCATACATGTAGCGATAAAGGGACGAAAAGCATTAAACATTGCGGCGGTGGTCGAGTGAGTCGATATGACAAATTATTGCCATATCGCCAATGAGCTTGAAGGCTCTCTTTTGGACAATATCCAATGAGGCTATTGCCCTAGACACACAGCGCTCTTAATGAAGAAATAACTAATGACTATTAGTCTATAATCATTCATTATAAACTGCAGACACACAGCCATTTCTTTAATTAAGTTGTACTGTAAAACTGGTTTTGACAAACTTATCACAATAACAAAGCAAAATGGATCGAATTAACGCGATAAACTTTGTTTTTATTTATTTCATTATCCAATTTAACAATTTACAACTGAGAAAAACATTATATTAAAAAGAATATTGATAACATAATTTGGGATTTGCATTTCTTTGAAATTCTTCTTCTTATTTTTCAAATCGGCAGATGCACAGCGATGCTCCAGATATACATTAGATGCCAAATCTAGTACATTTTTCCTCATTATAGTTATAATGAAGTCGGAAAACACTTCATTAGTACACTGCATTATCATCTGATTTTCGAGCTATAATGACGTGTACTATGTGACACACGGCATTTTAATGAATCGTTAGTACTAATGATTCATTAAATCGTGCTATGTGTCTATGGCATAAGCCTGTCCGACCAGCCCCAGTCCATATATGGGAACTGCATCCATTCTACGTGTAATGTAGGACTGTTGAGGAGCGCTAGATTTGACGGGCTGAATTATTCCTTACACCTTTTTAGAAATCCAAGATATTTCAATGCTTCTTCGGTAACAAAGAAGATGTTATCTGTCCAGTTTAACTTACTGGAAATATTAATAGAAACATTGCTTAGGATGAATCAGAGTTTAATGCTCCATCAAAAGAAACGGCAGTGGTTAAGGTATGGTCTTGTTTTAATGAGATGAGACAGCCTTGGGTCTTAGATGCATTGAATTCAACGCGAGTCATTTTGCCCCAAGCGAGGGTATTGCTCAGATCGTTATTTAATCACCTAATCATGCAATCTCGTTTAACACATGCGGCATTAGTCCTGGAGTCCGCAAGAGGAGGAAGCGGAATCTAGCAGATCATTAATGAAAATTAAAAAAAAAAAGCTGGAGAGATAACAGAGCCTCGAGGCATACCAGCATTTTTGGGATAAAGTTCAGATATAATGCCATCTGGCGACTAGATAGACAAGTTTTAATCCATAATAGAAGATGAGGGGAACGACCAAATGCTTTAAGTTTAGCTAAAAGGGCTGGATGCCAGACTCTATCCAAGTCCCTTGAAATATCTACGGCAACGATTTTGGACTCACCAAAATTGTGAAGACTACGGCTCCAACGTTCCGTAAGTAAAATCAGAATATAAAAATTTGTAGGTTTGTCGAAGTAAGATTTGATTTCGAAAATCGCCGGTATTCCGAAAGAGAGTTATATGACTAAACAAAAAATAATAATATTTGTGAAAGTAAGTTGTATGAAAAAATAAAAGGCTAGTATTTGTGAGAGAAGTTATGTGAATAAAAGTAAAATACAAAGGAGCCATTTACCAAAAGTGATGTGGTGAAAATTATGAAAAGTGCAAAACAGTCAGTAGGTAGTACATAAGAATGTTTTTAAATAAAGAAAAAGAAAAAAATCACCCGTGTTTTGGATACTACCTCTTTATAACAAAAAGGTACGTAACAAGTATGTAATACGCAACACCTTCCGAAGGAAGGAATTTGCTGACATGTGGCTAAAACGTTCCAGTGTCACAAATTGAAATCACGACAATTTTTTAAGTTTCATGGATAATGGATGTTTAGTACGAATTTGCTTTCAGATTTTCATTAATACTTTAAGAATTGGCAAATCTAGAGTAAAAGGTGTAATAATCAGAAGCTTTAAAAGTAGATCAATACCACAACAGAATTGTGAAGAGGATCGCGTAATGTAAAAGTTTGCCAATAAAATATGCCATTGTAAATTTCATAAAAGGTTTTACGGTTATAGAAGTACATTACTGCAGATTGATAGTTAAAACAAGGCTTTCCATCTATAAAATGCGCAAAATGTTCTGTGAAAAGTACCCTGATCTAGAGGTTAAGAATGGATACTTTCGTAAAATTTTTAACTCTACGCTTAACATTCCCTTCAAGACTCCTTCTCAAGACGTTTGTTTGACGTGCTTAATGCATCGTGAGCAGATTAAGCTCCACAGACGGACACAAGATTTAAATAAAACAAACGAACTACAAATTTCGCAATAGGTCCATAAGAAACGTGCCTGTGCTTTCTTTAGTTTAGCGATAGAAAAAAAAGAATACATTCAAATTATGTTATTTGATTGTCAAAAAGGTTTAAAATCCCGAATGTTCAGGATCAGGCAACATACTACAGCAACCAACTATATTTATTTAACTGCGGTGTTGTGTCGTCCAAATCATCTTTAGTAAATGATAACGTATTATGTCTGAACCGAAAATCAATATGCCAATCGCCTTAAGAATATAGAAAAATTTGCGTCTAGCAGAACTCTTAGAAAAATATGATCGTTAAGTGCAGTTATTGTCCATGTTTTGAAGCATCTGAAAACATTTCAAAGAAGGAAATAATTTTTCCGGTCACTCTTATATCACCCGGCTTGGTATTTGCACAAATTGAAAAGATGATTAAAAGGAAGGAGGTTTTAATGACACCCGAAGTATATTTGAACATCTTCAAGGAAAATGGTAAAGTAATGCAACTTGGAGATCCAGATTGTTATGTTGTGGTTGGAAGAAGGAATCGAGTCGTACATATATTGAAGCCATTTCAGTGGCACTTTCATTTTAGTAAAAGCCGACGATATGTTTTAACCCGACCAAAGAACAGAGAAGTTTTAGGAAAAATTAACCCAAGTTCAAGAATTTCGTAAATTAACAATCAAAAAATAAAGCACTAAGTCTAAGCGAAAATTATTCGCATTTCGCAAACAAAACAAAGAATCAATAACCGAAATCAAAAACAAAAATGCGTGTCAGCAAGAGCACATGCTAACCCAAATTATGCTAACGCCGGAGCTACTTACCTTTGAGTGAAATGCTTGAACTGCGTCAAAAACTAAAGTTGCGTTATGATAAATTATAATACATTAAGAATAATTGTGTGCGTACATGTTGTAGTTGGGATTGCTCCGTGCTCCTAAGGAGAGAGCAAGCACTGAGTAGACGAAAAATTAAACTTTTGGTTGACTTTCCACTTAAATGTATTTATTTAGTTTACTTCAGGTTTGTAAAATGAGTTATAAATATATAGATTCTTTTACGATTAAATTATATATTCGAGAAACTCTCGAGACCAATGTTTTATAAAGCCAAGCATAGAGCTACTCTTTGATACCATGAAGCTTATATGGGAGATCAAATTCAATATTTGATCACATTTGACTCCCAACCAACAGACAGAACTAACACGGCTAATCGAGGAATCTGAGAGCGCATAATCCTGTGGAAAGTCATAACCTCACATTTATCGATACTCAGTACCAAATTATTGCTTTTGCATTAATCGTAAAATTTTTGGAGGTCACCCTGTCACAACCACAATCGTTAAAAGATTTAATCTGAGCGAAAAGTTAAATGTCATCAGCATAAGTCAAGACCTCATATTAGGGAGAATGTCGCCAATAGATAGAATAAAGAGCAACGGGCCCAAATTACACCCTTACGGTACGCCGGACGAAGCTTTCAAGACTCTAGAGATGGAATGGCGGAAATAGAATTGGTATGTTCTGTTATCTAAATACGACTCCGTGCATTTTAGGAATGTTAGGGAAAACCCATACTTTTTCATTTGAAATAATATGACGGAGTGAGATTACTTGTCGAAAGCTTTACTAAAGTCAGTATAAATACAATCTGTCTATCTGGTAACCTTTTGCAAGCCCGCCCAAGGTATCCGAGATGAATTCCAATTTTTGTGGATAGGTATGATGCGGAAAATAACCATTATCGAGCGATTTGTGAAAAATAATTCTCAGCTGAGCTGCATGGACATGACAGCATGACTAAACCAAGGCTGGAGGGTTCTCATCAGGACCCGTTGTGAAGTCATTTGGAAGCCTATTAATATAATCGAGTATATCCTCTTGCGCAATTGTAGGAATAGTGAATGAAATGTTATGAAAATTGTTCATATGACTGAAGTTGTTATTTCAAGGAAGGAAATTTGACGAAAAAAATGCATTCTCAAAAAATGAAGTAAACATATTGTAAATTTCAGATGAATCATCACTAGCAGAATCCTTATGGTATTGGGATAGTTGTCCGTTTTTTTCTTCATATTATTTAAAAAACGTACGAGAGTCAATAAACAATTTTGTACGCATATTTTGAATATACTCATCATAGAATGACGAGGAAAGTTTTTTGAACTCAGGAAGTTTTTGTGACTTATAATGTCATTGCTCCTGTTGTTGTGGCCCAGTCTGCTGGTACACGGAAGCAAGAGCATGGCAGGTGTACCGGTAGTAAAGTAGCAAGCAATAGCGGAACACATTACTTCGCACAGTAAGGTATCCGCTTATTGCTAAATAATGTGATGATTGTTTACATTACAGCGGCAGTGACTAAACATGCTACTTCGCATAGAGTACGATCATTGCCCGTTTTGTTTACAACAGCACAGCTGCTTGCTATCAGTGACATTGGCCAGTAGTTTTCGTCATCGGTTGTAGAATATTACCGCATCATAATTACATTATCTTGAGGGTCATGTTCTACTTCCGATTTCCGTGTGCAAGTTTTCGAGGTGCGCAACTGAATGTGGTGTGGTGAGTTCGGGTTACAATTAAACAGCGATGGGTCGGCGCTAATAGTTAGATTAAGTTAAAGTTGAAGTTAAGTTAGTGATATCAGTGAATTAAATAAATGTAGTGAATTTGTTGAGAATGAAGTGTTTGATTACCTAGGGAAACGACACTGTTAGGCTCTTTTGCCTATTGTCGTGGTAAGGCAGTCAAGATTCTTGTACCTTGGCTATTGATGGTAGTGTATCAGGTGCTTGTACCTGATACACTACCATCAACAGCCCAGGTACAAGAACCTTGACTGCCTTACCACGACAATAAGCAAAAGAGCCTAACATTTTGGTGACCCCGACGTGATCTTGTGAAGTACATACTTGATCAAGATCATCCTACTACAAGGAGCCGCACCATGGATGAAATAGCTCAGGCGCAAAATACGACCGGAGACGCCATCGAACAGGTCATCTCGAACTTTACAAAAGATTCTTCACACAGAAAAACTCTGTCTTACCTAGAAGAGAGGCTAAGACGTTTAACCAATCTCTGGGATGAATTTGAATCTAGGGACAATATCATACGAGTCAATCATCCTGAAGAGCTAAGCCATTTATACTACACTAAAGACTACTACAATGGCATTAGAGTAGTCTATGAAAATTATCGAGATCAAATCTCAACACAGATTCGATCCTACTCAGAAATCGACTTACCAAGAGCTCTGCCTGCTGCAAGTATTGAGCAGTTAGATATGGCGAGTGGACAACTAAATGTCAGCATCGATAATACCATTCTATCATCTCCAAAGAAAAATGGTGTGAAAAAAGAAGTTCTCGGCCAATCAACTGAATTCACAACCAGAAAGGAGGGCCATCCAAGCCAGCCCTTGTTAACTTCCACTAGTACAGGTGCACGCCGCAAGGTGCATGATAGTTACAACAATGTAGATGACCCTCTTGATAACCCAATGGAGGGGAGAGAGCGAATTGCAACAGCTATCGACTACAATTTTTATCAAGAATCCGCTAATGCAGACCATGGTCTAAACAAGATCATCAGAAGACAAAGGGTGAGGTTGGAATCCTACAATATATATGAATATTTCAACTTTGAAGAGATGGTGCAATCTACAATAATCAAGCTTTCCGATAAATTAGCTCAATGTTCCATGACCGACATAAACGATACTGCAAACAATAATGTATCGATGAAATTGCCAAGGATTGTAATTTCAATATTCGATGGCGACTATTTAAAGTGGCGCCAATTCTATGATTTGTTTGCACAGATGCTACATAACCAGCCAATGAGCACATGCCAGAAAATGTGGTACCTCAAGACCAACCTGAGAGGAGAAGCCGAAAAACTAATTCGACATCTTAGCCTAACAAATGAAAATTATACGACTGCATGGGAGATGTTCAAACCCAGACTGGCAATACCAGGTTGTTAGTGACAGCATTGTTAAACAAACTGTTGTCACAGCCAAAACTGCTTTCAGAGAACGCATCAACGCTTAAGTCTCTACATGATACCATGAAGAAAGCTATTCTAGGACTAGAGAACCTTAAAGTCAAGACAAATAACTGGGACCCATTGCTGCTCACCATACTAATAGGCAAATTAGACGGAATGTCCCATAGTTTATATGAACAATCTATTGACCAACCTAGAGCTCTGCAGTCAGTGCATCATTTTCTAAACTTCCTGGAAACACGGTTCCAGTCATTGGAAGCCCTTGGAAGCAAAGGCAAAGTGCAACCTGAGACTTATTGGAAGCCCAACCAGTTTTCTAGACGGGTTAACGCATTGGCATCAACAAATGCTGTAGGAACCAAATGCGTATTATGTAATGAGAACCATCAGCTTTTCGCATGTCAGAAATTTCTGCAGCTAACACCCACCAATCGCTTGAAGGTATTGAGGAAAAACAAGTTGTGTGTCAATTGCCTAAGAGCAGGCCATACAGCAAGCAACTGCAGACTTAGAGGATGTACGAATTTCTCAAAAAAACATAATACCTAGGTGCATATGCAAGACAGTTCTGACGGAAAGCCTCACACACATCACTCAGAACAACTCCAGTCAAGTAACAAAGTACACCAAGGTGATCAATCGGTCACATCGACTGCAGGAAAGTCCAAACAGAATGGAAGCTATGTCCTTCTAAGCACAGTAACAGTGAAACTGACAACAGATAAGGGTGATAATGTTGAGTGCAGGGCAATTCTTGACTCCGGATCCCAGGTTAATCTCGTAACAGAAAGAATTGTCAAAAAATTGGGCCTCAGCGGAGTGCAAGGCATTGGCCAAGTGAAGCAACAAGCGAACCATCGTGTCAATGTGTTGATGCAGTCACGAGTGAATGGATTCTCAACTAGATTGGAAGCATTCATCCTAAAAGAAATATTGGCACCACAGCCAAGTCAGTGTATTGATACATCAACATGGCTAATCCCATAAAACATTAAGTTGGCGGATCCAGTTTTTGACAAACCTGGCCGCATAGATCTGCTTATTGGTGCAGAGTATTACTATCAACTACTCTCGGTGGACAGATTAAACTCGGCAATGGGTTACCAACCCTCCAGAATACCGTGCTAGGATGGGTACTAGCAGGAAAAAGAGACCAGATGGCCAGTAATCAGAAAATATGCGGCATATTGAGCAAGGACCAAAACATTGACCAACAATTAGAAAAATTCTGGCACTTGGAAGAAGCCACAGAAGAGGAAAAATCCCTTACACTCGCAGAGAAACGATGTGGAGAACATTTTAATCAAACAGTGAGAAGAGACCAATCGGGACGGTTTATAGTTAGACTGCCTTTTTTCGACGACACACATAAGTTGGGGGAGTCGAAGGAAATTCCATCGCGCAGATTTCTAGCAATCGAACAAAAGCTCGCCAAAAATAATGAACTTTGATCCCAATACACTGATTTTATGGAGGAATATGGACGCCTTGGTCATATGCAAGAGATATATTTTAAGAAAATTGGAGTTCCGTATTACTTCATCATTGCGTCAGCAAACCAGAAAGTACAACAATCAAGCTTAGAGTTGTCTTTGATGCTTCCTGCAAAACATCATCAAATCTTTCGTTAAATGATATAATGGCTGCAGGCCCTACTATGCAGGACGAGCTATTTTCAATATTACTTCGTTTTCGACAGCCAAGATTTGTGTTCACCGCTGATATTGAAAAATGTATCGGCAAATACTGATTCACGAAAAGGAAAGACAATTCCAACTAATATATTGGAGGCGCGACCGAACCCACTCACTTAAGTGCTATCAGTTAAATACGGTGACATACGGAACAACGTCAGCGCCTTATTTAGCTACGAAATGTTTGCAGATACTAGCTCAGGAAGAAGCAACCACTTATCCCTTAGGAGCACAAGTGCTTACTAAAGACTTCTACGTCGATGATGTAATGTCAGGATCAAAAAACCTGTCCACAGCACTGGAAATGCAAACACAACTAAAAGAATTACTCTCAAAAGGTGGATTTAAGCTTAGGAAGTGGTGCGCAAATCATCCACGTCTATTAAGAGATATCCACCCAGAAGATAGAGAGCCACAGCTCACATTTAACGATGGAAATGAGGAACAAGTAAAAATCGTAGGTCTAACCTGGATACCAACATCCGATTCATTCAGCATCAAGACGGCATTGATCGAAAGGAATAATATAACCAAACGAACAGTTTGCTCAGATGTTGCACGGATTTTTGACCCACTTGGTATCATGTCTCCAGTAGTAGTCACAGCCAAAATATTCCTGCAAGAACTATGGGCATTAAAGATGGATTGGGATGCATCGCTACCAACGGAGTTGCACACAAAATGGATTCATTATCGAGAAGGCCTCCAGTCTCTGAACGACATACGATTTCCAAGACAAGTACTTTCTGAACAGCCATCAAAAAATGTACAAATTCACACATTCGCAGATGCTTCTCAAAGAGCATATGGAGCCGCAGTCTACATCCGATCTACAAACAAGGATAAACAGATCGCAGTAAGATTGCTTTGTCCAAAGTCAAAGGTAGCACCGTTGAAGCAAATTACCCTACCACGGCTAGAGCTGTGTGCCGCAAAGCTTGCCGCTGAATTCACTAACCGTGTTAAAAACGATCTGAGCCTCAAAAACGAGCCTACGTACTATTGAACAGATTCGGAGATTGTACTTGGATGGTTAAACTCTCCTTCCTCTTCATACCAAACATTTGTTGGGAATCGAGTAGCAAGTATTCAAAGCTTATCTATTCCTGAGCAATGGCGTCATGTCAGTTCTGAGGATAATCCTGCTGATTGTTTAACACGAGGTTTAACTCCAGAGAAGTTAAAAGCATGTAATATGTGGCTCTATGGGCCACTGTTTTTATAGAGCACAGAAACTTGTTGGCCACAACCATATGTCAAGAAGGTAGAATGTAACATAGAGAAAAAGCGACTTGCGCTTCCTCTAATAACAGATGAAATTTCAACACATTTTGTCCTGAATATTGACCATAAAAATTCATTCAGCAAGCTGAAACGGATCACAGGGTACATCATTCGCTTCGTAAACAAGCTTAAAGATCGTAGAAAAAGGACAAATGAAACTAAAGATACAGTATTGTCTGCACAAGAGCTCCAGGAAGCACTTATGATAATTATAAAGGTAATACAGCAAGATCAGTTCAAAAAGAGATCAAGCAACTAAATCAGCATAAGGAACTAGCCAGAAATAGTCAACTAACCACTTTAACACCATTCTTAGACGAAAGGGGCATTATGCGAGTTGGAGGACGACTACAGGCAGCAAACGTTTCGTATGATACTAAACATCCCATCCTGCTACCATACTCACATCAGTTGACCAAACTATTAATGACAAATATCCACAATGAAAACTTCCACGTTGGCCCGCAAACCTTGTTGTCCATTACAAGGCAACAATTCTGGCCGATAAAGGGAAAGACCATTGCTAGGTCAATAGTCTAACATTGCGCACAATGTGCTAGAGCAAAATCAAACATGTTGTCACAAATGAAGGGCAACCAACACCAACACCACATAGAGTTCAACCTGCGCGACCATTCATAAATGCAGGTGTGGACTTTTGCGGACCAGTGTGGACACACTTTAAAACAAGAGGAAAGCGTCCACAAAAAACGTATATTGCCGTATTTTGCTGCTTTGCAACTAAGGCCACGCATCTAGAAGTTGTCAGCGATTTGTCAACGCAAGCATTTCTGGGAGCATGAAAGCGATTCATGGCAACACGAGGTCATTGTAGGAATATATTCTGCGATAATGCGACTAATTTTGTTGGCGCTAGAAATGAGCTGCAAGAATTAAAGCAGTCTATTTATTCAGACAAATCAAAACTAGAAATAGCTACCGTATGCGAGTCCAATGGAATTGACTTCCACTTCATTCCCCCCACGTGCTTCACATTTCGGCGGGCTTTGGTAAGTTGCCGTGAAGTCAGCAAAATATCTTTTGAAAAGAACAGTAGCTAATGCAGCATTGACATATGAAGAATTAGAGACGGTTATTGTTCAGATTGAGCCAATTCTGAATTCAAGACCAATAACTCCAATGTCCTCCGATCCCAATGATCTCTCAGCATTGACTCCAGGGCACTTCCTCATAGGAGAGCCACTCACCAGTAACATCGATCCATATGCAACGCCTGAAAGAGCAAACCTCCTTACTAGATGGAAATTAGAGTCACATCTAAAAAACGAATTCTGGAAACGATGGTCTGGAGAATATTTGGACGAACTACAACAACGTCATAAGTGGAAGCATTCCAGTCAAAATATCCAACCAGACTCGCTTGTTATCATCAGAGAAGAGAATGTGCCCTCATTAAAATGGCCACTGGGGAGAATCATCAAGGTTATAAAGGGAGATGATGGCTTGGCTCGAGTGGCGGATGTTCGAGTGGGAAAAACCATTATGCGCAGGCCTATACATAAACTTGCACCTCTTCCAAGCCAAGATGAAGAGACAACTACACCAACTGAATTAACACCAACCAATGACGTTGGAGGCAATCAACCGGTTGCGACTTGCGCAAGCTTTACAGCGACACAGGACACTCGTTCAACTGATATTCATACAAACCCAAGAAAAAGGGAACGACTCTCGTTGGGTCATACAATCAGCACTATACTCTTGACTTGTTTGTTTCTACCAGGAATTTTCGGGTCTCCAATTGAAACAACACACTTCAAATCTAGCCCAGGTCTACATTTTGAAAATTTGGGATCAGCCAGTATATTCTCAAATGAATGGGATTTGATTGTGTATTACGATATGACTAATTATTGGAGTGAATTTGAAGGAGTATTAAATGGAAGTCGGATCCTACACGACCTCTGTAAAAGATTAACCAAAGAAAAAAGTTGCACTATTATTATAACACAACTAGACCATCTGATAGACGAAATAGCCAGCAACAACGAATTGCTATTACCACCATCTTCATCTACGCGAACAAGGCGAGGAGCGGTAAATTTTATTGGAAATATTGCAAATGCGTTATTCGGTGTTCTGGATTCGGAGTACGCTAAGAAAATGTCTCAAACAATTGAAGACGTTAAATCAAATGAAGAGCATCTACTCAACCTTATTAAAAATCAAACAACAATAATCGACGCAACTGTGAATATCATGAAGAAGAACTATGAACAATTCAATCAACAATTTAAGGAAGTAGAGGTACAACTGAATTTTTTTCCAACTTCACCAACTTTGCTTCAGAAAAATTATACCAAAAAGAATTGACTAGGTTGTTCACATCGGTTTCTATTCAAGTCGTCCTCATAGTTTCGAATATTCAACGAGCTCAGTTCTCTATAATAGACGCCCTGACTGACACTCATCACGGACGGATTAGCCCGTAACTGATCACTCCATATCAACTAAAGTAAGAACTAGTTCAAATCAGAGGCAACTTACCTCCAACACTGAGGTTAATGAAGTCTGCCGCACGAGCCACCGCAAGACATGTAATGTTTAATCTAACAATGCCTCTATTGCCATTCGAGAAGTTCGAACTTTTCCGAATAGTACCCATACCTGCATTGATGAATAACACCTTTATTTCGATCAAACCATCTTCCCAATTTTTGATCATCAACCTACACCGTGATCAATATTATCCGCTCACGGAGCAGGGACTGCAATCCTGCATATCTATCAAGGAAGATCATCACTTGTGCAAGCAAACTCACCCAATCTACAAAAAGGGCAAGTATAAGCAGCTGCGAAGTGAGCTTAATGAACGAAATACCTCCAACAACAAAATGTCACATCATTAACGCTGGAGATGAGCCTCAATGGATCCAATTGAATAATCCCAATCAATGGATGTTCGCAGTCAGA
Source organism: Dioctria linearis (assembly GCA_963930735.1). NCBI lineage: Eukaryota > Metazoa > Arthropoda > Insecta > Diptera > Asilidae > Dioctria > Dioctria linearis. Next base: position 345,187,452 of record OZ005740.1, on the reverse strand, counting down.
AATAAAACAACTATTAAGGTGGTTTGCGGTACACACGTAACAACGGCTACGCTAGAAGGATCGGGAATATTAAAACCAGAAGAAGATTGCATCATAAGAGAGGAACGAATAACCATACAAAGGCACAACATCTACCCAAGTATTAGAAGAATGTCCTATAGTGCAACAAGCAAAATATCACGTATGTTGCTAATCCGGAACAATTGTCAGCAGTGATCCAACAAGTGCCATCATATCAATCCCACTGCAAGAAATAAGGGATCACATAAAACAACAAATAGCTAACAGTAAACTTCCTGTTAAACTACGCGCACATGACGTACATCAGTTCAGGGTGGGAAATATTGCAATCCTACTAACAATATTAACAGCTATCTACTTGATATGGAAGTTCAGAGCCGACATCTGTAAACCCAAGGGATCCAAGCCAACTCCGCACCCACGGCGTAGTCAACCCAGTAACTTTAACATAACCATCGATGCCTAATAAGTTTGAATCAACGCTTCAACGGGGGAGGATGTTTAGATTTAGGAAAAATTCCGATGTATTTCGAGAAAAGTTGATCAAATTTAATTAATTATTAATTTGCCGTCATAGCACCTTTTCACTCATTGCGATCATTCCCCACGACAAACAAAAAGCTTGCGATGCAAAAATATTTTCCCACATAGCCGTTTATCATAAAAATTTCATGGTCACGGTGTAGAATTCGGCATCAGATGACACTGCAAATTATGAATTTTAAAATTATGTATGTACGTATGTACGATTTCCGTGCGAATTGCACAATGAGTGAAAAGGTGCAATCGCAACAAATTGTAAATTATATAAATAAGATGCGAAAAATTAAATAAATTATTGTGTTTTTTAAAATCGTGAGAGTTAGGTGTTTTTTCTTAGTTAATCAATTCCTTTTCAACAATCAACATTCTTATACTTAGTGTACAGGTACAAGCACCTGATACACTACCATCAACCTTGACTGCCTTACCACGACAATAGGCAAAAGAGCCTAACAGCTCCATATATAACTCTTCCACAATTTATTCTTTTTATTTTTAAGAAGTTTCAGTTCTTTATTGAACCATAACGGAGAAGTTTTAGAGATCCGCTGGCGCTCACGGGGAACATGAGAAGGGAATAAATCGAAAAGAATTATGCAAAACTTAGAAACATCTTCATCAACACTGTTGCTAGGCAGCAATGTGTTGAAATCAATAGAGGTAAGTTTACTGCATAGTTTCGAAAAGTCAGCTTTCCTAAAATTGAAAAAGTATGGTGTTTGGTCACAATTTGCGAGGCTTTCGGTTTCATGGCATATGTAATTAGTGAAGGGGATGGTGTTTGTCAACAGTATATTTTATAACTGGGATAGGTTCAACTAAGTCAGTAGAAAATTCCAGGTCTAACTGCCTAGCCATGCCATTCTTCACATTACTGATTTGGCTGAGACCAAGAGATGAAATAGTATCAAGGAGTTATGGAGTGTGGAGGAATATAGAAACTATGTATAAGTCATATTTTAAGAGAGACAGTGTAAGAGCTATGAACTCAATATCGAGAGTATTGGAGAAACTGGGAAGCTTAATTTGGCTGCAATTAAACTTATTTTTACAGGCGAGGAGTACGCCACCGCCACGAGCTTCCGAAATAGTACTACTACTAATTTTAAAAATTTGATAAGAATCGTCAAGGATTTCAGCATTATTTATTAAATGTATATTTTTAGTCTTTAATGGTTATTCTGCATACTAATATTCCAAGTGTTATCTGTAAGTTAACAAGATTATACAATCTTTATACAGTAGCCACCAATAAATTCAATATCTTATCTTATTTTCTTATCATTGCAGTACAAAGGCCCATCTCTCTTCTTTCCTATTCCATAACAAATTCGACATCGAATAAAAACTGTCGGAATTATTAATTATTATATATGTACATACGGTTTTTTTGGTCTACAGATATTTGGGAGCATATAAGAAATTGCTTCTGTACCGCTACTTTCAGTTCCATCATACCTACAATCTACACAATGTCTCGTCAGAGGTATATCGAGTTTATCTTCTTTTGTAACAAAGTGTAATTACTATTAATATCAGGAGAAAAGAGAACAAACTGGCAGAAGGAAGATATATACAGAATAAAAAAAAAATTTCACAAAAAAAGCAAAATAAAATATCAATGTCATAAAACAGAAAATCTCCTCCGAAGCAAACATTTTATCGATGGCATTTCGCTTAAAATTTGAAGGTCAAGAAGGCACATACCAGTGTATTTCTGGTATGACTATAAAACAGCCAATCGCAATAAATTCAGAGCTAGCAGCTAAGGTTCTAATATTCTCTAAAATTTTTACGAACACAAGTATGAACCACAGCAAACCCAGGAATTATCAACTGGCATTATTCATACTATCTTATTTATACTAACCAATAAGTATCTTGAAATAAGTGTTGATCATCATTAAAATGAAATGAAAAAATTAATTTCATATTCCGGTTCCAAAATCCAGTAGATTTAAGCATATACAAGATAAAGTAATATATCTGGTTTTGGAAAAATAAATTTCAAGTCAGATAAAGGCATAAGTAGAGTTACATTTTCGTACCGCTTTCTCTTCACAATTTTTACTGACGAGAACATCGTTGATTTATTAGAAGTGTGTGGAGTCGATTAATTTTTGCATAAAACTTCTATAAGTGTTTATATATTACGAACTTTTGTAAATCCAGTGTTTTGTTTTAAACTGATAAAATTATATTATTATTATTATTAATGGTGTTAGTTTTTATTTTGTACTAATCATTTTAAATCAAGAAGCCAGCTGAAAGGCTAAAAGTATATTCCCAACTCAGTTTCAATAGAGTGCACAAATAATCTACCAATTTAATTTAACGACTCAACATGTATCCATTACTGCGCAAAATTAATATTAATCAATTAAGTAAACAATTGGTTGCGATAGAATCAGCTGCATATTCAAATCATCAGCATAGCTTAAAGAAAACAATTAGGTAAGTGTACACCATTTCGCTAAGTGATTGTTGATTTGAATTTAATTTGTTTAAAGTGTGTGGTTGATTGCATTGTTGAATTTTCCTTTTTTCGAAAATTTATTATATCGTTGATGAAATCATAGGGTATACCAAGTTTGGCATTTCGTTTGTAATGCATAGAAATAATGGTGTCCATCCGTCTGTGCGTACGATAACTCGACAGCGTCTTCACAGAACTGAAATTTTGTACACGCGCTTAAAAAAAAGTAAAATTAAGTTCGAAAATGGGACAACAATGGGTAACTCCTTCGAGTAGCTGGCATACAAAAATTTCGTCTTTCACTGTATATTTGGACACTGCCTAAGAACGCGTTAACGTAGAGTGCTGAAATTTTGTACACGGGGTTTTCATAAAAATAGTAAATATAGTTTCAAAAACTGGGCTAAATCTGGTGTTTCCATATAAAAATTTAGGTTTTTTTCGTATATTATAAATAAAAAGATTACTCTTTTGGACTTTAATACATATATTATGGAAATGATCAGTCCTAAACGTTTCTATTGTACTGAAAACTTCTTTGGAATATGAAATCGTATAAATTTAGTTGAAATCACTTATGTATGCGAAAAACCACTTCAAAAATCAAAAGGCTGAACCACAATAGAAGTGAATAACTTTACGAAAATTAACGAGACTAAGGTTTACTTACAAAAATTGATACTTTTAGCCTAAATATACATCACATTCCGTAAGAGTTATTATCTTGATATTTAATGTTTTCAATTTTGAAAAGTGGTAAAAGTGCAAAAATTAACAATTGGAAGTTGATTTAATTGAAGATTTGTGCTTTCATATTAATTCACAGTACCATTTTTATTCCATTTTAAGTTTTACATTGCACTTTTAATCATTTAGTAATAAATAAACTGTTTGACACATCGCGTTCTTACGGAATGTGCGATTCTTACCGCACTATACTTACTGAAAATTGGATATTTAAACTTAACGAAAGTTCCACTCACACGAGTTAAAGTGAATTTGTGTACGCCTGTTAAATTAAAGGGCGCGTTCCCTTTACGTAAGTAAATCTACTTACGAATATTTCTATTGTAGCTCAGCCTAAACTTGCACAGAGGGTGACCATACATACACGAAGTCATTTAGGCTCTTAGACCAACTCTAGCTTTTTTACTTGTTTTTAAATAACTTATATCAAAGAACATATAAACAAGAAGCTTCATATGGTCTCTAAAAATTCACAAGATGTATGCTTACTTCTTGATGCGGTCGGGCGGATAAAAACAGGAAGAAGCAAAGATTTGAGACTGAGAAAATATTTCTCTGTTCTCTCTGCCTCCGGCACCCCATAGCTGTACATGTACATAACGCGATGCCAAAGTTACTTAATGACAAGTTAAGAAGCAGTAGAGCAAAAGTGGAAATTTGTTGGTGTTTTTTAGAATGAAACAAGTAATTTCATATACTTTCGTCTTTTGCATGAATGGGAACACAGAACTTGTCTATATAATGCAACTGCGACAACGAGTTAAAAAAACAAAAATCGAGAGAACGTAGGATTACCCGAACGACAAAATCTTATTAAATCCCTCAAAATCCTTTCAACCTATTCATAGTAATGTACATCAGGTCACACTACCTCCCATTTTTAAGAAACAGATAAATTTCGCTTTGGCCCAGATGCTGAAAGGAGATGTAAAATTCCTCTTAAATGAAATTCTCATTTTTCCCGAAAATATCAGAAAATATTGCAAGAATTTCCCCCACTTAATCTCTTTACAGCAAAACGAATGTAAACAAAATCACGTGCTGCTCAAATTGTATAGAAATTACACTAACAAACATTGGCTATGCTATAAAAAACATTGGATATTTCTCACAATATTTCAGCAAAAGCGCGGGAACATTTTATGAGAATAAACCCTGAATTCCTGGCCCCTTCTCATTTATTTACGAAAATGAATCATTTGCCATTCTGTTTCGTTGCATGCAATTTGCACTTTAAATTTTTTATCTTTATTCATAAAAGTTTTAACGAGAGTTTTTTTTATTTATTTTTTATTTTTTCTTCCTTTTCTTGCCGTGTGCATTTCAAATGTAAAACACTCGGAAATCTCGCCTGCTTCTTAACCTGTTATTAAGTAAACTTTGCCGATGCCAGCAATGCACATAGTTTTATGTTTCACTTTGCTGCCTGACTGCTTGTTTGCCATCAATTCCATCCCCTCATCTTACTATACTCCCTCTTTTCTAATGCACTGCAATGCAATGTAGGGTAGTAAGCTAGGATGGATTTACATGTTGTTTTTTGATTTACAACTATAATCACAATTGTCTAACTGCAACTCTTGCCCAAACTTTTATTAATGTACTTGAAAAGCTGTAAATTTACACAATTCAATGACAAGAGTTCAAACATTTACGGTAAACCTGATACCTAATAATATAATTTTAAAATACTGTTTATACATTCAATTTTAAGACTGATTCTGAGTTCTCGCATTTCTTTTGTTGTTTATATCACTGAGAAGGAAAGTATTAAAGTTGTGTGCTTACCTACACTGTAAAAAATAATAGGACTATTCCTAAATTTAAGACACGTTTTCCCCTAAAAGTAAATGTAATTTTGTCTGATATAAAAGAAAAATCAGTTTAATTTCCCCAAATCAATGGAACATTCAATGAATTTAGGTATTTGGCACCACAAAACCTATACTATAAGGTACGTAAAATTTCCGAAATGTTAAGATCTCTTGGATGTAAGGAAGAGAACAATCAATAAATTATGTATTATGCTACATTTTTTACGGAAATATATTTTCGTTTATATAATTCACACATTGTTTTTGAAAACACATTATATATAGTGTTTTTCAATATTTTGTTTGAGGGTGTCCAGCGCACAAACATAACTTGCGTACTACCATAGATGGCTAATAACCATCTATTGTACTACTTAGTAGTAGAGCTATTCAGCTCATTATTATGTTTTTTAAATGGGGTGGTGTTATATCACCTATGGTGGAGTGTGGTGCTATCACGTATTCCCCACATTTTACGGGAAAAAACAAAATAAAATTTTAAAATTTCCTACATTTTAGGGAATATTCCCTAAATTTTAGGGGAAAGAAACAAAAATTCCCCACATTTTAGGGAGAAAACCTACCTACATTTTGAGGATGAAAACCTAATCTACGTTTTCCAAAGTGGAGCTTTCCTTAATCTTATCGACAAATACCTAACCTTTGTGGCACAAATTGTTGCCACTCACTTTAGGAAATTATTTTATACTGTGTATATATAAAGACCTCTTGGACAGTAGTAAAAAAATCAAGTACCAATTAAGTCTGTACCACGTCGTTTGTTAGACATTTCACTCTTTTCAATTTCGATCGTTCTTGTAAAAGTATAGAGCACATTCAAGTTTAATCAAATGGAAATTTATTCACTTTCCCAAAGCGATTTATCTACAGGAAAATTAAATAAATGCGTTTTATCGGTTGTTACCTTTGCACATTTGTAATGTTTTAAAATTGAAGATTTCTTCTTGGGTAGCACTAAGGAAATAGATGAATCGTACTCTGCTCTTGACTAAGCTTAACCGCTGTCTGAGAGCTAGTACAGCATGCTGTGCTATAGATAAAATTCTTTGGAAGCTGTTTGTTGAAATCTTTAGCCAACGTTTAAAATGAAAGTGTCGTCGATTTGTCGAGAAGGCTGTTAAATGTCCTTAATTTGGATTGATTTCAATTTGGTGAAATGAACTTGTCATGTCCAGAGTTGAGAAATATTTTGTCGACCTAGGTGGTCTAAGACATCTTTAAGTCTAGTTAATGGCAATTTATCATCAACAGTTTTTTTCAAGTCTCCATTTTTTTGTATCATCCGTACTCTTTTTGGGTAGTAAAGGTGAATTATATTGGCTAGTTGACTTTTCTATTTTATTATCCTTAATAATACTGTGAACTTGATAATTTGCGAATATGGTAAACATAAACCGGACTATTTTCAATGCAAGCAATATCTTGTTCATAAAACTTATTTGCCGTTAATTTTTCATCAGGCACATGAAATATGATTTGATACTTTTCACACAAGTTAAGTATCGAATTTTTTGCTTCTATATCTAGACCTTCTATTTTTAATTCGTTTTTAAAATTTGAAAATCTGTCGCACGAGTCTTTAAACGTTCTTTTATGTGGTTGAATTTCAGGCGTGAAACTTTCTAGATTTACTTTTAATATAGAGTAAAAAGAGAAAATTGTTTTTTTTTAACGTTTATTTTATTTTGATAATGTCCAAGCAGTAGTGTACGGTTGAATGATCCCGCTTTAGGTTGGGCGCAGACTCAGCCACTTCCTGCAACAGAAAAGATAGATGGGTGTGAGTAAACACTCAGTGGGCTGTGTGCTCTAGCTACCACTACTACTCTAATGCTAACCTAGCTACAAAGAACTCCTTGGGTCATAATATGACCCAGCAGAAGGACAAATAGTCCTTTTTTCTCTACAAAATATGCAGAGAAGGAGAAATAAAAAGACACAGAAGCCTAATTAAGGCCTGTGTATAGCGCGTAACACAGCAGCGCATGCTGAACATACCAGCCTATCACACTCACGATCTCATCCCACTCACACAACTCTATTGATCTAATTAAAGTATACTATTACACTAAACTACACTACTATATCGGTTATACCGAATAATTCTACAATTACATAAACTACTACTAAAAACTATCACCCACTTTTTTTTGTATTACTGATCCTCGCCGTATCTTATCGCGATTATTATAATGCATTCTAGCTCGATGATCGCACTCAAACTAATCATTAAGTCTCGTGACACACGATGATACACACTCGACACTAGACACGTCGTAAAACCGGATTTTGTATCGAATGTGTATCAGCCCATGGTACACGTAGTTTATACACGGTTGATACACGTTCTTGAGGCAGTAAAGAACATTCATTATTTCCATATGATCTATACGCACACAAGCCGAGTACACGCATTCATGCGTAATAAAACAATCGTGTATTATCCGAGTCTAACCCTCTGCTCTAAATCGAGGTATACACGAAAATGTTCTAAAATAGTGCTAAGAAAACCAGTTTTTAGTACGGTGTATCGGGTGTGTATCATCGTGTGTCACCGGACTTAGCAGACACAAATCGAGATTTGTGCCTTGGCAGGTACAACCACTTTCTGCCTTATAATTTAATATTGGCACCGGTGGTGCTCTCAAGGTTAATAACATCCTTGTTAATTTCTTTAAAGGTTGTTATGGCTCATAAAAGACCCGGGTATGCTTGTATTTTTCCCAGAAAGGCAATAAGGAAACAAATCTGTTTATTATAGTTTCCTTCTGGATTTTTTTTCGATTTTCTTACCTTCTTGTGTTGTCTGTTGTTGGCACATGACACTTTCTTATTTGATGTATTTAGAATTTTTTTATGAGCGATCCCTTGATCAGGGACTATTGTATTGGCAATTAATACTCCTTTGGAAATTTCTTGGTTAGAAATTACACTGTCTTCTGCGACGTTGAGATGTATTGCATTTATTATATCGCATCTTGGAGGAATAGTGATAAAGCTGTTAAAATTGCTTGTTATTGGTATCACTATTTCTTCATTCTCCGTATGTATAGAGAGTGTAAATGTCAATCAATTTTGCATAGGTATTTCATTAAAAAATATCTGCCAATTATACCTTGAGTATTAATGGTAGTTGCTGTCTACAATGTGACAGTTTGTGGCTTAAATTAAAGTTTTCAGCAGTTTCATGATCGTAGTTCCAAAAAATAATGTTTCAATATTTGTTCTGCACGTAATTTTGCACTGTTCATCTTCATCTAAATAATAATCATTTAAGTCATTTAATTTGCAGATTGAAATGTCTGCACTTGTATCTATTAGAAAATTAATGTTTTTACCAGACCTTTCGTCTCTGAATGTTACACAGTTTGTCACATTATTGTTTAGTTGAAGAATTGGCGTATTTAGTTGTTTTTTTATACCGATGCAGTGCCCGGACTACTGCTGTTCGCTGTATCTTGGATAAAATTTACTCTACGTTGCCTATTGTATCCTGAATGATTTATGTTAGTATTGCTTGAGCTGGAATAGTTATTGTGTTTTTGAACATTTTCATTATTGTTGAAATTTGAATTATTTCTTTGTCTGGTGTAGTTTCCGTTATTTGAAAATTTTCCTTGTATTTGCTGATTGTTTCTCTGAGTGTATCTTCCTTGTGAAAACTTGTTATATTTATTATTGTCTGGTAATGATTTGTAATTTCTAATACGAAATTTCTTGTTCGAATGGATTTGTGGCTCTTTAGGTTTTTCAATTTGTGAAGCTAACGCAACTGCTTTAGAGAATTTAGTGCACTGCGCTACAAATTTGTTGGTTTGAGATTTGCATTTAAATCATTCTAAAAAATATTTAGTGCCAGTTTATCATTTAGTTTGGTTACCGTTTCTCTGTTATCTTCACCCACTTCTTGAGTTGTAGGTTATTTAACTCATTTATTAGATTTAAGACTTTGATTCCGGTATTTCTTTGTTTTAGATCAGAGAGTTTCGAATAAATTTTCTGTCGTGTGCTACTTGATTTAAAACTTGATTTTAATATTATTCTTAACTCGTTTACTGATATTGCTGTTTTCGCTGTAACGATTCTATTTTTTGGCTTGTTGGGATAGCCTTGCGTTCCAAACAAAATTTATTAATTCTTTCTGGGAGTCATCTTTTAATGTTTTATCATATAATTCAATGATAGTAAGGAAATTTACTAATTCCTTGTATTCATCAGCAAGTTCTGGGATTACTTTTAATGCTGTTACTATATCAAATGCAGACATTTTTATCCTCTTGTTGTCTTATGTAGTTTTACAACAAGAATCTAAATCGTAGTATAATCTTGTCGCATTTTAACTTTCCTCAATTTTCGAATTTATACAACTTTTTGTTTTCAATTAAATATTACTGAATCTTTGTTTTGAAGTATCTAGAAATTTGGTTGAAAGCTTTAATCTAGTAGACTTGTTCAGGGATTTTGAGCTGAAAGGTTTCTTTGAGGGTTTTTAGCGAAGGTTCCATATAGCTTTTCTATTTCTTCCAATAGTCTTTTACAATCCTCCATAAAATATAACCCTTTTTTTTATATATATATATGACAAGCCAATAAAACAGTAGTCATTGAATGAATTAAGTAATTAGCAATTAGTATTTCACAAATAATTATAGCAAAGAGATTCTAAACTTTTACTGCAGTTTTTGAATACGGCTTCCTTAAACCTTTCTTATGTTTTTTGTAAAGAAAGTAAAGAAATTCAAGTAGTTTAAGGATTGCAATTATTAACAATAGTGTTACTATTTGACTGTACTCTATCTTTACGGAGTCCTCAATATTGAGGTTGTGAACGATTTCCCCGTTATTGTCCGACTGTTTCTACTGCGTTTTTCCCATTCTAACTTGTTTATAGCTGTTAAATTTCTTGTTCGTGGTATACCACGATAGATTTCTCCTGGTTTTTTATTTGTAACTCTTTTATTGTTCGTTGCCTATCATTTCTATATTCAACGTTTAAGGACCTCTTCGTGAAGCCGTATTTGTATGCTCATATGTCACGGTCGCCATGTACTATTTCACAATTGAAAATTCTTCTTGGGTAGCACTAAGAAAATCGATGAATCGTACTCTGCTCTTGACTAGGCTTAAAGTTACGCGGTATTGTCTGAGAGCTGTGAAAAGTCCTCTCCCTCTGTGCTATGTAAGGCTGCACTCAGGGTGCACGCGAGAAGCGGAGCGGAGTTCAAAGCAGAGCTTAATCATGCGAGAAGATGTCTGAGTGAATGCCAGTTGCGCTTGTGATTTTACATGCAGTTTTTAGTTTCAGAGTTAGTTTTCAATACATTCAACTGTGACATTCGGAAAGTAGCATTATGGATTCTTCCGACGAGAAATATTTTCTTTCCCAAAATATTTGCAATTATTTTTTTGCAAAAGAAAAATCATTTTATGCGCGTCCATTAAATAGTAAAAGAGAGGAGTATGGGGAATTTAATCAGGCAGCCAGGCCAGCTTTCAACTCGGCTCCGCTTCTCGCGCGCACCCTGAGAGCAGCCTAAGAAAGGAAGGCGAGGCTATATGCCTTTGCTCAACTGACTTATTACAATGGACTGAGCGATTTGCTATTGCGTGTTGCATAAATATTGTGTTTCTGTATATCAGTATCACCTTTTAAAACGTTTACTACATAAAAAAAAAATCATGTAAAACTCAACCAATCAAATGAAATCGAATTAAATTTTAAAAAATATATTTTCTTGTGCCAAAGTGATATTTTAATCGCTTATATGTAAGAAATTAAAATCATTCCAACTTTAATTTTCAAAACTTATTCTTAACTGAATCTTGCGTTTGGGCAAGAGAGACGGAGTATGGTAAACACTATCTTTACCTTATTCTTTCTGCGGTGAATGCATCTGTAGCCAACATAAGAACATCAAATGGCATAAGAAAACGTTCAGTAAGCAATATTTTGTGTTGGTATCTCCAACTTTGACATAAGACGAAAAAGAAAACTATAAAACTTGTGCCATTCTTTCCTATAGGAAAATGATAATGTGCTCAGTCCATTATTATAAGTCAGTGCATTTTATACCCTAGATGAAATCTATAGGGTATACTAAGTTTGTCATTCCGTTTGTAACACCTCGAAATAATGATGGTAGAGCAAAATGGATTGGACACCCACACATAATATTAAAAGTTATTTTGATTTTTGCATGTCCGTCCGTCTGTCCATCTGTGCGCACGATAACTTGAGAAAGCGTATACTTAGAGAGCTGAAATTTTGTACACGGACTCAAAACTCAAAAACTCAACTCCTCCGTGGGGTTGTGATACAAAACTTTCGATTTCCACTATATATTTGGACACTGCCTGAGAATGCATCGATATAGAAAGCTGACATTTTTAATAAATAAATCTCGGTCTACTACGCCAACGTAACTGGTCTTCGCTCTAAGACGACTCGCCTTTTTACAAGTTCGACGAATTCCTGTTTCGACGTGGTCTGCTTGACCGAGACATGGCTGTGTGGGAAGATCGCTGATGAAGAGCTTTTTGGTCCCGAGTTCTTGCTGTTTCGCCGTGACCGCCATCGCCTGTCTCTGGATGCTCCGGTTGGAGGTGGAGTACTTTGTGCTGTTCGTCGCGACCTTCCTTGTTTCTTGGTTGACTTTGTTGATTCCGGTGATCTGGAGTTTATTTGTGTGGCTCTGAGGCTTTCACACAAAACCGTATATATTGCTACAGTTTATATCCCTCCATGCCCATCTGCTGATATATTTGATTTGTTGGCTTCATGTATAGATAGGCTTACTGAAGTTCTGGTGCCTGCCGATGAGTTGTTGCTTTTTGGTGATTTTAACCTGCCTAATGTGAGTTGGGTACACTCTCTGGACGATGAGGGCCTGCTGCCCTCTTTTTTAGCGACTCCTCAACATGCCATATCTTTTATTTACAACATTATTTCTTCAGGCCTAATGCAGTCTAGCGGTGTGACTAATGACTCTGGAAAATCTCTTGACCTGGTATTTTCATCTGATCCCAATGGTAGTCTCGTTAAGCGTTGTTTAACTCCTATGGTTCCTGAAACAAGTCATCATCCGGCAGTACATACAGTTTTGTTTTTTGATCCTGTAACTTCATCATCTAATTCTTCTATTAACTGCGAGTATTGTTATAACTTTAAAAAAGCTGATTTTAACAAAATGAATGAATGGCTATCCGCTTGCGACTGGACCAGTGTTCTGGGTGAACGTGACATTGATAAAGCTGTGAGCTCGTTTTATGACATCTTATTTCTTTGTTTTACTCACTGTGTACCACTTGTTAGTTTGAAACGTACTTCGCATTGTCAACCGTGGATCAATGGCTCTTTGAAGCATCTTAAAAATTTGAGGAATAAGGCTTGGAGGAGGTTCTGTTCCTCAAGGAGCGATGCTGATTACGTAGTTAGATTACGAGTTATATTTCGCGAAGCTCTTTCTGACGTAATAGATAATACTTCTGGTGTTCCTCAAGGCAGCCATCTCGGACCACTCCTTTTTATTATTTTCATTAATGACGTATCTCTGATTTTGACTAATTCAAGAATACTTTGCTATGCTGACGATGCCAAAATCTTCCGTATTGTTTCTAATGAAAACGAGTGTGGAATTCTCAATTTGTACTTAGACACCTTTCATAAATGGTGAGCACTAGCAGAAGGTTTATGTCTTGAGCCGGATATGCTCCAGTAAAAGCCTTTTGGAGTGTATATGCTTTATTCAAGGTGATGGACGCCTCCCGGTTGATACCGAAAATACTCCGTAATTTTTAAGCCAATGTCACGAACGTTGCCATGAACCTTCCCAAATCTCTCTAGGAAACTTAGGAGGTCTTCTTCTTCTCGTTCGCATCGATACCTGGGAAAACATTACCTTTGTGGGCCTTTCCTTGAGTGGAAATGGGACAAGGTGTCTACCATCCACCTCGATATCCTCAAGCATAAGCTGGTAGCACTCTGGGGGTTGTGATATACAACTCAACTATTCCTCCAGCTATTATCCCCATGGAAAATAGCTGTCAAGCGAGATGACCTGGAAGATTGCTTTCAGATATTGGCTCTGAGAACATCTGCTGATATGCACGAGCTGCATTCTGCAGCTCTCGGACTGCCACGTGCCGTCGAAAAATCCCTGTAGACCCGCACTGGTCTTGGACCTAGGCGAAATAGCATTCACTGCGGCTGGATGAGAAAGGATATACTTACCTAAAGTTTTTATAACTGACTCTCCCGTGGAACTGCTACTTACCTGTTAGGCATAAGATGTCTCTGTAGCTAATACCATGGAACGTGCTGCTAATACTGCTGGTCTTGTTACTGCTCCTATCGGTTCTGATGGCTGCATTTTGGAGGCATGTGCCTTCACTGAAAAGAGCGGTGGCCTCATAAATGTACCACTAGGATTAGGCGCTGAAGCCGAAGCTATTTTGACTGCTTCCTTTAGCGTTGGAACTTGTTTCAGGATTGAAACCGCTATAAGTGCATTTATAAAGCTACAGATGCTGCAGTAATAGCGGCAGATTTTGTTCCTCCAGCCTCTTATTGGACAGCTACGGCTGTCCTCGTAATAACCTTCTCCAAGGAAGACGTTTGTACGTTTTTGCGTTTAGCCTCTTCAGTACGGCCCTTTTGTACTTTTTTTTTTTTTTTTTTTGAGGAAGAAACATCTCAAAAGTGACACGTCCGCTCACTTCAAATAATAATAATATTTTTTTTATTTTCCACTTCATTGGCTTAGCGTCCAAATTAGTAAAAAAAAAATAAAATCAATACAAGTAAAATAGCTAGAATCCGTGTAAGACCAATTCTTATGACACCATGGATGAATGCCCGTTCGTAATTTCGTATGGTCACCCATCTGTACAAGTTTGGGTTTTGAAGTGGTTTTTCGAATATATTTCTAGAACGGTTCGTCAGACAGTAAAAATGATTATAACGAATTTTATATGATTTCATATTCTGAAGAACTTTTCAGTACAAGAGGAACGGCTAGCGCTGATCATTTGTTACAATATACGTAAAAAACCAAAATTTGTATATAGCAACTTCTCTTTATGTCGACGCGTTTTCAAGCATTGTTCAAATACATATACATATAGTGAAAAACTAGATTTTTGTATGGCAGCTCTACGAAGGAGTTGCCCGATTCGTTCCATTTTCGAACTTAAGTATACTTTTTTACTTTTTTTTTTAAAAAGCCCGTGTGCAAAATTTCAGCCCTCCAAGTGAAGTTATCGTGGGGGACGGATAGATGGACAGACGGACGGACATTCCAAAATCAAAATAACTGTTAATATTATGCGTGGGTGTCCAATTCATTTTGCTCTATCATCATTTTATCTATGTGTTACAAACTTAGTATACCTACCCTGTGGTTTCATCTAGGGTATAAAAACAAGAAAAGAAAAAGGAAAAATAGTAATAATATAAATTAAACTGAAATTAATACTAAGATGAAAAAAAAACTAATTGACTTAAAAAAACTACAACAATGCTCCAAGGCAGTCTGTCGAAGAAGGAATATATTTTATCTTCCTTACCATGGTGTAATCCACATCCACTTCTGTCTCTCTGAATGGAGGTTCTAGGAAATTTCAATACAAAAGTTCTTCGATAAAATTTTATATGTTATACCTGAAGAAAGATTCGTATATGTACTTTGTTTTATATTATATAAATGCTTATTAATTATTACTACTTACTTTTTTACAGAGCTTTATCATCTTTAAATTCTACGACACCTCTACCTGGAGCAACTGATTACAAAAATGAACGACTCGAATTCTTCGCTGTTGCCCCAGGTGAATTCATTTAAATCTTATTTCCATTCACGGAATATTTTGTTAAAATTAAAACATGTTTCTCTCAGATTTGGTGAGAAATCTAGCAGAATATGCAAGTAGACATCAATCGAAAGATGCTGTTAAATTATATGAAAAGGTAATTCTCAGTCATTCTAAACTGCTTCTATCATAATCAGTTACTTATATTTGAAACAGGCCTTACAATATAATGTAATACAAGGGAGGCAACAAACTGGAATTGTTACGGTGCTGGCGTACAAGGAGCTTGCCGATAAGGCCCAATTGAACTCAGAAAATCTGAAATTAGCACAGTACCTGGGTTGGTGTAGTGATATGGTAAACATATTAAATGTATACATTTTTGAAAAGAGTTATTTTTAATCTTTAATAGAGTTATCTTGAACGTGACATATATTTCTGACTAAAATTTTCGTTATTACGTATGGAATTAGTCCACAATTATTAGCTCTTAAAGGTACCTATATAACAGTTAATATAAAATATATAGTAGGTCGCTTAAAAGTAAGAAGTGAAAGTGATTTTAAAATCGAATATAAGTAATAAAAAAACAAAAGATTTCAATATTTGATGTGAAATACTGAAATATTAAAATTTGTGATATAAGACACATACCAAGGTGAACGACGGACATATTCATTTTCAAAGGAAATTATGGAGGACGCAAAATCAAATATAATGTCTTCCTACAAATTTCAAATAGATGAAACTGTTTATATTCAACTAAGAAAAGTTGATCTAGTTACTATGAATTACACTTAAAATAGTCTTAAGACGCTGAGACTAAAAACTAAGATTGACAATCTTTCAGTTCACGTTTTGTTCGCTTTGTTGCTATATATGTACATGTCCGTGAAAAAATTAAAAAGTGTGCTCAATTTTAACTCAATCTGTAATGTAACTTCTTTAGTAGCTATAGCGGCGGTAGAAATGTGAAATAGAAAATTAGGTTTATTATATAAATGACAGTAATATTACAAAAATATACTACGGTATATTAAGTTTCTCATTCCGTTTGTAACGTACAGAAATAATGCTGGTAGATAAAATGGATTGCATACCTATGCATACAATTATAAGTTGTTTTGATTTTTGCGTGTCCGTCCGTCCGTCTGTCTATCCTCATGATGAGTCGAAAACGAGTTCACTTAGAGAGCTGAAATTTTGTACACGGCCATTTTTCTTAAAAAAAAAAAAGTAAAATGAGATTCGAAAATGCTACAAATCGAGGAACTTCCTCTGAGGGTTGGTTGTCATAGAAAAATTTCGTTTTTCACTATATATTTGGACACTTCCTGAAAACGCGTCAATGTAGGAAGCTGAAACTTTGTACATGGCGTTTTTCTTTAAAAAGTAAATATCTTTTAAAAATGGATTAACTTGGCCAACCCCTTCTTGGTGATGCCATACAAAGGTTTAAGGTTTTTACGTATACTGTAAAAATGATCAGTGGGATATGTTTTAATTGTACCGAAAAGTTCTTGAGAATATAAAATCCAATAAATTGGTTATAATCATTTTTACTGTCCGACGAACCGTTTTAGAAATATATGAGAAAAACAACTTCAAAAATCAAACTTGCAAAGATGGGTGACCGTACGATATTACATGCGTGCCATTTCTAGCTTTTTAAATTTTTACTACTAAAATCGCATTTATTTCTAGGTGTCAACCTCCTTTAATATTGCCGATGATATAATCGATGGAAGTGTTACACGAACAGGAAAGCCTTGCTGGCATATGTTGGAGGAAGTTGGATTGACAGCAGTTAACGATAGTCAAATGATATTAAGCGGAGCCTATCATATTTTGAAAGAAAATTTTGCACAGAAGGACTACTATGTAAAACTGTTGGAATTAGTTAATGAAGTCATTTTCATTACCACATTCGGACAATCACTAGATGTACAGGCTTCTAAAGGTGATGTGACTGATTATACAATGGACAGATATAAATCTATATGTGCAAATAAGTCTACTTATCTTCCTCTTTATTTACCAATAGCATCGGCTTTGCATTTATGTGGGTAAGTTGCTGCAAATATTAAAAGGTACTTTCGCATTTTACCGTACTAACAAAAATTCTTTGAAAAGCTTTACAGATCCTGATGTTTTTAGACAAACAAAATCGACTCTTCTTGAGATAGGCTCCCTCGCCCAAATAATGAACGATTTTAATGATTGCTTTGGTGACCCTAAGAAAATAGGAAAAATTGCAAACGATATTCAGGAAAATAAATGCACGTGGTTGGCTGTAGTCTGCATGGAAAAAGCATCAGAAACACAAAAAGAGATAATGCGAGAGTGTTACGGAAAATCTGGTAAAATATATGTGGCAAATCTAAAAGTAGTAGTATTGACTTACATTTTTAAAGATCCCAATAAAATAGCAAGGGTTAAGCAGCTATACGAGGAGCTAGGACTTCCGGAAATATTTACTGCTTACAAAAATGAGGTCATCAGTAAGATCATAACCGATAGTCAAAAGAATTCTGGAGCTATTCCGGAGCGTCTTTTTAAGATTTTAGCACCTTTCTTTTCCAGAAAAACTCGGGTAGAGCTTACCGGCTCTCCTTACGTTTGAAGATATTTTAACCTACTCACTATACTTTAAGTTTGTGCATCGTTCTTTAGATGCACTAAGCTCTGCGAATTGTGTTTTTTTTTTGTACATTGTTCACATTTGTCTCTATATTTAAATAATGTTTATAACAATTTGTATGAATCTGTGATTAAATTGAATTCCAAAAACTAAATTCTTTAACTGATTTCCATTCCATATTTATCTGTCGATTTATTTCCTTTAGTGTAACGTTGTTGAGGGGCCGGATACAGAATTCTCGTGAGGGTGGAAGTGGCATAAAAAGGACTTAAGTTGAAAACAGAACAAAGGATCGAAGACACACGCCAACAAATCCAAATGTCAAATGCACAAAATTTATCATTTAAATGATGTGGCAAAATCAAAGCTTTAAAAGACATTATAGCATTTTCCGTGCTCAACAACTTTCTTATTCGCCCCAGAAATGTAATCTTAAGCTATATCCTCCAATGTGATTACTGTATCCAGAAGCTCTATACTATATTCAGAGAAAGTAGGAGTATTCTGAAGAAATTAATGAGTGGTCGAGGATGTTGTTAGCGTCGATACAGAATAGAGACTACTGGAGGAGTTAGCTTCGTCGACTCCTCGTCGGAAGTAGCCGTGGTGTCACGTACTGACGTGGCACCGTTTACAGCCGTAATAACTTTTGCCCTGGGGAAACCTCACGCACTTTAGCCACTGGCTGCTCAAAATAGCAAGTTGAGCGCTGGCAGAAGGTTCCTTTTCCAA
Source organism: Dioctria linearis (assembly GCA_963930735.1). Taxonomy (NCBI): domain Eukaryota; kingdom Metazoa; phylum Arthropoda; class Insecta; order Diptera; family Asilidae; genus Dioctria; species Dioctria linearis. The sequence goes on along the minus strand of OZ005740.1, from coordinate 345,168,650 downwards.
AGCCACAACCATTATGGTGGTTTCTTTCGAGAGAGCCTTCTGTTCAACCCTATTTCTGCTTCTCTTGAGGCACTCAGCAATAAAATGCCCTACTAAATGGCAAGCATGGCATTTCGCTTCGGTGCTCACATCAATCCAGTGTCTTGAGCTGGATATACTCAAATAAAAAGCTCTTGGAAGCCTGCACCAAAAATTTAGGAGGTCTTCATGACTGGCAGGCATAGGTACCCGCGAAAACACTACCTTCGTAGACTTCTCCCTAAGTGGGAACGGTACAATATATCCACCAATCACATCGATGCCCTCAAGCATAAGCTTGGTAGTACTCTTGGGAATTGTAGTATAAATACACCTCAACCATTCCCCCATCTATTATTTCCATGGAGAATAGCTCCTCACGAGAGATGACCTGAAAGATTGCTTTCAGGTATGTGCTCTGAGGACATCTGTTTATGTGCTCGAGCTGTATACCGTAGCTCTCATCGAAAAATTCCTGTAGACCCACACTTCCCGTTTCACACCACCTGCAAGACACCCTGTATATACATATATCTACACACATCGTCTATACACAGTCATAGATTGTACATCTAGAAGAAGCTGTGAAAGGAATTTTTATTTTAGAGAACTGTTGAGGCTCATATAGCCCTTGCCAGATAGAAATATGTACATATTTTAATATAAGCTTACATTTTTTTTTAATGTAATTCATTATCACTCCGTGGAGATTTCTGACGCAATAGTAGGCCTTTATTCACGTAGCCTGAGTATACGTATGATGTCTATTTTGGTAACGATTGAACGCGACGTTGGTGATCTCCTTTCGCTCCCTTGTTCCGGTTTTACAATGCATATTAGTTAAGATTGTTATGGAAGCATAGGAGTGAGTGACTTTGAACGTGAAGTACATTCTATCAGCATGAGCTGACAGTTGACTCTGTGAACAGCGTTGACATAGGGCGGCACGTTAGCATGTGACGGCATCGGCTAAACCTCGACGCTTACCTTTAGCGCGACTCCGACGCGTTCCTAAAATCCTAGCGTTGGCAGCAGGAGAATCGATTTCGACATTTGTAAGTTTGTCACCAGGCCACCTTGGGAGAGGTAAGTTAGGAAACTTAGCAGTCCAAAAAATGAAAAGTTTTGTTTAGTTTTTAAGTTAAAAATTTAATGTTCCAAGTGTCTTACGATCGAACAGTCGATTTGTTTTCTAAAAAATAGATTTACATAAGTACTCCGTGAAATTAATATTTAAGTCTGCCTCATAATAATATTATAACGTGTTTAAAAAAATATTAAAGAAAGCATCCACATATTCATAATTTCCTTTTCTTCCGAATTAGAAACAGAGAACGAGAGGAGCGTTATCGTGTCTCCGAGGCAACGATAAGCCGAACAACAGGAGACACACTAACAAAGCTGTGCAGCGGCTGTTACACGCTAACTGTAATACATCAAACGCTAATGTTCAATAAATTGAATGAAAAGACAACACTTAAGTTCCGCGCACCTATTCAAGCAACTTGCAAGCATTATACCTCTGGTTGCTACACTGAAGCATCATACAGACAACATCAGAACTTCAATAGAAGTAGGCCCATACCTACAATTGGTGACCCCGACAATTAAAGCACGCATTTGGTGTTCTCTCATCAAGGAGCTAGAATTTGCAGTCTGCTAGGCGTAGGCAGTCAGGTGCACCCAAAGTTTAGTTGCTGTCCGGATAAAGGTTGTAATCAGCAATTTAGAGTTGAATACATTGATTTAAATTTGTTTGTTGTTTGATTGTTCACATTGTTTTTTTTTCTCTTAAATATATACTGTTTCTTTCTCGTTTATATGTTATATATATTAAATATGTTTGAACCTTTTTTTATATGTAGGTATACACATGAGTTTCCTTGTACATGTCCTTAACATTAACTGAGTTGTGTAAACCCCTCGCAACACTCAGAGTAGCTGGTCGACATTAACTTTTGTCACGCTTTTGATAGTTGGACTGCGTTTCGTGATGTCCCTTTGTGAGACGGATACGTGCGATATTTTGAGTGAGTCTACGGACTCTAGTGTGGGTACCCCCGCCGATTTCTCGGTGCGGTCGGCGTCGTTCGAAACTCGTCCTCCAATAAGTATAGGCGCAGTTTCTGTTAAGCTTGCTCCTTTCTGGAAGACCTGCCTGGAATTGTGGTTCCCCCAGTTGGAGTCTCAAGTTGATTTAGCGGGAATCACTCAGGATAAGACCAAATTTCATCATGTGGTCAGTGCGCTCGACGAAGGTGTAATACTTGTGGTTAGTGACGTCATACAAGATCCGCCTTCACTCAACAAATATCAAACGTTGAAGGACACATTAACTTCTAGGTTGTCTGGTAGCGAAAATCAGAAGATGAAGCAGGTTCTTACCGAGATGTCCTTGGGTGACTCCCAGCCATCTCAGCTACTCAGGGAGATGCGTAACCTCAGCAGAGGAAAAATAGGTGAAGAGATTTTGAAGTTGCTTTGGCTACAGCGTTTACCAGCCAACATGCAAGCCATATATTGGCATGAAACCCAGGACCTTTTAGCCGCCTGTCCAGATAGAATTGCAGAGGTCAACCCACGGTCCGAAGTCTTCTCGGTCTCGTCCAACATATCTCCAGAGGGTCTGGCCCAGTCATTCAATCAATTAACCATCAAAGTCACCAACCTGGAAAGGCTAGTCGAACAAAGATTGAATCGCCGTGGTTCCGGCTCACGAAATAGCCCTCCGCGAAGCAGAAGCAAATATAGATCTTTTTCACGAGGCTCTAATTACGGCCACGCCGGGGAATTATGTTGGTATCATCGTAAATTCCAGTCCAATGCGAAAAAATGTATTCCTCTATGTAAGTTTGAAAATGCAAATCTATGTACTAAATAAATAAATAATTCCAACCATGCTTTAAACTAATTTGCCCCTTGACGATCCGGGGAAGTGGCAATTCAAATAGTCGTCTTTATATCTTCGATGAAAATTGAAAGAAAAGCTTTCTAATAGATACTGGGGCATTTTCAAAGGATAGATGCACGAAATCGTTTCTTTGTCTTCAAGCAGCAAATTGTTCATCAATTAGCATGTATGACCAGAGACTTTTAACCTTAAATCTAGGCCTCCGTCGTATTTTTTCGCGGAAGTTTATAATAGCCGATATCCCGAGACCCATATTGGGCGCAGACTTTTTGGGTCACTATGGGCTTCTCGTTGACATTAAGAAGAAATTGCTGATTGATCCACTAACTTCTCTAAAAACAACAGGGAAGCGAGTTTTTTGTAAGTCATCAGCTCTGTCGATCCAGTTTCAGTTCAGTGGTTGTCCAAATGAATATATAGAAAAGAAATAGATGGCAATACAATATTTGTAATCCCTTCTCTGTCCCCCATACCTACTTTTAGGGGCAGGTAGACAAAAATTGCTTTATTTTATTTCTTTAAAACTCAAGTTTAAAAAATATTTGATGTTGGAGGAGATAAGCTTCCAAGAATAGAAATAATCTCGAATGCTTCCTGAAATTTGTTGAACTTTTAATATCAATATTAAGGCGAAAGTAGAACTTGAAATTAAGATAATTGTCGCACCCTGCCAAAAAAAGTTGACCCATATGAAATAGAAAATCAGGCAGTCCATGGTATATATGTAAGTGGTAGGCCCGCTTGTCATTCCCCCCCCCCCCCCCATCTAAGATCATACTGTCATTGAATTGCTTAAACACGTACACTGTATTCTCACGGTACCCCGCTTCCATATTAGTTACTTATTCAATGGTTGAACCAAAAATGCATGAAAGCAAATGGCACCACTTTCATATTCCTGTCTCTTTTCGTGAGAGCATACTGAACTGTAACGATTGGGAACGAGATATTGCTTGACGTTCAGCGGAGTTTCTAATCAAAACAGCCTTGTAAAAAACAGTTCCTTTGGATTGATAATTAAAATTTAACAATACAAATAGTTCCAAATATTTTTCTGGTAAATTCGGTAAATCCCACTGACTTGCATATTAGTAAATTCCCAAATAATTTAATTATAACGCCAGTGTACGATAGTTGGTAGCATTGACAGAAAGCTGTCATAGTTTTACGTGAGCACCTGCCATTTTGGCTTAATCTCACGGCACTCTTAATGCACGGATATGAAAACCAGCGACAATCAACGCCCTTGAGAGGCAGAATATAATTGGTCGAAGCGAGACCTACCTAAAAACTCTTCCGATCTGTGGGTCAAGGCACCCGGTTGATTTAGCGCAGCTCCACGCCGGGATCCAATCCTCTAAGCATACATTAATAAGCGACCATTCCTCAAATTCACGTACACAGTATGCAATTTTGTCAAAAGAACAAACTACTCGGTTTAGAGACGAATATTCGCCTAACTCATGCAGACTCAGATAATCTCACCCTGCTCGCGATATGGGCTACCACAACCACTACGGTGCTCCCACAAGGGCCCTTCCCATGTTGAGGCGAATATTACTCAAAGAGCTCTATTCGGGTCTCTTCAACCCCGTCTTATAGCATACCAAGGTACAAACACCAAGATGCATACTAGGTCATATACGCGCTAGGCTTCACTAGGTACACGCACAATCATCAGAAATCAGAAAGCTATGTCCTCAGCACAACGAGCAGCTCTGCGCTTCACTTGCCTTTTCACCACCATTGACAGAAAGTCCTTGGGGGTTTAACGTGGGCACCTGCCATCATGGCTTAATCCCACGGTGTTCTTCACACTCGGATTGATTTTGTGACGTCAATCATCGCCCTCCAGTTGCATTTCTGCTGCTGGAGTATCAGTCGACGCCAAGTGCATGCCTGGCGCCCTCACTGATGGGAGCGAGACGTATCTAACATCTCTTCCGATCTATGGGTTACGGCACCCGGTTGATTAAGCGCAACTCCACGCCAAGATCATGCCCTAGTTCAGCGAGATGTCAGCAATCATTCACTTACATGAATGATCACTGAGTCCTCCCACACTCACCAGGGCACTCACTTTGTCCGCGATATGGGCGACCACAACCACCACGTTACTCCCCGAAGGGCCTCACCAATGTCGGCATGGAAGAGAGTTCCATGGACAACCGACCCCGTGGTACCAGATAACCTCTGGTCAGGTTTTCATAGCCAAGGCTATTCGTTAGCCAAGGCTACTTCAGTTAAGCTTCATGCAAGCCCGGGACTGATGGCCCTCTCCTTCCTTTCCTTTCTTTTCTACACAGCATCCATTCCTCCTACTTTGTAGTCCGATCAGGCGTATGCAGCAATGCACTGATGCCTTTCTCTCTGCTGAAGTCATACCTTCCCTCTACTCTTGCTATACCCATACTGCTTATATCCCTAAAACTTTCATACAAAGGACATTCACATAACACATGCACCCAGTCCTCACAAGCAGCACCACACATACATTCTTGGCTTTCACTCAGCCCCCTCTTGTGCAGGAAAGCATTCAGGGAGCCATGCCCAGTCAGCAGAAAACCTAGGCAAAGATCGAATTCAAGGCCCGGGTGCTCTTCTACGAAGGCCACCCGTCCTATGAACTCAAACGTTGCCCTTCCCTTTTCACTTTCGCTCCACCTATCCTGCCATCTGTCTGCTATACACTGCCTTAGTGTATTTTCCCTCTCCTTTCTGCTCAGGAATTCCATGGCTTCATTCGACACCCAGTCATGCTCTCTCAGGGCAATCCCCTTCTTCATCCTGTAGGACAGGCTCTTGCCTATCGCTACAAGATCAAGGGGGCTGCACCACCATTGACAGTGAGATCATACTTTCTGAAATCAAAACTGGTCCCACATGGAACAGGAGATCAGTCAATTTATTTATATACATGTAAGTGCTCTCGCCATATAACTTCACTTACTCAGCTGACAGTTATTGAACTACTTTTATTATTTTGTTAAGTACAAGTTTGAAATTACTGGATGACGATTAGAGTAGCTTAGGCTCTGCAGTATATATAAATTAATGCACACATGCATTTTTTGCATCTTTCATGGCATGGGAAGCATTCCTGCAAGGTTTTGCTTTGCCATAACATTATCTATGCACCGGCCGCAGGAACTGGTTGGATATGCATGGGTATGAAGCAATGGAAATGTATTGGCAATATAATAATAAGAATATGCTTCTTGTCTTGTAACCGCGAATGTTGGTTGACTTCAGAGATCCGCCGCGAGCCACAAGCAACTACAAGTGTGCCTTGTATGGATGTAATTTGGTGATCAATAACAGACCGATCTCAGCCTAAGGTAGATTATAGATACCAACGTAAAAATGACAAGATAAATAGTATAAAAATTCATAAAAACGTTTGTAAATTTCTCAAAAAATATAGCCAAATCTTGTAATTCGTTTTATATTAATCAAAGCATGCCGAAGATATCTGGATACTAATGAAATTATTACTTTCACAAATGCGAAATCCTTTCAAACAGTTAAAACCTCAAATTGTTAATTCTACAAAATTACAATTAATTGCTTTTGGAGTTGTTTCACCTTGAATAACACGGGAAATACAATGTAATTGGTTGGATTTATGTTTTGTAATACATACGACGTGCGGACTATTGAACCTCTATGGTAGGCGATCAGAGATAACCATACTGATGCGACGTCTAATCCCTAGGTGGAAAAGTTCCAATTTTCCTACTGTTCCTACTTTTGCAGAAGTATAAAAAGCGAATTTACAAAAGTTATCACGAACACATCATTTCTACTTCATGAATTGGGAGGAATTTTTCGCAATGTAAAGATTTTAAATAAGTATATCATGAGCGCATTTCAAGAGGCCTGTTCATGGGTTCTAGTTTGAGAAGCTCTGGGGTACCACATCAAAAATCGCCTAACACAAACTTTTCTTACATTTTATGGAGTTTATTTTGAGAGCTACACGCTTATAGTTCTAAACACATTGAAACCACTATTAGCTGTAGAAAGTATTACTCCAGGCAATTGTGGATGCCAGTGCAGTTCTTTGACGTCTTGCTGTCCCTGGTGTATAAATAGTAATTGCGGTGGTAAGTTATTTAATTCGTCTTGATTATTAGATTTCTCATTCATTTCGTCAGAATCTTTTTCAACCGCCAAATCCCAAATAGCAATTTGATCATCAGATCCACCAGTAGCTAAAATAGTTGCATCTTTTGGATACCATTCAACAGTTGTAATGTGATTAGTGTGGTGTTTGAATGAAGCTATTGGTTTTTTAGTCTGAAATTGCCGTAAATCCCAAATATGTAAAAAGCCATCATCGCCACCACTTGCAATGAAAGGCTCAGTTCGATTCCAAGAAATTACATTAACATCACTCTCATGAGCTGTTTCACACGATAACATGCAGGCCTTTTGCGGAGCTGCCCGACAGTCCCAAATTCTTATACTTTTATCTACAGAACATGATGCTAGCACACTATGTTCATTCGGACTCCACTGTAAATCTTCTACAGAATCTGTATGGCCAACTAAGGGACGCTGATCTACTTTCCAGGTGCTATCCTCTAATGGCTCCCAAATGTGTATATCCCGCCTATAGTTAATAGTAAAATGTAAATAATAAACTTTAAATGAAAAACTAATTATCATACTTGCAGTCTCCTGTGGCAAGAACTCCAGGTTTAATTGGGTTCCAATCCAGACCATAGCCTTCCTGTTGATGTCCACTGAATGTAAAAACAGGCTTAACCGGCTCATTATTCACATCCTTTTCATACTTCTTCAATATATTTTCATTTTCAATTGCTTGCAGCTGATCATTGATTTTCCAAATATTTACCCGACCCAATTCACTCCATGAGGCCGCAAAAACATTGATTCCTATTCTCTTAGCTCTAATGCGATTCACACATCCTTGGTGCCGAATAAGAGCACAACTCATTTTGGCTTTCTTAGCTTCTTCTTCCCTTTCATCATCTTCATCGTCCTCGGAAGAATCTGATTCCTCATCATCGTCTTTCTCTTTACTTGTTCTATGCAGATTGTGCATTTTCATGACAATAACATTATTCACATGTGTTCGGGCTGCTTGTGTTCCAGCGACAATATAGGCTGTAAGAGGGAAGTTCTCCCGGGACTCTCCTAGTTCATCTGGAATTACATCAAAGCTCAAACAAGGAGCCCCGGTATGTGCTTGATGCAACATAATGTAGGCAGATTCATCACAAACCAACTCTTCGCCTTCCTCAAGCGGTCTTCCAGGCAAATATACCTCCTTGGGGTGATTTTCTTGCGTCGAAACCCCTTCATCGTCGCTGTCAGACTCGCTATTTTCCATGTCTTCATTATCATCAAGAAAATCTTCAATTTCCATAGTGTTTCCCTTTTCCATTGTGACTTTTTGTATATTCTCGCGTATTGATTTAATTTGAAATAATTCTACTCTATTTTAAACCTTCCAACTAGCTGACATTGCAATTCGTTTGACATTGACAGGTCGAAAAACGTGTTTATTTTCTCAATCATTGCCAGATTAATGTCGATTTCCATTAATGTTTTAATAAAAATGCACTCCGTGCATTCAGCCACAACGACGACCAAAGCGTTGTCATTTCCCCAGCACCTCAAAGCACATCGCATTTCAGCCGCACAAAATATGCACACCGGTGTCTCGGTGCGTTTAGTAGTTTTGACGTTTAGCGTGTTTTTATGCTCTCAAAAGTGACATTTAGCGCGAATTTACAAACTGAATTCAATTGATTGCAAATTAAAATTAAAAATGGAACAAATTTATAATTTTGTTTTAAACGAAGATAATTCCTTTTTACAAAAGGAAAATACGGTTGCTGTTTTGAATGATGGTAAAATTCCTTAATTTAGCAAAAAATTAATTTCAGATAACAAAATCGTTTTCATCCAAATCAATATCTATCCTATTAGGTTGAGTTCTTTGTAAAGATTCAATTCCTGCTCTTATATAATTATCATCGTCGTCCAGTTGAATAGAAGATGCCTTTGTAATTTTACAAACTTATTATTTACATGAATGAGTTCGTAATTTTTACCATACCTGAAAAGATGCAATCCGTTTCAAAAACTCATTTGAGTAATGCAACTTTGTATTTCATTTCCCTTTTTTATTTACAAAATGTTCACTTTAAATTACACTGACAATTTTCAAAAGTGACGTTTCGGATCGATGTGTACACCAAACGTTCAGTTGACAACTCGGTGTGCGGTGTGTATCCCTACTTTTTCAAGTTACGTGACATACACATCACAACGCTTCAAAGCACAGCGGTGTTTGACACCTGAACGCACGGCGTAAAAGTGCCAATATCCTCCTCTGTGTGGGCTACGGCAAAATTAGTGTTCTACTGACTCGTGTAATCCCCGACATTTGTAATGACTTAGATAGATATAGAAGTATGAATGACATTGAGATGGCGCTAAAAGTAAAAAGGGAAATTCTTGAACAGCTGATACTTAACTGGCGTTTATTTTAAAATTAACAATACACGACCGTGCATTTCAAAATTGTTGAAATGAATGCAATAAAGTACACAGTTAAAATAATTTCCGGTAATACTTTAATATCCGTAGAATCCAAAGAATTCGGTGTCGAGATATTTAAGCCAGAAATAATAAATGGAAAGATTCAACTTGCCAATATTGTAAAACAGCGAAGATGCTGCGGAGCAAATACTGTCAGCACTTCTGCAAATAAAGTTATGATTAATTTAGCGCAAAATAAGCACAACAATCAAATATATTTAAAAAATATTCAAAAGGTTGGTACGCCCGAGTTTAATCGCAAGTCTAATGTGAATGTTGTGTCGGGCCACTACATGAATTCAAAATCTTTTTGCAATGCTAAAACCACCTCAAAGTCACAATTTATCCAGTTGGTGAATGTATCTTCTCAGAGAAGCGCCTCCAATGAAATAAGCAAATATAATCAAAGTAATAATAATAAAGCATGTGTATCTTCCCAGGCACCAACTAATAATAGCGCAGCATCATTAGAAAACTCTGCAGATCACTTTTTCAAGACTCCGCATAAATTAACTGGGTCGCAATTTGGTTGTAATGGACAGAAGAGCAAGAAAAAAAAACATTCTACCCCGAAATTGGGTCCAAATGTTAAGGTAATAAGACTATATAGAAAAGCGACAGAAAATACTCCGAAAAAAGCTGCCAAATTAGTGCCAATAAATTCAAGTTTTCACGAAAGCGTTATGTGCTCAACGCCGAAAATTCCTAATCGATCTAAAAGGATACATAAACCAGCCACTCCTGGAACAGTAACAAAGTGGAGAAAATGCATAACGCCAGTCAGAACATATTCAAGGCAACCAAAAAAGGAGGAAAACATTAAAATAAGGAGAAGCTTAAAGGAAAGAAAATATTTAAATAATGCTACAGTTGGTTACGCGGGGAATGCTGTTGTTGAAATCCGAACAATCTCTGCAAAAATTGATGACGAAATCACCATCAACAATGAGAATTTTAAACAGCAATTAAGATCATCTTTAGATTTAAAAGACAGTGTGAAAAATAACGTTAATACAAAAGTTGATCTTTATAATGCTAGTTTCACGGCATTCGATTTACTGACAAAGCAATGCAGAAAGCTGTGTTTGGCAAAGAAATTACATCGGATGTTTCGAAGGAGATGTGTTCAAAAATATGCACCAACGGATGCCAAATATAAACATTTATTAGATGATATCCCACCGTTAACTGATATTATCATTCGAAGGAAACGATTTTCAATTTAGAGTGAATTTAGTTGTAAGATAGAAGTCTGCATAATATATACATACATATGTACAAAACTGTTTTTTATTTTTATTGAGTAAAATTTCCCAATCAAGTCGTACAGATTTAGCTTGAAATTATTGGAGAATTGTAAAGGACGTAGTGAAGCTCTGACTAGAACAAGTTGCATACAAACATATATGTGCACATTACAGAAAAGATTCTTTAAAATCAGAAAAACCTAGCAATGAAGATAATATAAAGATAAAAATTTATTTATTTGAGTATCTGTGCCAAAGGCACGCAGCGCTGGGCACACTTTGAAAGTTACAAGGTGGATTTACATTGTAGCAAAATAACAATAAAAGTATAGGCACTTAGTATAGTGAAATATAGCAAATAAAGTTACATGTAGATTAACAGCAGTATGGGAAGATTAATGAATACATAGTATAGAATATCAAAAATTGATTTATAAAGTAGTCATTACCCCAGTAAAATAGGCATCCAACCTCGGAATGGAAACGAACAAGCTGTAAATTGTTATAAACCTGCTTCGGTATTCTAAAGACTGGAAAAAATGTCTCATATAATCTCGTGTCTGCATCACCTCTACAATTTTCATAATGACCTTGAATGACGTATTTTCCACATAAAACTAAATAATTGAAAACTAAACCCGATTTTCGCGACTTTTGACCTTGACGCAGACACGAGATTTTATGCGACTTTTTTTCCAGTCTTTAGAATGCCCAAATTATACCAATTTACAGCTTGTTCACTTCGATTCCGAGATTTTCCACTTTTTTTTACCTAGCACCTAGTCTATATACCCATGGAAACATATAGCAAGACGGCAAGTGATGAAATAGGGTGAACTTAATGCATACATAATGAAAAAGTGTCGTATGATATACAACAGTATAGTTCTACGATTAGTGAAATAGAAGCAGTAGGAGCTTATTATAGAAAATACATAGCATTTGCACAACTATGTATTAATTTTTTTTATATATATGGATGGTTCAAACAGACAATCTGTCCATCAAACTATATGGACTGCACCCCAGCAGGCACAGTCTGAAACAGCTGAAGTTGAGTGTTACTAATTGTGAGGCAGTGAGACGGTCGTTTTCGGATGCCACCCAAAGTGGTTTATTTAATTGAAAAAAGCCCCAGTTTATTAATAGATACCAACGAATAAAAGTGTAGGAGTAAAAGTTGATTGTAGTTGATTAGCTGTGTTCTTTTGTGTGCCTTGTTCTAGAACTCCTATATACTGGAGAGATCAAATTGTTCTGTCCATTGACGCGAACTATTTGTACTGTTCGCTTCATTTATAAATCTTCTATGAAAATGCATGAGGTGTTCTTTTGTGCATCATTTGTCCTGCCCTGTTCTGCTGACACAAAAGAACACAGCTATTGTTGTTAGTAGCGATTAAATAGTGGAAAACACATCAAGTAGCTCTATTCAAGAAATCCCGAGCCTCTTGAGATAAACGACTTCACCGATACGCTGCGTCTTGCTTCCTCTGACATCCGATTCCAATGCTTGCCCTACAGAGGAAATATTTTTCCCACCATATTGTGAGTGAACCCTAAGAAGGACAGTCTTGAATCTATTCAAGCTGCTCCAATTGAAACAATTGATAATGTACCTGGGCATTAAGCCATGTCTAGCCTTGTAAATCAGATTCAGTGTACTCAGTTCATACATCTTGGCCAGTGGGCACGGGAGAAGCATTTCGAGAAGAGGGGAGGGGCACATGCGGTACACCATCTATTACCGGTCTCATTGAGGAGTAGGAGTTATTGCATTTCACTATGAACTGTCTGGGACTTAAATAGCCCTCGATCAGTCTACAAGCCTAGGCGGAGAACCCAAAGCGGAAAAAGTGATTAACAGTGAATGGGGGACAGAAACGAAGGCATTACTGAAATCCAGAGGAACATGAATTACACAGCTACCATTATCACATAGATCACGAATGCTCGCGGCTACCTCAAGGAAGGTTGGTCTGGTCGAATAAAATCTCCTGAACCTTGATTGCAAGTTTGACTGTAAGTCGTTTGAGTTTATATGCGATGAGATTTTGTCTGAGAATCTCGAGCACTTATGTTATGGCCGGTAGTATGGCGATATGCTTCATTCAAACATATCGGAAGGAGAATTTGTTTTGGGTAGAGGTGTAATTAGACCCACCTTCGAGTGGTTGGAAAAGTTCGAAGAAGACAGTATCTATTGATCAAATGCGTGACTATCGGCAGGATGCAGGGCAGAATTAGCTTGTAGAACTTTAGCGGTACGTCCTTATATCCAACAGCATTTGATTTAATCTTGCGTAAAGCATCCGCAACATCAACCTCAGAGATATTGCTGAAGCTAAATATATTATTAATGGTAGATGAGAGAGTACCAGTGGAGTTTGAGCCATACGGAATATGCTGCAAGTGGCCAGAGCTGCCACTTGAATGATCAGGCAGCGGTGTTGGGGCTGGGAGTCAAAATCAGACCGGGCCTTAGCTTTGGAACCTATGCCAAGATCATTAAACTTTGGCCAATTTATGACATTGCCTTCCTTGATGCCACTCATTGTGCCCTCTCTTGGGTTTGCTCTGATCAAGTAGTCCGCCTGTCTTTTCGGTCGACGGAATTTACGCAGATTTGCATTAATCTTGTCTCTTTTCCAACGCCTGTAGGCAATGTCACGATACTAGCATTTCAAGAGGATATCTGGAGACTTGAAAATAATGTTCTTGACCGTACGAATTTTAATGGTTTTGAGCGGGACCTCTCGCAATTGAGCATAATGAATGCGAGAAATACTGAGCTGTTTGTCTGTATAGCTGACAAATTTCTATAAGTCCTCCACAATTTAGCAGGTTGACAGCGGAAATTGAAGGAAGTGAATAATAGTTAATGGTAGCAGATGCCAGGACATTGACCAGAAAAGACAGGCAGAAAGCAATGAGACGTGCAATATTTATATATAATCCCAGAAACTTTGGAATTACGACAGTTATGGGACTATTTGCTTCCTTCATATTCGCATTAGTTTGATTAAAAAGCAATTAACTTCTATTTTAGCTTTGTCGCCCAATTTTTATGCGGAGATTATGTCAAATACTGTGTGGTTGCGATAATCCAACCAAAGAATGTTAGCATTACGAACTCAGTAATCCGAATTTTCGTGGACTTGTTAATCTGATTTTCTGTTAAATTTTTGTTTTGAAAGTGATTCGTGGAAAATTTACTTCATTTTTATTTGTTTGTTGTTTCGAATCAGGATTAATTTAGTGAATATTTTAATATCGTAAGTTGTCTATTAAAGAAAAAACCGAGATTTCTGAAAAGTTAGATACAGTGGTAAAAAATTGGCAGAACAATACAATGTTGGAGAAGCAACAATCAGTAAAATTTTGAGCAATAACTATCAGTTTTATTGCTGTAAATTATTAATTTTTTACATGGGTAATTTAAAGTTATTTCTGTGGGTAACTTTACATATGTAGGTATTCTTAGTACTAAATAGTTTATTACCGCTGTGATAATTCAGTCTGAATTTTGGTCTATCGAAGTTGTCAATCCCGTAAACCGTTTCAGTTCCTTCTTTGAAGTGTATTATGTAGTTGGGGTTGATGGGCTTGAAACCTACGGTTGTTTAATTGTCTTAATTTTTTTTTTATATAATATATCTTTAAGTTGCGAAATCTGGCTGTCAGATGTGTTGTTTCTACCAACGGCCTACCTATGGACGCGGCCATTTTCCTGAAATGGAAAATCAGCTACCCACGCCCGAACAATGCTCTAACTATAATATTGGCATTTTAACTATGAGAATTTTTCAGCATAATTTCAACGCAAAAAAAAAAACGATGTACATATTGTTTGAAAATGATGACGATGACGTTATTCGCACAGTTCTGATATCAGTGTAATTCCTGGAAGTGTGGCTAATGATTGCCATACTGATGAAGACTTCAGTGATGAGAATATCGCTATTACCGTTAATTTACCGTTAGTATTACTTACGATTGCTACAGATGTAAGTTAGCAAAGATACGAACTAGAACACAAAATGCCTATATATGTACACATGAGACTTGGAGAAAGCTTTGTGCTAAGCTACGTAGACGTTATAGTTGAAAACTCGAATACATAATATCAATTATTTTCTTTATTTCAATAATTTGGTTACACACTTCCGCTACTACAGGAACGTAAAAATCGTATAGTAGAACTGGTACTGTAATGTTTAAAAATGCATTTAACATAATTGGACCAGCTTTATTAGAAATAGTGCACTCATCATTCTTGAGTGGTGAAATTCCAAGCACATGGAAAGAGTCAATGGTAGTGCCAGTACAGAAGGTTACAAATTCAAAAAAGTGTGCAGACCTGAGCCCTGTAAACATTTATGAAAAGGTACTACAGAAGGCATATAGTTACAACTGGAAATGTATCTGAAATCAAATCACCTACCTAATCGTTGTACATCAATCGGGCTTCAGAAAGAAAAGTCACTCATGTGACATTGCTAGTACTTGGGTTATCTCTAATTGGAAATGTTTAATAAATGACGGTAACATTATCATTGATGTATATATAGACCAAAAACGAGCTTTCGAGACTGTCGATAGGAACATTTTTTCGGAAAAATTAATAAAAAACCGAAATCAAGAAAAAAGAAAATTGGTTTAAATCACACCTAAATAAACCGACACAATGAACTAAAGTTAACGATGTGATATCCGAAGATCTTCAAACTGATCTTGGAGTTCCACAAGGATCAATATTAGCTGCCTTATTGTTCTTAATTTATATAAACGATAAGGGCAAAGTAATTGAGCAAAGTTAATTAAGACTTTTTGCTGACGATGCACTTACATATATATGTATATCCGGAAAAGGCATAAATGAAAATGAATAAACTAAAATTGAACACGTCACAAACAAAGTGTATGATATTTAATGATTTAAGATTACCTAGTATTATTTTAGACAGTGAATTTAATTAAATTCTACCTAATTGTGTGTGAAATAAGATACTTAAAAGCAGTTATAATTGGTAATAAACTATGTAGTATTCAAAGAACATATTAATTATATTTATCAGAAAATTTCATATAAGATCAATTTTGTTAAAAGAATTTGACGTCAATAAATTGTCCATTCTAACTGCCATAAAAGTGTAATAACACAATAATAAAGCCATATTTTTGAGTACTGTTCTATCATTTTTTATACGGGACTGAATCAATCTATTGACAGACTACAAAAATTGCAGATGAGATGTATATTACAATGTCATCGAAGAATATCAAAACGAATAATGTTGGAAGCATTGAAGTGGATGAATATTAACCATCGTTTAACTCTTAATGTGTTAACTATGGTTCAAAAATTTATAATTGTAATAAAAACAAGCATACATATTATTATTATTAGATACTAATATAATATAAATAAAGACTAATTTTTAACTTTTAATAAAATACATGTTTTTATCTTTTTCCGTGGTATGTCACAAGTAAACATAGAGGAAGGGGGGATATTTTATTTACTTGTTTGTACAAACTTGAACGTATACCAAAAATGGTTCAAGTCGATTACTATTAATGACGCCAATATGGATTAGACTCACTACTTAAAGGCCACTACACACGGTCATGTAAATCGTATGATTTGGCATGCACAAGCCAAATCGTACAATTTGCATGGGCGTGTGAGCGAAAGTCGCGTGTTTTTTCTGAAAAAATTAAGCATATCAACGACAATTTTGCTTATTTTTGGGGGAAAAAAACAAAAAACTAACTAGGATAAAAAGTGCACAGTACTTTTTTTTAAATAATGTAGCTCAATAGATAGACAATAATTTCATTAAGTTATTTTTACATAATAATTGGTAATTATGATAGTTAGGACATTTTGAAGTAGAAGATTAAAAATTAGAATTAGGAGGTTCTGCGTGCAGAAAGTTGTCAATACGCTAAGCCATAGCATTTTAATTAAATATGCGAAAGGAAAAATTAGTTAAGGTAATATGAATGGTGAATATTAAGTATATAAAAGTGGATTTATTTAGTGAAATTTTCGTTCGTATCCAATTAAGCATATGCCAAGATACGGTATTTTTATTATACATTCGATTAGACAACCTAAAAGCTAGAATAAGAATAAGTAGTGAATTAAAAAAAATTAAGGAACAAAGTAAAAAGGAATAATACGAGCCATACATACTAACAAGTAAAAGAGCTAGAATTGGTCTAAGATAAATTCTTATGATACCCTAGCTGAATGATGCCCGCGTGTAATTCGTATGGTGACCTATCTGTGGTAGTTTGATTTTGGTGAAGTAGTTTTTCGCTTATATTTCTACAAAAATGATTAAAACAAATTTCATACGATTTCATATTTTGAAGAACTTTTCAGTACAATAAAAACGTCTAGGACTGATCGTTTTCACAGTATACGTAAAAAAACCAAAATTTTTATATGGCAACACAAAGAAGCGGTTGCCTACTTTACTACATTTTTAAAATTTCATTTACCATTGCTATGAAAGTACCATGTACCAAATTTCAGCTCTCTACGTAGACGCGTTATCAGGCAGTGTTCAAATATATAGTAAAAAACGAAATTTTTGTATGGGAGCCCTACGAAGGTGATACCCGATTAGTCCCATTTTTGAACTTAAATTTACTTTTTTAGTAAAAAGCTCGGGTGCAAAAATTTCAGCTGTCGACGCGTTCTCGAGTTATCGTGTGAACGGACGAACGGACATGCAAAAATCAAAATAACTTTCTAATTTATGCGGGTGTTCAACCCATTTTGCTCTACTAGCATTTTTTCTGTGCATTACAAACGGAATGACAAACTTAGTATACCCTATGATTTCATCCAGGGTATAAAAAAGGTGTTTGGCGAACTTATGCTCAATTCTAGTGTGATCCATAATAGTGAACAGAAGCCCAGATATCTCGCATTTGATATACCACTACACAATCTCAGCAATAGCTACATTTCACAATTACAATTACGTTACACTACATGTCGAGTTAGTTGAATCCTTGATATTTGAGAAATTTACATGATTGACGCACAAACTCGTACATCATTTGAATTGAATCTTTTGTTTATATTGAGTTGGTTGCAAACTGATTTTTATGCTGAAATATGAGAAATGTGTAAATGATTCATGTGCAATGACATGCTCTAAAGGTGCGTAGCTATGGATGTATTACATTAAAAACAGAATCATCGGCGTGCTGTAGTATTCTCGTCGAATTTGGGTATAAACTTATCAAAATTGTTTGTCTTATTCGAATGCGTTCAAGAGCTATATGTAGCTCATCGTTGGAATATGTCTTTCTTTTTGAAATTTTTATGGAACCTGTACAAAATTAACGTGCATAAGTGTTTGTATTTCTTTTAAAACTAGGAACAATTCAATTTTATTTGATTAAAATTAAAGAATATACATATGTAGGCCCTTGACTATGTAGTAAAAATATTGGGGGGCTCGAAACTGGAAGACAAAAATTGCTTCAAAAAGCCGTTTTGAGCACCTGAAAATGTAGATAATAGACTTCCAGTTGCGATCCTTCAGAAAGTTAGGAAATTGATTATTTTTAACAAGAATATTTCATTAAATAAACCTCCCTAATATGTTTCTAGATTCATAAAATAGTGTAGTGTCAGGATTTTTTGTCGCTTTGGCAAAGAACTATCACAATTAAAAACTCAGATCGTTACCAAAAAAAAAAAAACGCTAGCAGTAGCACGAGCTACAACTGAGTGAACTGTTTACTTTCACGATCAGAAACAAAATGAAACCGGTTCTCTACTTACTATCAAACTCAAGAAAATGTCTTAACAAAATCACTTACCGTTGTTTCTACTTCAGGCTTATTAAAACAATAAGCAAGGGGCTCGTAACTGGGTGTTTTATCCTATTAATCGATAATTCGACTGACATTAGTTTATCAATGAATTGTAGCATTGTTTTGTCGTTTTTATGTAAAATCCACTCGTACTTTTTCTAATATTTTTATTGTGATAAAAACGTGTGGGTTCATTTTAATATAATATTCTATTTCAATTGGCCATTTCATTTTTACGTTCTTTTATCTTCTTTTATATATAATATATTATATATTTACAATGTAATTTAGGATCCATAACATTTATTAGTGTTACGCACAATCTCATCAATTTTAATTTTATATAAGATATATAAAAAGAGGAAAATTAGAAATTTAACAATTATATTTTACCTCTGAATAGATTTAAAGTTAAATTCTGCAAAAAAACCGATTTATGTATAATTGTATATATATATAAATATATATTTCCTTCACGGTTATTATTAATATAATTTAATTGCTGTTTCTATGTTGTTATTTTTTAGTAATAGTAATGCTTTACTCATGGCGCACAAAAATTACTATTACCTATAGTGTCTAGGTATATGCGCAATGTTTGATTGAAAAAAAAACTTCAGTCGAAAGAAAATTTATTTATAAACGTCTCATGTGTTGTGTTAACTAAATTTCTTATGTTTAAAACATTGGAGAGTTCAAAAATCATTTATGTATGTATAATAATCATACATAATTATTGTATATGTTTTCTCTTTAAATTATGATTAATCCTCATGTATAAAATGGCATTTATTGTGATATCTAACATTCCTCGTAAAATTTATGATTATTATCAGATATTGACTCTAGAATATACTTTCCAACGAGTACTTAAGTATATATCATTATCCATCACCACCACCAGGAACAAATAAATTGCAGTAATTATAATAATAATAATTATATAAAAAATAATTTCGTAATTATACCTACTAAGTTTTTTATGTTAATTTCAAGGCAATGTTTCTTTTCTTTTTTAAAGGTTTCTTTTTGTTTTTTTCTGGTTTTTTTCCTTAGTTTTTTTTTAAGAGGCGCATATAGTTATGATTCTGTTTAAGATTTTTCCGAGCAAAATTATTGCCAGTGTTTTACATTAAAAATATTGTTTTTTTTTTTGCTTAGTGCCATTGAAAATTCTTACTTATGGCAATGCCAACATGTATAATTTATTTTTGTTTTAGTTTTTTTTAAGTATACATACATATGTACATACATAAGGTAACCAATTTTCATAAATTTGTTTTTGTTTATTTTTGAGCAAAAATTTTGTAAATCTATTTTTTGTAGCCAAAAATGCACTGAATTATGTTTTTTTTTACTTTAAATAATAATAAGAAAAATTATGTAAATTTATGTATTCGATAAGGGCTTATCATAGTGGAAGTCTTATTCTTTATCATCTTTTCGTTATATATTCATGTCAATATATTCAATTGCTTCAGAGCTACACGTGTTTTTGTAAACATACAAGTAAGTTTTTGATTTTTACTATGTCTGATTTTGTTGAGCAAAGAATCTGCATTAAATTTTGTCTATGGGATGAATATTCTGCCGCGGAAATGTTGAGGATGTTACAAAAGACTTTTGGTAATGATGTTTTGTCACAAAAAAATAAACACTCAATTTTATGGAAAAAAAAAGTCTCACTGTCCCACACTGCATTGGTTTTTCGGGCACATTTCACCAAAAACTCAACCCATATCGTTCCACAATCACCGTATTCACCTGATTTAGCATTGTGCGACATCTGGTTGTTCAACAAACTCGAAGGACCGCTTCGGGGATATCGTTTCGAGTCGATTAAGGAGATAAAAGCCAAATCGAAGAAACTGTTCAAGGCCATCCCGGAAAAGACTTCTTTGACTGTTTCGAGGCTTGGAAAAAACATTGGCATAAGTGCATTGCGTCGGATGGGGAATTCTTTGAAGGCGATGAAATTGATTTGGAAGCATAAATAAAAGTTTTTGATTTTATAAACAAATTCACCTTTTTTTTAGCACAGTATGTTAAATTTTTATATTCAAAGCAAAAATTAATTAATATTAAATATCGAGAATTGGGACAGTTAAGCTCCCTCTTCAACTCACTTGTATAATACAAATGATGTTAAAAACTGTTGTAAAAAATAAATAAATAACATTTGGAATATTGGTGCAAGCTCTATAAGTGTAGGCTGAAATTATTTTGATAATGACATTGCATGTGGCTAAAAAGTTCACCAACAAAAATTCAATCAGGAAGTAGATCCAAGGTCTGATTATTTTGTTAAAAAGTTTCTACGATTAATTGCGAAAATATTCGGTTCGAGGTTTCCATCTGTTTTTTCAGCTTATTCAGTCAGTTCCTTTTTGAGAACTATACTACTCAAGGTATTCGATATGGTTTCTCCTTAATTTTTAATGGATGTGCACCGGAAAGCATAAATTAAGAAAATTAAAAAAATTAATGAGATGGGTTCTATTTTCTTTTTCTTTTAAGAAATCACAGACCAGGCTATATATTGAGACATAATCGCCAACTTATATCAAGCGAACCTTTTTCAAAAGTTTGTTTTTTTCTTAAAAGAGACGCCACATTATAGCAGTTCATTTCATTGAGTGTTTATAAAATCTGTTCTAAAATAATTAAAAATATTAAGTAATATTGAATATTTATAAAGTTTTAATCAGAGATAGGGAATCAGATATAATTTTTAAAATTGTATTTTAACGTTTAATAAATTATATTACCTAGATTAGAACAATGAAGAACCCTATAGAATGTATTCACTTCAAATAATTTTATTTTTCTTTGTTGTTTAGGAATTATTCCTGTACCGCCCAGATATAAGTGAGAGCTTATTTAAACCTGATAATCAGTATTTTGCAAATTACCGTAAAATAATGAATGCATACTATATATAATAAATAATAAGTATTTTTTTGAAGCATCTTCGCGTGGTAAGTCGCCATCAACTGAATCCGGTCAGTGCAATTTTTAGAGGTTAATAAAATAAGCTGATTTGGTATTAAAGGCTACAACACATGAAGAAATATGTATAGGTGCACCTACTCCATATCTGGGAAAAAAAAAAAACGAAAAACATTCCTCAACATTCGGGTATGGGAAATCCAACAAATAACAGGACTGGCTTCTTTCATGTATACATCTTCATGTATAGATCATCAAGTGATCATCGTGTTTGCTTATGAACATGTAATTGCTTTTTTTTCAAAGAAAACTTTGGTTGTATATCTAATGTACAGGCAATAAATGTTATTAATGACGGTAAAACAAACATCACATAATCAAACTAATGAAAATCTAATTTTGAGAAATTTTCCATTCCTCCATCACATAATTGTTGCAACAAAAGTAATAAGTTATTTTTATCTCAAGAATTTAAAAATATATGCTTTATGGTCAGCAACTCGAAATGAAGAGAGCGAGAGTTCTGGAAACAGCATATCTTGCCTCCTTTGCATAACTAAAACTAATTATTCGTGTGTAGTTTATGTTCTTCGGAAAAAATACTTTTATAGGATTTGAAATAAAAGAAAATATTCGTATAACATCAGTAGAAGCGAAGTAAGAATGAAGAATGGAGTGACGAATAATTAAAATTCGTTGCCATTTTATGTCATTTGCTTTCCTAACAAATCAGCGACTATGAACTGGCAACAAGAAAATAACTTTAAAACAAATGGCTGCAAATTTGAGATAAAGTCGAAATGAATTGTGATAATGGTACAATTAAGTAACTACATCCATGATCGACTTAATGCATCTACCTTAGACTATAATACTAGCTCAATTGCCAGTATAGCAGAAAAAGCCCAAATATGATGTATTATAGTTCTGGCCATCTGGATGCAGTTTTTACTTTTGGTAATTCATTGAAAATCCCTAAATGTTTGTAGTTCTATGTGCATCAGGTTCGGGTGGCAATATATATTTTACACGAAACCAAGTAGAATAAATCCACAGCGGGTATTTGATAGTCTAGTAATATACAGATGAAGAGAATAACACCTTCTACTTGTGACGTATTCTGCTATTTTATAAATCTGCTGTATTCCTGGAGAGGTTAAAAACAAGAATTATTAAACCTCTTAAAAAAGAAAACGTGGCAGACAATATTCAAATAATTAACGACCAATAGCTTTGGTTTTACATTTAATGTTATTTTCTTTTATTGTTGACTTGACTAAAGCTCGTGATATTTTCAAATATTCTATATCTAGATTAGACTCCGTCGTCGTACGAAAACTTGTATGTACGATGATGGTTGTGGGCAGAAATGAGCCATCATGCTAGCTATAAGTTTTCGAGCGGCGGAGGCAACATACTCACCCGTCTAAACTGGGTAATTGTCACCAACCAAATGGTGCTAAATTCTATTTTTTTTTAAAAGTTTACAAACGCTTCTGCTACTGGTGTAGGATCAATAAATCTTGTACGGGCATTGGGATTGCTTGTATGATCTACAATATACTCCTTAAAAACAAGTAAAAAAACTAGAATTGATCTAAGACCAATTCTTATGATATCCTAGATGAATGCCGATATGTAATTTCGTATGGTCATTCATCTGTGGAAGTTTGGGTTTTGAAGTGGTTTTTCGCATATATTTCTAGAACAGTTATATATATATGTTTATATATTATACTTTTCAGTACAATGAAAATGTGTTAGACTGATCATTTTCCCAGTATACGTAAAAAAACCAAATTTTTTTTATATAGCAATACCATTCGATTTAGTAAATTGTTAAAACTTTATTTACTATTGCTTTGAAAGTACCAGCTACCAAATTTTAGTTCTCTAACTACGTTGACGCGTTCTCAGGCAGGAAAACGAGTGATGATGCCAACTACAGTTCTACATTGTTTCCTTCCGAGAAAGTTAAGAGATATTCCTATTGGGCCCATCTTACTATCAATATGCGTATTTCACTGTTGTCTTTCAGAATCAAAACTCCTTACCACAGCCATCTGTACACCATTGGCATTCCTATGATTGAGAAGAGGTATTCCAACACATTGGCTTTATTTATGTCATGCATGATATTGAGCACCAACGTTGATCAATTCTGTAGATGATTAAAGCTCTACTCTTGTCAGTCATTATTCATAAATTCGCAAATTTATGTGCACTAAATCGAAATGTTTAATTATATTCATACAATATCTCTATATGATCATAATTAATCGTGTCCTTAAATATTTTTGGTCTTCTTATCACATCTTCTTGGCCACTTGACCTCACATTGCCTAAATAATTGAGTTTCTTTTATTGTTTGGGAATCTTAAAATCGCCCAAGGATTTTTTATTTGTTCTTATAAGTTAACAAGCTACCAGTACCAAAGTATATTTTGAGAAACAATAACTAGTCGCACGCATAATTACATATTTATGTATATTAACGTCAATTTCATTTGTAGCTTTTATTCATATACAGTTCCTTGAAATAAAGCTTGTGAAAACTTAATAATTTACAAACTCAAACAATCGTATTGATAAGGCTTTTAAGTGGATCCTGAATCAGTAATGAAGTCGTATTATTTAATAACTAGTGTATGACATGGCCACGACCAATAATAAATAACTCAAAAAAGTATATTCCGTGATGTTTTCTATATCATGGATGGACTAAATTTTGCAATTTATGGGATTCTACAGGTTCTCTTTACACATGTATATGTAAAGGTACTCTATTTACACATGTATATGTAAAGGTATGTTTTAAATTTAGATACTAGTATTGGGATTTGTACCTAGATTTGTAACGCCACTTTTTTCGTCTTGTACATATTGAAAAAAAAAAGTTTTGAATTCTGTTCACAGAGGGTCACTTGTCGACAACAACTTTGTTTTTTGCGTAGAAATAAGATTTTATCAGTTACGGAAAATTTCCTTTTATTAATTGCATCGTTAGTCGTTTTAGATACAACTAAAAATAATAAAAGTGATGGGGCATATAGTATGATTATAAATGAATAACTTTGGAAGATGGCAGTTATTTTAAAAACTATGTGAGAATGAATAGGGTTGATTTTGAAGATTTGTTGAAGTTAGTGGTGCCACTTACCTATAGCGAAGAAAGACACATGGCTTAGAAATTCTTTATCACCAGCCAATCAACTACCGGTTACATTAAAATTCTTTCGCCTTTGATGTACATACATATACATATATGCATCGAATTTCTAAAAGTGCAATATGTGACATAATCAGAAATGTAATCGAGGATATTTTAACTCCTCAGCGACTGCTTTAAATTACAATTTACTTTCTTTATATTCTTTTGATCCGACATCCCAAATATGATTTTTAATTTAAACAATTAACTGCACTACAGAACTAAACGCATGATAAACTGCACTTTGCGAAAGTATTCCGACAAGTCAAAGCAAGATCAAAATCAAATATGCAAAATGTATGAGTATTTGTATCCTGATTTGACGAATTTACTTGTGCCTCATAGAAATCCTGATACAAGTATCAAGCTTAGTGGTAATTTTATACGTATTTTAGACGAATTTCAACGTTTGCGTTGAATGGTTAATCTATGTTCCCAGACAAAGATTGATCTTTATAGACGGTTGATTATGATTATTGCTTCAAGAGATTGGAGACTCTTCCAACCTATGCGATAACATTCTAGGTACAAAAATAAATTATTTAGTTTTTGAAAACTATTCTATTCTGATTTATGTAACTTCTTCTAATTTACTTCCAAATAATAATAGCAAAGTAAACATGAGAAGACAAACCATTTTAGGAATCTGTTCAGATTTTAAGCGATTCGTCAATTTACGATTATACGGGATAATTGGATTCGCTACCCCCAATTCTGTGTTATCTAGCTGTATAACAAACAATTGTTGAGTAAAAAAAGGCAAGTTTCATGAAAATTTGTGAATTATCCCAATGCTTCTTGAGAAAAAAAGACGAAAAACTATTTGTAAATATCCCAATGCTTCATGAGTAAAAAAGGCGAAAAACTATTTATAATTCAACAGCTAGGCAAAAGTGCCTTTAATCTTTGCACTTTTGTAGGGACCCAGATGTTCCACTGATCTACTTTGAAAATTTCTTCCACATCTTATCTTTTTCGTCTAGTTGCACGTATGTACATCAAAAAATATATTATTTTTATTTTTGTAATAGGTCTTGACAGTGTACTTAATACCATAGATGGCAAAACAACCGGATATCGCATGCCATACCAGAGTAGAGTATGTATAAAGATTGTGCATTCCGGAATGCACCACAACAATGTTTTAGAGCGTGCCGAGAGTAAATATTGCTTTAACAAATCTTGTATTCATTTTTTTCGACCTCACACGGCAGATGCGAGAAAATATGAATCTTTTCTTAATGAAGCGTAGCAGGTCTTGGTGCGGTAAGTTTTTCAGCTCATCCACAGATAAGTGTTTTCAGCCGGTTCCGGGCAGTCTTTTTCCAGGCCGGACACACTCAGGTGCGTCAAAAACTCCCATCTTTGTCAGATAAGCCTGAAGTAAGCTGTGCCCGGTGATGATACCAACCAGAGTTCTGCATTGTTTGATAGCAAGGTCTTTTCCTTTGATCTCCATATCAAGGGATATTTTCGCTGCCATTGCTATGGCGACTCATTACTAAGAGTGCCGTCGGTGAATGTTTTTGGAGCGGACCGATGGAGGCTCGATTTCCCTGCAGGAAAACTCACAGAGAAGCGATGCCCACAATGAAGCTCTGATACCACTGCACTTAAAAATAAATAACTGTGATTTCTGATTTGTAGATAAATAACTCAATTTCGATACAAGATATGTAACACTTTTACTCATCAATAGCTGTTTAGTTGTAGTTAAACTTTAGTGAATCATAAAAAAAAACACATAAAGCCACAATCTAATAATAATAATTCAATATAATTGCATAATTGCAAAACAAATTTCTAAAACATGAATAAATTAAAATCGACCTGTAAAAATGTGCTAAAGAAGAAGAAGAATATTATTTTGTATTAGTAGTAAAAACTGACCAATTTATTTTTGTACAAAGAACAACTTTTGAAATATTTTTATTTATCAATAAAACTTTAGCGCATTTCGGGCTACAAAACTAATAAAATGTTTTTCATGTATATATAATATATTTTTTTATGTATATGTTTCTCCTTAGTACATTACAATGTATGTAGTATCAATCAATCAATCAATCCAAGTTCAATTCCAAGAGAATAGTCCTTATATGAGCAGCTTGGGGTCATGTTATTTTTCGATATAATTTTTTTATTTTTTACCTAAATGATTACAGCAGCAGTGAGGAAGGAATCAATTGAAAATTTTATAGAAACAATGATTTCCATATTGCGATGAGCTTTTATTTATTTATGTAAAAGAGAAAAGAAAAACAAAGTCTAGGAAGCTCTAATACAGGTTACATCATCATTTTCTCTATGAAATTCTCAATTTTTTCCGCTAGCAATTAAATCTAAAAATCATTATTACAAGCTCATTGTCCTTTTAAACATTGCCATTAATGTTCCAATATATATTTTTTTCGTTTGTATGATTTATTTTGTTAAAAAATAGAAAAAGAAAATTATAATGTTTATGAGAATATAAAAAAAATGTATTGCAAAAACTATTCCCCAATTCATAATATTATAATATAGAAAACTGAAAAAGCGCCCAAAGACAAATGACGAAATCAAAACGAAACAGGACATGGATATTTGCCACAAAACAATATTGGTAAATAATTAAAAATAAGTCTGAAAATATATTCCCTTATCAAAAATCTATTTACAATTGTTTTTTTCAGTAATTGCAGTCTATGCAAGGTTTTCCATTACATACGTCGTGTATAACACAGGTTTTTCACAACAACAAAACTGAATGAATTGTGAAATGTCGTCATTTCCCGAAAGCTATCAATTTCAGAAATAAGCAACTAAAACTAAATTTCTATTTATCTGAAACTTAGGAAAAGCAATACAATTTACAATAAATTGACATCTCGACAAAAATATTTAACAAAAAATTTCAAAGGAATTGAAACAAAAATTGATACACAGAGAGAAGTGAGGAACAGCAGACACAGAAAAATCTAATAAGCGCACAAATAAATTGTGTTGAATTGAGAAAAATAAAGGTAAATAAAAAGAAAGTAGTTTCGCTACACGATGCTATAATTTCAAAGAAGATGAGCGAATCATCCACTCAACGTTTGTTACCCCAAGCAGAGGACATGGGAGTATTGTCATTGCTGTTTATATTATTCGAAAGTCCAAAATCTGGAAAATCTTCTTGCGACTGAGTATTCGGAGCATTACCTCCGGAATTTGCAGACTCATGACCCCTGCGCTGCCAAGGTGCACCTTGAACGACAAAGCCGCTTTTAGTAAATGCTTGCTGTAAAACAGAACTGAAATCATTGGTATTTGTTGGCACTGAATCGACAACATCTTGAAGGTATTCCTCCTCTAAATTCAAGATATGATCTTTAGCTTCTAGGACATTCTCTTCGATTCCTATTATGGTCACTGCATTTGGATTTTCATCACCAGTTTTAGCGAACTTTATATCAACCCTGAAATCTTCCATTATCTTTCGAACATTTCGACCTCGTTGACCGATGATCCGAGGATGGACGCGCTGATCTATATCAATTACTTCTTTAACCTGATCATTTAGATCTGTAACCATTTTCATAATTTCTTCTTTAGCAGCTTGAGTATCAGATTCATAGCCGGTTATAATTATGGTACTTTCTTCGGGATCGCCACGTTTCGGAAATGATATATTAACTCTGAAATCAGAACGTAATTTATTGACAACCGCTCCACGTCGGCCTATAATTTTTGGATGATATTCTGGATTGACATCGATTTTCAATTCGAAAGATCTTAGCTCACGCTCTTTTCGTTCAGCTTCAAGTTCTTCTACACGTTTAAATAGTGCTTCTGTAGCTTCTGCTACATTTGTTGAAGCTCCTGTAATTTTTATAACGTCAAGTTTTAATTCTGGTGGTGAAAGTTCAATGTGAACATCATAACGACTCATAAATTCCCGAACATTGTTTCCTTTCTGACCGATAATTGAACGATGTAAATCGAATGGAACATTTATCTCTTCTGTAATAGGAATAAGATCAATAAGTGCCTGTTTAGCCGCTTCACATTTCTCATTTCGTCCAGTGATTCGTATAATGTCACATTGTTTCGGTACATCTTCTCCGCCATTCATAATGCCATCAGATTCTTCATATGCACCGCGATCAGGGAATTTAATTTGAACATCATGTTCTGCGGTGACAGCTTGAATTTTAACACCACGAGATCCCATTATGGTTCTGTGATATCTTTGTGGAATGTTACATTCGATAGTAACTTGTGCTTCCAATTCGGAAACAATGTCTTGAATTTTCAGCTTAGCAGCTTCAATATAGTCTTTTGCTCCCTTCAATATAACTTTGTCACTGTCGACACCTTGGCGAGGGAATGAAATTAAGACACCACCACATTCTTCTCCGATTTCTCGAAGTTTTTCACCACGTTTAGCGACAAAATGTTTGTGATGTTTGGGATCGACAGACATCTCTTCTTCAGTTACTTTTTCAATTTCCCTGATGGAATCTTCCAACAAATCCTTAGCCTGTTTAACTTGTTCTTCTTTACCAATTATAGTGATAATTTCCTTGTCTGTATCATCGGGGCCGGGGAAGATAACGCGCGCACCGGTTGACTCACGTATTTTCCTAATTGAAGAGCCATTTTTCCCAATTAGGAATCTGTGATGCTGTTGTTTGGCACGTATATCAGCGGTAAATGAAGCTTGCTGTCTTTCATTAGCCAGTTCCAGCAGTTGAGCTTTGGCCTTTTCTACATCATCTTTAGGTCCACGGATTGTAACCTGAAATACGAAGAAAATTTATGAAAGCTCACATATTTTCCGATTTTTAATTTGTGTAGATTTAGTGCGGTTATGAGCATTAACGAATATTCATAACAAGTAAAAAAGCTAATATTGGTCTAAGACCAATTCTTATGATACCCTAGATGAATGTCCGTATGAAATTTCGTATGGGCACCCATTTGAGCAATTTTGATTTTTGCAGTGGTTTTTCACATATATTTCTAGAACGGTTCGTCGGACAGAAAAAATGATTATAACCAATTTTATAGGATTTCATATTCTGAAGAAGATTTTAGTACAATAAAAATGTCTTGGACTGATCGTTTTCACAGTATACGTAAAAAACCTAAATTTTTATATGGCAACACTAAGAAGGAGCTGCCCGATTTAGTCCATTTTTAAAATGTAATTTGCTAGTACAATGAAAACACCATGTACTAAATTTCAGCTCTGTACGTCGATGCGTTCTCAGGCAGTTTTCAAATATATAGCGGAAAACGAAATTTTTGTATGGCAACCCCACGAAGGAGTTGCCCGACTTGTCTCATTTTCGAACTTAATTTTACTTTTTTTTTAAAGTCCGTGTACAAAATTTCAGCTCCCTAAGTGTACGCGTTCTCGAGTTATCGTGCGCACAGACAGACAGACGGACGGACGGACGGACATGCAAAAATCAAAATAACTTTTAATATTATGCGTGTCCAATCCATTTTGCTCTATCATCATTATTTCGAGGTGTTACAAACGGAATAACAAACTTAGTATACCCTATAGATTTCATCTAGGGTATAAAAACAGAAATTGAAACTGTATTGAAAAAATTTGTAATAGTTCTAGAACACTAGTTGCAAACAATAATGTTATCAGAACAATTGGATTGAGCCCGTCATTAAATCATATCATGACTCCAATTATGAACTTTGACTGTCGAAATTTATGTGCGCGTAACAAATACCTAACATTCTGTCGGTCAAATTTTAAATTCCTACGTCATGTCGTTTTCGAGTTAACAGTTTGTGACAGACAGACGGACGCACGAGCGATCTTATAAGGGTTCCGTTTTTTTCCTTTTGTTGTACGGTACCTTAAAAATGGTAAACCTTTCATAATTCAAGTTTCCTTTGTAACACATTAATATTGACTATCTCGTAGGTACTAACGTATAACTGTACGTTTAGCGTGGTATAAAAATGAATTCGAAAGTGAGAGGTAGTAGTTCCGGCTTAAGGGTATTCATTCAGATCATTTCAACCTAGCTAGTAACTTAAAACTGCGAAGGTTTAATAGCATTTTTTTGTGGTTAAAGTTTGTAAGTCTTTGACAGCGGAACAAAAGAAATACGAAGGAATAGGGGGCTCATAGCAGAGAAATACAGACAACATAGTATCAATTGAAATATAAAGGAGAATAAAAGAATTTTTAAAACAGGATAAACCGACAGACAGCTAGAAAATTTGATTTCCAAACGGCAGGGTAGACATATTTAAAAATATAGTAGTAACTAAAAGATGTAGCGCCTGAAGTGATCCTATTTAAGAGTTTGCTTCAACATCAAGGACAGACTTTTATTTTGCTAGTTTTGAGGTGCAAAATGTTGATTCTGTTTTTATTAAGGGTTTAATAAAAATCAGTTACTCGATCGCATCCCTGACTCCGATTATCTTTTGACAGAAATAAATCTCTCTTCATGCGATGATATTGATAAAAAATTATCAGAATACTTTCGATCACTGTAAAATGAAGTTTGAAGAAATTCATCTATTTAATTGACTATTGGAAGTAATAATCAACCAACACGAGCAGACTTGAAGAAAATAAAATCAACATTTATATGTGCCATCTTAGAAGAGAGAAAATTTTTTTACTTTTCTCCTAATTCCTACGCATTTCTGTTTCTAATTTAGCCAGCCTTTTTCTGGGAATGAGTTTCTGTCGTGTGGACACGCACTTTCCACCAATTTACAGAGAAAAAAAAGTACTCCTCTCATAAAATATATATTATATGACCACGAAGATTCTAAACTTAAAACATCACCATAAGCTATCCAAGGCGAGTGAGAGCACAGGTGCTGGAGTGTACTCCAGAAACTGCCAGTGGCCTGAGTATTATAAACTACCGGACAAAGTTAGTGTCTTTCAGGCAGGCGATTTACCAGGCGACAATATTAATATCTATGTGCAGAGAGTCCGCACGTCACATCTGCTTATGCACTGACAGCCAGGCAGCCATCAAGGCGCTGGATGCTGTGCTTGTAAAATCAAAATGCAAAACTAGGTGACCCTATGCTGGGTACCTGGCCACAGGGATATCCCAGAAGCCAACGAGATGGCTTATGAGTTAGTTGGCCAAAAGGGACTCTGAACTGGATAGCTACGCAGCGGTAGCTTATGTGAAGACCCCGAGCAAAGCTTTAAGAGATAATCAGGAGCAACTAAAAAAAAAAAAAAAAAAAAAAAAGTGGATAACAGGGAAATCTGCCGTATTGCGGGGCAATTGTGGCCTGCATATGACAGAAGGAAGGAGGACAAGACAACTGCTTAATGGCAGTAGAAAAAAATACCAGGAAGCTAGTAGGGATAGTCATAGGTTGGCTAGAAAGAATAATGGGAATAGCGACGAACGATTTCTGTAGGAGCTGTAAGGATTCGGAGGATACCGAATCCGTCCAACACGTACTTTGCGAAAGCCCCCTCTGTTGAATAAAAAAGATAGACTATTAGGTGTCTGCTTCTTTTCAAGTCTAGGGGAGCTTTAAAGTAAAGAAATCAAAATGTATCCTGAGATTACCAAGGGAAGCAGGATGGATCAAGGGCGGTTTTAAAGGTTATCACATGAGGTCTAAGTGAAGCAGGCTAGGTATTTCTAGGGGCACCCCCTTACCTAATCTAACATAAGCTAACGAATAGGTATTAGAATTCGCTCTTAGATTGCATATCATCTGGTGCTTTGAAAATAATATCAATCTTAGTGCACTTACAACTCTTGTCGTGGTTTTTTTTACGGGAGGCTACAGAAATGTTTATTTATGAGCTTTCTAAATTACTAATTTAAATGTATTGCCATGCCACTCGTCAGTCACAAGTGTTTTTTTGTCATGCGCATGAGTCAGCGTTTCACTTCTTGAATCTGTGATTCGATAAGTTATTAATGCTGCACATTGTCAGAGTCGTGAGTCAAACAAATGACGAGTTCTGCCGACTATTTTTGAGTTATTTTATTTGTTTTTCCGACATAGTCACAAATTTTACTTCCATCGACTTTCAGTAGTACTTACCAAATACTTTTAATTTTACAATGTGCAAGGAAATTTCATGTTTGATCTTGCTTATTTTCAGTCTTACTTGCTCTTATGAGTCGGAATCGAAATACCGGTGCTCAGACTCTTGTGACAAAAATGAGAACGTGTTGATCACGACTTGTGGGCGTTAGCAATCGCCAAAACATTAATACTCACTCCTTTCAGAGCATTGAGAAAGTTTGAATAAGTTGTAAGTTCTTACGAGTGAGCATTTGCATACCAAGCTTGAAAGGTTCAGACAAAAAAAAAACGATTATGATGATAAATAAATAAAATAATAGACAAAAGTAAGATGTTCAATAGCAAAACAATAATTTACCTTATCACTCTTGCAGTCATTTGGCGGGAACTTGATGGTAACACCTCCGCATTCTTCCGAAACAGATGATATTAACTTTCCTCCAGTTCCAATCATTGAATTGAAATATTTTGATGAAATCTGAACCTCTTCCGTTACAATATCTTCTAATTCATTTTGAATCTTAAGAATGCGATCTTTAGCGTCGAGAACATTCTCTTTTTTGCCAGTAATAACAATAACTTCATTTGTATCACCTTCAGCTGGCAAATCAATTTTAGTTTGAGTTTCATCGCGAATCTTTTTTATATTTACACCACCTTTGCCGATAATGAATTTATGAAATTTCTTATATATTGGTACTTCGATGACTTGCGATGATTCTTGAATTTCCTTGACGAGTTTCATTAAATCCTTGTGACACTTGTCAACTTCTTCTTTTGGTCCCCGGAGTTTAACAATATCATTGTTATCGCTGGCGCCTGGGATAGTGATTACAACTTGTCTGTAACGATCCTTAATTTCCCGAATTTTCTCACCTTTGGCACCAATAATAGATTTGTGCAGGCGGCGATCGATTATCACATCCTTTGCCTTTTCGTTTTCCAATTTATCGATTTTCTCTTGTAGTTCCTTTTGAGCTTGAGCAACACCCTCTTTTGGTCCTTCAATGCGAATGTTATTTTCGCCTTCCCGTTCTTCAATGTTTATCATAACTCTCAGATCGTCTTTCAAGCGATTGATGTTGGAACCTGCTTTCCCAATAATATGTTTATAAAAATTGGGATTCACCGTCATTATGACATAGGTGTAATTTGTCAAATAGTCATTGATTACACTCTCCAAATAATTCTGGGCCTTTTCAACAGTATCGGGATTTCCCTCGAGTCTTATTTTGCCATCCAAACAGGACACATTGACATTGGGATAGTCTTGCTCGAATTCTTTCATGTTCGCACCTTTTCTACCAATGATGTATTTGTGAATCCAGCTCGGAGCATCAATTATAATTGATTTTACAGAATTTGCCTTTTCGTATACAACAGTTAGAGCGTGACCGAGCTCACTTTGAGGTCCTCGTAATGTTATAGTATCAGTATTTGAATCAGCTGGTGGCATTTCAACAGATACCCCTGTTATTTGAAGAATTTCCTGAATTGTTGATCCGCGCTGACCTATAATATACCGATGCTGGCTTTTCAAAACTTCAACACTTACAGTAGCGCACTTCTTTTCCATTTCTCTATAGATAGCTTCGATTTTACTTTTGGCAGAGAGAACACCATCTTTTTCTCCCGTTATGACGAGCTCGTCCTTATTAACGTTCTGAGGGGGGACGTTGATTTTAGCACCGGTTTCTTCGATGAGTTTGTTCAAATTCTCATTAAATGGTCCCAAAATGAATGGATGATAAATTTTTGGGATTGAAACACGTTCAAAAGCTTTCTTGAATTGCTCATCGGACATTGTTCTTATCTCTTGATCGGCTTTCTCAATACCTTCCTTTGTACCAGATATGGTAATTATGTCACTATCTTCGCTTATATTGGGGACATTGATTTTTGTTGCCGTTATTTTTTCTAACTCCCTTAAACGTTCACCTTTCTTACCCAAAATTACCCTGTGATGTTCCTTTGGGACGCTTATTTGTTTACTTGCCTGAGTTTGGAAATGAACAAGAATTTTACGGCGGGCATCAAGTACTTCATTCGGTTTTCCCTTCACCAAAAATGTCAGCGATTGGTCTTTACCGCTTGAAATCTCAATATGGGCGCCAGTTTCCTTCATGATTTGTTGACATGTCCTCAGGGATTCACCTTCACCAAATTTTTCCGAATCAGATGATTTACGTTCTTCGCATGGGACATGGAAGACCTAAGTAATGGAAGACATTTGTTAGTTTTAGCAATAATTTTTTTTTTTTTTAATAATCGTACTTGAGTTACAACGGAGCTTCCGACTCTCATACTTGTTGGTGGTGGCGGAATATTTTTTGTTGTTGGTGGAGCGCTTTCTGGTAAAGCTGGGAATAGATCATCATAAGTGAAAGCTGATTGAATATTGTCGTTAACTGTAATAAAAACAAATGAAATAAATTAGATGATTGGGTAAAATATTAATTTAGCTTTAAATACCGTTTGATTCCTCCATCACTGCTGCTTGCATTACTAAAGAAAAAGAAAAGTCCTTATTCGTTCCAAGTCGTTACAGTACCACTGAAAAGGATTCCAAAATAATTACTTAAAATTTAAATACCTATAGCACCTAATAATCAAGTCAATTTGAAATAAGTGAAGTTTTCACCATTCAACAGATTGAAAAATGAAAACTTTTTATGTAACGAGCGGATTTAGTGAAGCTATCAGTCTTAAAGATGAAGTCTAGGATTTTGGTTTAATATAACCCAGAACTATCCTTATTACCCGCAACGGAGGCCTCTCCAACATTGTTAACTGCGTTGACCTAACACATAACTCCAAGTGGTAAAGAAAGACTGTACTGAGCTATGCTACTGCCTGTTCACACTCTCTCCTCTCTAGACCCGCAAACTAATTGGTCTTAGCAGATATTCTCTTGGTAACGTTAATTAATACACGCACTGGACATGGCACCTTCCGTTATTTTTTGAAGATAGACAAATCCAACAACGAACTGTCCCGACTGCGCGATGGGGAAGATGAAACCTCGAAGAATATCATATTATGTGAGTGATAATCACTGGAGAAGAATTTATCACTGCAAATAAAGTTTGTAAGCTAAGTGCAAAGGCATCGAGTTCGTAAAAAGGCTAGCTTTAATATAACAACTCTAGGGGAGAACAAAATAGATCCACTATGTTTGCAGTGTCCGTCGGGTGCTAGTCACCCTTATTCTTAACCTAAGCGACAGAAATACAGGATGTTTTCGTCATGGATGTCCACAGGGCTCAGTAGGTGCACATAGAGAAACAAAAAAAAAGAACAGGGTAAAAGCTAATAATTCTTAAACGGCTACAGTCAAGACATTCGTGTAAAAGGTCAAATTAAGGAGTTATGAGTTATGTTAATCAACTTTGTTGTAAAGAGGTATAGGAAAAATTGTGTGGAAATGAAAAAATGAACCCTATTCAATGTGATTGTAAAACGTTGGTATAAATCGAGTGCGGTGTGGTTTTGTAAGTTTGACGCAGTGTGGTAAAATCACATCCAACAGCAGGGATCACCGCCGAAACTTTTGATTCTGTACATCAAATCATAATGACATAACCTCCGTACTTTAGGGATAGGAATGAGCCGAAACTCCCGTCTTGGAAAAGCCTCGTCATCGCAGCAAATTCGGTTTTGAGCATTTAAAGTTTATCAATGAACAGAAATGAATACAAAAAAGTAGAAAAAAATAGCATATTTGAAATCAACACCTTAAAATCTACATTTCATGATTGCAAATCAAATGCAGTTTCTTGGAAATTTATTGGAAAGCTAGCAAAAACAGACCATAATGGGTCCTTCCAAATAAGGAGAACCCGGCGCAGTATCAGAATTTGACAAGAAAAATGGTCGTCAGATTTGTCGGTAAAACTGATCGTGTTGCCAGAGTTTTTAACTACTTCAAGAGTAAAACAGCCTTATGGTCCTAACTTGTAATCATGTGAATTTTAATTCTATCCAACTATCAAGGAGAAAATGATTGAACTGACTGCACTGGTGAAATTGCTGCCGAAGATTTTAAAAACTTGGTTATTGATTAGTTTTATCGAATGCATAAATGCATATATTGTTTTAGCGAATATTTTAATTATAGTAGTACCCTTGTGTATAGAACTATATAGTGGTTGCAAAACGCAATTTGACTTAGTACCTTGTTGTGTTGTAGAGGCGCTACTACTACGTAACCAAAGGGTAAGCTAGCAATGCCTCACTCTAATATAAAATCAGCGA
The DNA here is from genome assembly GCA_963930735.1 of Dioctria linearis. NCBI lineage: Eukaryota > Metazoa > Arthropoda > Insecta > Diptera > Asilidae > Dioctria > Dioctria linearis. Next base: position 345,131,611 of record OZ005740.1, on the reverse strand, counting down.
TGCTGCACCTGATGTAGGTAAAGCAGCAATTTTTCCTTAGAAATTTTCTGGAAATTTTTTCCTTAGAACTGTTAAGCATTTTTCTTCATTTGGGTGGTTAGTCCATGGCATAATCTGGCATCACTGGGAGGTAGCGTTGCATTTTAGGTAGTGGTTTTATCCCAATCGATTGTTATCTTTTTAGATAGATCTGATATGACTAATAAGGCGGCAGCTGACGCACTCGCGGTGGGTGTAGGTGTGGGAGGCTGCGAAAGTGGTAAAAAAGTTTTTTTTTTTATGTAATGTATGCCGGCTGTAACTTTTTTCTAAAAACAGTTGACATCATTACATCGACAGATGCATCGCGGACGGTGGATTATGGCGTCAGCTGCATGAACTTGTAAAAAAAAAACACGTAAAATAAAGTAATAGTGAATGCGTTGACGTAGAGAGCTTAAATTTGGTGCATGGTGTTTTCATAGCAATTGTAAATGAAATTTCTAAAATGGACTAAATCGAGCAACCCCTTTTTGATGTTGCCATATAAAAATTTTGTGAAAACGATCAGTCCTAGACGTTTTTATTGTACTGAAAAGTTCTTGAAAATATGAAATCGTATGAAATTTGTTATAATCATTTTTGCTGTCCGCCGACCCGTTCTAGAAATATATGCGAAAAACCACTTCAACATTCAACATTCATACGGGCATTCAAGGTATCATGGCCAGACACGTATATTTGTATCATAATGCTCGGCAATATGAGTGCTCTTCAGAGCGATTTAAAAATTACAATGCCCATTGGTTCTGGGAATTCCTAAGATTCGTCAATATTACAATGTTAGGTAGTAGGATGAAGAAGTAAAAAAGCTGAAATTGTACTAAGACCAATTCTTACGATACCCTAGAATCTAGATGAATACCCATATGTAATTTCGTATGGTCACCTCTCTGTGCAAGTTTGAATGTTGAAGCGGTTTTTCGCATATATTTCTAGAACGGGTCGTCGAGTAAAAATGATTATGAGCAATTATATAGAATTTCATTTTCTGACGAACTTTTCAGTGCAGTAAAAACGTCTAGGACTGATTTTTGTAACAGTATACGTAACAAAAAGTTTTATATGGCAACACCAAGATTTACCACCGATTTAATCAATTTTCGAAATTTCATTTACTATTGCTAAGAAAACAATATGTACCAAATTTCAGCTCTCGGCGCATTCTCAGGCTATTACTACTACTTTATTTTACGTGTTTGTTTTACAAGTACATGCGAGCAGCTGACACGTAATCCCCCTCCGCGATACAGCTGACAATTTTTTTCAACTCACTATTGATTATCAAATACATAATAATTCGTTATTTGGTGATTCATTTCCAAAAATTTATTTGTGATGGTTATTATTTGAATTTCAAACAATTATTTGTCAATCGATTATGAATATATGTTTTCTGGCGTCCATGAGTTCCAATTTCAAATAATTAATTCTTGGTACACGCATTTGTTTTCGCAAGGTGTTTCGTTACTTAATTCAATTTAAAATTTAAGAGGAATTTAATAATTTTGTTCAATTAAGTAATGTGAAGCTTTAGAAGTAAATTAATTGGGTTTCATTACTCAGAATAATCTTAAGTCAATTAAATAAAAAAAAAGTGAGTTTGTCCTTAAGACCGCACGATCGAAGTGAAACCCTTACTTCAAGCCATGGCAGACAGAGTAACAAAGTATGCCTACTAATTATTAACACTTGAGTTGTGACGTTACGACATCACAATTCATATGAAGTATTCAGAAAAATTATTTAAATACATTATTTGGTAACAGTTTTGGCAAATTACAATAGACAATGTTATAGTAAAAAAATATCAATTTTTTTGAAAATATATGATGATCTGGCAGCTAAATGTAAGAAAAGTAATACCATAGACAAACTAATAGCATACAAAACTGGAGCTGGATACATAAAACAAAAATATGCAACGCTTTTCTAGAATATAAAATTAACGATGCCTTGATGATGCCTCGACTTGGCACTTGATATTTGATGATGTGCCCAAAGGGTAAGCCACCAATGCCTCGCTCCATACAAAATCACTATTGCCTGGACCCGATGAAGGACACGCCACTTTTTTTTCTAAGAAATTTACAGGACTTCCTTCAAATTTTTATGCATTGACCGAGGCCGAGAGCATTGCCTCGCTCCAAGATAAAACAACGATGAAGACAACACAAGTTTTTCTTAGAAATTTACTGGAAATTTCTTCCTTCGAAGTTTTATGCATTGGTCGGGCCGAGAGCAGTGCATCGCTCGAATATAAAATCTAACAATGATGCCGCGGCCTGATTTAGGGAAGGCCGCAATTTTTTCTTAGAAATTTTTTCCTTAGAATTCATACGCACTTTTGGAGGGTGACAACAACTTTTATGAGCGTAGACGCAAGACAAACAATAAGCAATTTTTTTTTTAGAAATTTACACAAAATGTTTCGATAGAATTTTTATTCATTTTGGTGGCTGACTAGACTTATTTTCAGGTACAGTACTATCATTCTGTGATGCAATTATAATATACATATGTATATGCAATAAACATAACATACTCACTAATAAAAAATACAGGTAAAATTAATCCCACGTGAGTACGTGAATGTTGATGTTAAAAGCAAAGAATAACTAAATAAAAGAAAGGACACAGAAGAGTGTTCCGATTGTTTTCCATTTAAATGTACACGGCGAGAAAAGGAAGGAAGGAAGAGAAAAAAAATCAAACAATTTACGAATAAGACAAAAAATGTGAAAGCGAAGATTACATGCAACTAAATGAAATGGCAAATGATTTATTTTCGTAAATAAGAGAGAATGGGCAGTTTTCTGATTTTACGCTCATAAAATGTTCCCGCGTTTTTATGAAAACACGATTTTCAGAAATTGTCCCAATGTTTTTCGCAGGAATTCTAATGTTTGTTAGTGTATCCTTTGATATGTGAACAGCCAAAACCCTCGAGAATACTTCACAAGCCATGAAACAGACCACCTCCCTACCCCATGCGAGGCCCAACGTAGTCCTTACATTCTAAAATATTTGCCGTGCTCTTATGTAAAACTGACAAAAGTTTGATTTGAAAATCTCCTCCGCTCTAAACTACTAATCATTCAGAAAAATGGTGTTCCGATAATCTTATGATTGCTTTCTTTTCTTCCGAACCGTAATAAAATTTTCATACTTTTCCTAACAAAATTATTTAAAAAAATTTATCTTAAACAAATGACTACGATTCCTCAAACAAAAATTCTCAGCTGAGTAATCATTGCAATGCCGCTGTGCCGTCATGGGATGGCGTGGGCTGATGATATCGAATATAGCTG